>OZ010634.1:5761783-5942445 GCA_963932165.1 Pimpla rufipes
CACACACACACACACACACACACACACACACACACACACACACACACACACACACACACACACACACACACACACACACACACACACACACACACACACACACACACACACACACACACACACACACACACACACACACACACACACACACACACACACACACACACACACACACACACACACACACACACACACACACACACACACACACACACACACACACACACACACACACACACACACACACACACACACACACACACACACACACACACACACACACACACACACACACACACACACACACACACACACACACACACACACACACACACACACACACACACACACACACACACACACACACACACACACACACACACACACACACACACACACACACACACACACACACACACACACACACACACACACACACACACACACACACACACACACACACACACACACACACACACACACACACACACACACACACACACACACACACACACACACACACACACACACACACACACACACACACACACACACACACACACACACACACACACACACACACACACACACACACACACACACACACACACACACACACACACACACACACACACACACACACACACACACACACACACACACACACACACACACACACACACACACACACACACACACACACACACACACACACACACACACACACACACACACACACACACACACACACACACACACACACACACACACACACACACACACACACACACACACACACACACACACACACACACACACACACACACACACACACACACACACACACACACACACACACACACACACACACACACACACACACACACACACACACACACACACACACACACACACACACACACACACACACACACACACACACACACACACACACACACACACACACACACACACACACACACACACACACACACACACACACACACACACACACACACACACACACACACACACACACACACACACACACACACACACACACACACACACACACACACACACACACACACACACACACACACACACACACACACACACACACACACACACACACACACACACACACACACACACACACACACACACACACACACACACACACACACACACACACACACACACACACACACACACACACACACACACACACACACACACACACACACACACACACACACACACACACACACACACACACACACACACACACACACACACACACACACACACACACACACACACACACACACACACACACACACACACACACACACACACACACACACACACACACACACACACACACACACACACACACACACACACACACACACACACACACACACACACACACACACACACACACACACACACACACACACACACACACACACACACACACACACACACACACACACACACACACACACACACACACACACACACACACACACACACACACACACACACACACACACACACACACACACACACACACACACACACACACACACACACACACACACACACACACACACACACACACACACACACACACACACACACACACACACACACACACACACACACACACACACACACACACACACACACACACACACACACACACACACACACACACACACACACACACACACACACACACACACACACACACACACACACACACACACACACACACACACACACACACACACACACACACACACACACACACACACACACACACACACACACACACACACACACACACACACACACACATACACACATACAGACATATTTTCTAGACAACTTTTCTCGACGTTTTAGGTGATTCTAAGTATGTTAACATGAAAATCTCGAAAAAAAAAAATTTCACGAAAACAAAGCTTCCTCTATGAGGAAGCAATAAGAACTGAAGTGGAGAATAGACAGTTGAAGTTATGGAACATTTTTCACGAAAACAAAGCTTCCTCTATGAGGAAGCAATAAGAACTGAAGTGGAGAATAGACAGTTGAAGTTATGGAACATTTGCACCGCGTATGATCGGGAAGAGCACACTATTGAATCTTTTCTGAAAGCTATTAGCGAAGCAATCTGGTTGCGAGTTGTTTAGGGCGTAGGTTGAAGCTCGTACGATGTAGAGAATGATTCTTTACTTATTTTGTTTTTATTTTATATTATATAAAATGCTGTCGCTTAAAGACTCAAATAGATAATGCAACGCAATACTGATGTAAAAAAATGCCATCACCGAAACAGAAGTTATAGATACGAAAGCATCTCTAGAAAGTATTTATCGTTTTGTTTTTTCTTTTCGCGATTGATCTGACCCATTCTTTATATTGTGCGGGAATTAGTGAAAAAAGATGATTATTTTTTCGTACCCCGAACATCCCCTTTCACGGCAAAAACAGTTTTTTTACCTTATGTGGTCTTGACATTAGAACCTCGCTACACAGGTCGGTTGAACTTCTCTCCCGTATAAATGTATATAATTACTAGGGGGCTGCGCCCCCTGCGCGCTTCGCGCGCCAACCCCAGGGTGGTGGGGGGCTTCGCCCCCCCCGCGCGCTTCGCGCGCTCCCCCCCCCCCCCCCCTCAGCGTCTTAAACCGACCTAATCTAACCCTGATTAACTTAACCCTACCTAACTTAACCCGACCTAACTTAACCCGACCTAGCTTAACTCTAATTAACTTAATCCTATCTAACAGAACCCTACTTACCTAACTAAAACCTAGTTAACTAAACACTACCTAACGTAACTTAACTTAATTTAATTCTACTTAACTCGGGACCCCCATCCCTCAGAACCCCTATCCCTCGGGACGTCCCTCCCATCCCTCAGAATCTATATCGATCGGGACCCCCCATCTCTCAAAACCCCTATCCCTCGGGACTCCCATACTTGAAATCCATATCCCTCGGGACCCCCCATCTCTCAAAACCCCTATCGCTCGGGACGCGCATACTTGAAATCCATATCCTTCGGGACCCCCATACTCAGAACCTCTATCCCTTGGGAACCCCGTTACTCGGAATCCTTATCCGTCGGGAGCTCCCATCTCTCGGGAACCTCCATACTCGGGAACTCCCGTACTCCGAACCCCTATGTCTCGATAACTCTTTTCTCTCGGGAACCCCTGTAATCAGAAACCCTATCCCTCGGGAACCCCCGTGGAGCTTAGAAAAATTACCTAACTTAACCCTACCTAACTTAACCCTACCTAACTTAACCCTACCTAACTTAACCCTACCTAACTTAACCCTACCTAACTTAACCCTACCTAACTTAACCCTACCTAACTTAACCCTACCTAACTTAACCCTAAATAACTTAACCCTACCTAACTTAACCCTACCTAACTTAACCCTACCTAACTTAACCCTACCTAACGTAACCCTACCTAACTTAACCCTACCTAACTTAACCCTACCTAACTTAACCCTACCTAACTTAACCCTACCTAACTTAACCCTACCTATCTTAACCCTACCTAACTTAACCCTACCTAACTTAACCCTACCTAACTTAACCCTACCTATCTTAACCCTACCTAACTTAACCCTACCTATCATAACCCTACCTAACTTAACCCTACCTATTTTAACCCTACCTAACTTAACCCTACCTATCTTAACCCTACCTAACTCAACCCTACCTAACTCCCCTACCTATCTTAACCCTACCTAACTTAACCCTACCTAACTTAACCCTACCCAACTTAACCCTACCTAACTTAACCCTACCTATCTTAACCCTACCTAACTCAACCCTACCTAACTCAACCCTACCTAACTCAACCCTACCTAACTTAACCCTACCTAACTTAACCCTACCTAACTTAACTCTACCTAACTCTACCTAACCCTACCTAAGCAAAACCTACCTAACTTAACTCTACCTAACCCTACCTAACTTAACTCTACCTAACTCTACCTAACCCTACCTAACCCTACCTAACTTAACTCTACCTAACCCTACCTAACTTAACTCTTCCGAACTTAACACCACTTAACTCGGGACCCGTATCCCTCGGGACCCTCACACTCGGAACCTCCCTATCCCTCGAGACCCCCTCCCATCCCTCGGAATCCCTCTCCCTCGAGTCCCCTCTCTCCAACGCTACCCGCTTAGGATCCCGACGGAGAGAGGGTGGACTTAGAAACTTTTGATATTGAATTCCCTATATATCCTATACGGCGGTGGCGTCGGCGGCGGCGAGATATTTTTATTATATAGAGAGATTCGCGCGCTCACATGCCTGTTTTTCGTTGTCCAAAACCATAAATCCCGCAAGGCCTGATTTTTCTAAGTCCTTTTCGAAAAACATAGGCCCCCAAGCGCGGATTTTTCCATGGCCTTTTTCAAAAACATAGACTCACCAATTCTGGATTTTTCTTAGTGCTTTTCCAAAAACATAGGCCCGCCAAGTTCCTTGAGGGACTTAGAAAAAATGAGGCTTGGGTGGGCCATTTTACCCCACCCTTCTGGTTAGGGACTTAGAAAAAAAGAGCTGAAATCCTTTGTTGGACTTAGAAAAAAAAGGGCACAAGTCCCTTGGGGTACTTAGAAAAAATCAGGCCTGGGTGGGCCATTTTACCCCACACAGCTCGCTTATCCTACACGGCGGCAGCGGCGGCGGCGGCGGCGAGATATTTTTATTATATAGAGAGATATATCCAGGCCCAAGAGAGAAAATCGAGAGAAAATTCAGGCTCAAGGGCCCCTTGAAGGACTTAGAAAAAATCATCCGAAGTCCCTTCCCAGGTCACCTTCACCGTGCGGTTTGGTGAAGCTGACCCCCCCCCTCGATTATCCTACACGGCGGCGGCGGCGGCGGCGGCGGCGGCGGCGGCGAGATCTTTTTATATTATAGAGGGATATATACGATGTAAAAGAAACACAAATAAAATGTATAAAAAATTGTATTTTTTCCAAGGAGTATATTTACCAAGAATCTTGTTCCTGCGGGTATTGATATTGAGAGATATTTTTTACCGTCTGCAGAAAATTTGTTTAAAACAGTTCGCATAATGCACGATTCACCTGAAAATAAATAATGATCTCCGCTTTAGTTGGGAAATTTGATAAATGTTTCCGTCTAATGTAGGCAAAATCGACTAATGATTTCCGCTTTAGTTGGGAAATTGGATGAACTGTTATTAGAAGAATTGCATTTTAATACAATTCTCTTAGACATATTTTCCGCTAATCATTTTATCCAGTGATATTTTTTCCAGGGGGATTTTTTTAGGAGTAATTTTTACCAAGCGGTATTTTTCCAGGGCGTATTTTGTCGGGTGTTTTTTTCCGGGGTTATTTTCTACAGGGGTATTTTTACCAAGGGGTATTTTCTCCGGGGGTATTTTTACCAAGGGGTATTTTATCCGAGGGTATTTTTACCAAGGGGTCTTTTTACCAACGCGTATTTTTACCAAGGGGTATTTTATCTGTGGGTATCTTATCCGGGGGTATTTTTAACGAGGGGTATTTTTACCAAGGGGTATTTTATCCGGGGGTATTTTTACCAAGGGGTATTTTATCCGGGGGTATTTTTTCCAGGGGTATTTTCTCCAGGTGGTATTTTATCTGGGGTATTTTCTCCGGGGGTATTTTTTCCAGGGGTATTTTTTCCGGGATTCAGCCAACAGAGGGTAACATCGAGGGTTCGGCGCAAAACGGTGAGCCGAAATTATTAATTTAAAGCGAAAGCCGACGTTATATCTCGCGTTTCCGTACGTCAGGGGTCGAACTTTCATTGAAAATCCGCGAGTCTGAAGAAGGTGCTAATTGCGTGCAATGGCTCAAGGAAGCTCTCGAAGAGCTCTTCGTCTTAATCGTTTGTGCTTGCCAACCTACCGATAAAATCGGCGTTGAATTTCAGTCCGACGCGTTTAGTAAAGGCCCCGCCGGTTTGTCTTTTCGATACGTCCACCAATTCACGCTACACGATCTGGTTAGCTTAATCACGTCGGTCACGCAGAGCGCAACAGGCTTCCGTATAGACAATTCGTTTGATATCTCAGCAACGGTAGTAGAGATGCCGGTCGGTGGCAAAGGCGCGAAACGTCTAGAGAACGACGATTTCTCTAAAAAGTCGATATGCTACATAAATAACAACGACAATAGGTGTCTCCCACGGGCAATAGCAGTAGGGCTAGTGTACTCGGTTCGTGGAGAATTCCGCAAGGGCGAGCTGCAGCAGCGTTGGAGGAACATCTCCAGTAGTAATTCGAGCACGCAGGCTGAGGAAGCTAGAAAACTCGTCACGGCTAGCGGTGTAAGTATTCCGCAGGAGGGCTGCGGTATGTCCGAAGTTAAAAAATTTCAGGAGTTTCTTGCGCCGTCCGAAGTAGCCCTTAGAGTATCCGAATTCGAGTCCTTTGGCAGCGGAGTGCCACCAATTTTTGACGGATCGAGTATAGTGGCGAGCGCTGCTGTTGAAGTCGTGCATCATGTAAATCTATTACACTATCGCGAAACACGCCACTTCATCATGATAAAGGAGCTAACCGCCGCTGCAGGCTTCAAATTCTTTTGCGCGCCGTGTGGCCAGGCATACAACGACGTCGTTGCGCACAACTGCACGGCGATCTGAGCACACTGCACAAAACTACCGTCGTGCGACGAGACCCTCGCAAAAGTCAAATGTGACGATTGCGGGCGTTATTTTCGCGGGATTGATTGCTATCGGCACCACAAGAGCCTCGGCTCACACGGGCCGAAATCAGCCCTCTGCGGAAGTTTAAAAATGTGCAGCAAATGCCTGAAGCTCGTATATAAGCAATATGAGCACGAACACGTCTGCGGCACTTTTTATTGCAGAATCTGCAAGAAGAAGTGCCCGGATAATCATCAGTGTTTTATGGCACCAGCGAAGGCGCGCCCCGTGACGAAAAAATGTGAAATATTTATATTTTACGATTTCGAAACGCGGCAAGAAACAAAGCGCGCTGGAATTGCGAATGAATTTTTGCACGAGGTAAACTTGTGCGTAAGCCAGCAGCGGTGTTCGGTTTGTTTAGGTTCAGAAAAAGACAGCGAGGCGTGTGCACTCTGCGGAGATGCTGAAAGCAAGAAAATATTTGACGACAATCCCATTTCAGCGTTTGTCGACCACGTCGTGCGTCTGGAGAACGACACAGTCGGGCAAATCATATGTATAGCCCACAACGCTAAAGGGTTCGATGCTCAGTTCATTCTGCGACATCTTGTCGAAGAAAAATGTAGAACACCGCCGAGTCTCATGATGAACGGCACGAGCATCATGTCGATGCAGACAGGCACGTTTAAATTCATCAATAGTTTGAATTATTTTCATATGCCGCTCAGCGCTCTCCCACAAGCCTTTGGGTTAGGATCGAGCGTATTCAAAGGCACTATTCCGCACCTCTTCAATAAAACTGAGAATCGAAATTACGTTGGGGCGTTACCAGAAAAGGCTGCTTAAGATCCAGACGCGATAAGTTGTAAAAATCGTGCCAAATTTTTGCAATGGTACGACGCTGCTACAGCTGCTGGTCAAAGCTTTGACTTTGCAGCGGAACTGGTCGAATATTGTAAAAGCGACGTCAGCATTCTCCGCAGAGCCTGTGCGGCGTTTCGCCAGATTTTTCTGGTGTCGGGTGAGGTATGTCCGTTCACGGAGGTAACGACAATAGCGTCTGCGTGCCACAAGATGTACCGCAGGAAATTCCTAGAGTCCGACACGATAAGTGTAATCCCTAGGAACGGCTACCGACGCGCCGATAGACAGTCCGAGGTAGGAATCGAGTGGTTGCTGTGGTGCGAGAAATTGTTCAACACCGAGATTACACAAGCAGGTCGCGGTAGGGAACATCGAACGGCAGATGATACGCGGATAGAAGGATATTTTTAATCGGCAGAGCACGGCAAAGTAGCGCTGCAATTTCACGGGTGCTTTTTTCACGGCTGCGATCGTTGCTACACTGACTCCACGACGCGCTATAAAGAGTGGCACGGTGTGACAATGAACGACCGCCTTAATCAGACACTCATCATTTCTGAACGCATCAGGGCGTGTGGTGACACGCTGCACGAGATGTGGGAATGTGAGTTTCGAGAATTGAAGAACGCAGACCCTGCGATTAAAGCGCATTTGCAGGGCCATCCGATTCTCACTTCGTCACCGCTAGATCCGTGCAACGCGTTTTTCGGTGGTCGCACAGGCAACACGCGAACGATTTGCGAGACCACAGGTAGCGAGAAAATTCACTACGTCGATGTATGCTCGCTGTATCCGTACATTTCGAAAACAGGTAAATTTCCGATAGGGCACCCTCGCGTGTACACGGAGGACACGTGCAGTGCGCTGACAGGCTCGACCAATGATTTGAGTAGAGTCGAAGGGATCGTCCGTTGTCGAGTTCTGGCCCCTCGAAACCTTTATCATCGTGTGCTCCCCGTACGCATGCATAACCGTTTAATTTTCGCGTTATGTCGGAAATGCGGTGGGGCGATGTGCCAGACTAAGTGCTGTCATAAAAACGTGGAAGATCGTCCTTTCGAGGGGACCCGGGTCACGAGTGAACTGCAGAAAGCCGTAGAAATGGATTATAAGGTGCTCAGAATTTACGAAATTTGGCAGTACGACACGGAGCAGTATGATCGAACCACAAAAACGGGTGGTCTCTTCGGATGCTACATAAATCTCTGGTTAAAAATGAAGCAGGAGACTAGTGGATGGCCCACTAAAAATCCGTCCCCCGCTGAGCATGAGCAGGACGCGTATATTGCACGCTATCTTGAAAACGAGGGTATCACACTAGAAAAAGATAATATCGCCCCCAATCCGGGGTTGCGGTCTGTAGCGAAGTTGTGTTTAAATTCTTTCTGGGGTAAATTCGGTCAGCGGGAAAAGCTTCCGAAAACCGAAATCGTGACGACGCGTCAAAGGGTCTTGGAACTTTTGTCCGACGAATCGTGAGAAGTTCACAAGATTGTACAGTGCTATTCATTAATGCCTGGACTTGACAGTTCTCGGCTTATCCATGTGTGTGTTATTGTCATTTGTCGAAGTTCAGCGAAGTTCACGCGAGTTTCACGTTGATAAGTGTCAAAGTGAAACTCGCGCGGAAATCAGCTGACAGCGTGCTAACATAACCCGCTCAGTGCGGCGATGCGACGATACTGCGGCAGGACCACACGGTTGACGCCTTCTCGAAGATCGGTCGGCGTTGTCCGAGAAATTCTGCACAGCGAATGGCGAGGACGATGATGTTGAAACGTCAAAGAGAACTCAGGTGCGTCTCCGAACGATAGAACGAAAACGGAAACATGCCCGCGATAACCAATATTCGCGTAATCGAAGTAAGTTTTATCGTTTTCTTGGGATCGCAGCAAAGGTTGTTTTTGATCACCGATCCAACCGATTGGGTCAACCGGGTGGATCAAAATCATATTTCGAGACTCCGCACTTACTCAAAAAAAAATGCTCTGGACCCAATGCGGAGTGTAAAACATGAAATGTCGTTTTGATGCAAACGGTTGAATCAATCGGTTGGTCCGGTGACAATTTTTTTATTTCATAGAAAATAAGATTGAATGAAATAGCACTCTTGTTTTTCTTATTAAAAAAAAATTACTTACAATTATCCGTTTGACTGCAATGGATATTCAATGCACGTCACATCTCGAGAATAAATAACACCTATCGGAAATTCATACGCGATTAATTTTTGTATAAATTTCTGCAAGGTTGTTTTTTGTCACCGATCCAACCGATTGGGTCAACCGGGTGGATCAAAATCATATTTCGAGATTTTACACTCTGCGCTTACTCAAAAAAAATGCTCTGGATCCAATGCGGAGTGTAAAACATGAAATGTCGTTTTGATGCAAACGGTTGAATCAATCGGTTGGTCCGGTGACAATTTTTTTTATTTCATAGAAAATAAGATTGAATGAAATAACAATATCGTTTGTCTTATTAAAAAAAAATTACTTACAATTATCCGTTCGACTGCAATGGATATTCAATGCACGTCACATCTCGAGAATAAACAACACCTATCGGAAATTCATACGCGATTGATTTTTGTATCCATTTCTGCAAGGTTCTTTTTGGTCACCGATCCAACCGATTAGGTCAACCGGGTGGATCAAAATCAACGTGTCGACGTGTCGACGTGGCGACGTTTTTGATGTCTAGCTGGACTCTCACCTTCCTTACCACCTTGCTCTCACCTTACTCTCCCCTTGCTCACCCCTTACTCTCCCCTTACTCTCCCCTTGCTCTCACCGTGCTCTCCCCTTACTCTCACCCTTTTCTCCCCTTACTCGCACCCTTTTCTCCCCTTACTCTCACCCTTTTCTCCCCTTATTCTCCCCTTACTCTCACCTTCCTATCGCCTTGCTCGCAGGTACCCGGGGTGAAACTCTGCGTGCCTCTCCCCATGAAACCCCATGGGGTTTCATGGGGTTTTTTCAGCGGTCAAGTGTTTGTCGTTGGAGCAGCTGAGCGGCTCCGAAAATTTCCTCGGCGGTCGCGTACTTTTTATATGAATCTCGGAAATCTACGAATTCACGATTTTCGCGCGATGGACAATCTCCACGCACCTCAATGGGTCGATTTCCACGCGAGCGACCGCTCGGACGTCGACGATTTTTTCAACGTCGAGCACAAGAAACTCGAGTTGGAATATCGCTGGGACGCTTCGTCCGACAGTCCGGCCATCTCGCCGGCTTCGACCTGCGGCGAACGGAGCTAAAAACAACACAGCAGCTAAAAACAACAATACAGCTAAAAAAAGAATTTCTTTTTTTAGCTAAAAAAACAATACAGCTAAAAAAAGAAGAATTTCTTTTTTTAGCTGTAAATGCAAAAAAGCAGAAAAGACCTGATTGAGGAAAATCGAAGGACACAATTATGAACGAACGTAAACTATTTATTGTTACAAATAGATGTACTGGGTACATGCAGCACCCGGGTATGTTACGTCACTCTGCAGCCGTTCCAATTCGCTGCGTCGCTTTCTCTTTTTTTTTCGATTTTCGCCTCTTCATTATTGTTTTTGTCGCCGTGTCCTCCTTCCATATCGTCGTCGTCTCTTATCGTTTTGTCGTCGTCTCGTCCGTCGATCTCGTCGTCGTCTCGTCCGTCGATCTCGTCGTCGTCTCGTCCGTCGATCTCGTTGTCGTCTCGTCCGTCGATCTCGTCGTCGTCTCGTCCGTCGATCTCGTCGTCATCTCGTCCGTCGATCTCGTCGTCGTCTCGTCCGTCGATCTCGTCGTCGTCTCGTCCGTCGATCTCCTCGTCGAGTTCCTCCGCCGTTTCCACAGAACTGGAGCTGTAAAACGTTAGAAATTATAATATGAATGAAACTTAGTTCCACCGAAACTTAGTTCCACCGAAACTTAGTTCCACCAGAGTGAACCATTCCACTGCTGGCTGACCTAGTTCGCTGCCATCCATTGGATTGGTGGGTGCTAGTGCTGCGAAGGGATGGTTCGCTCTGCTGGAAATAACTTTACGTGTGACAAATTTAACAAATTTGTTATACAGAAGTCACAGATAGTTATTTCCACCAGAGCGAACCACCCCACTCTTGTGTAACCTGGTGAACTGCCAACCACTTGGCGGTGGGTGGCAGTCTACTACGTACCACTTGGCAGTGGGTGGCAGTCCACTGCGTACCACTTGGCGATGGGTGGCAGCTCATTGCGAACCACTTCGCAGTGGGTCGCAGTTCACTGGTAACCACTTGGCGGTGGAGTGGCAGCGCAGCTGTGAGATGGTTTGCTCTGGCGGAACTAAAAATAATTCGAAAAAGTTACAATACCTTGTTTTGCGGGATGTCGATGGGCGAGAGTGAGGAGGACAATCCTCCTCACTCTCGCTTAATTGTGGCGATGTCCCCCGGCAGGTAAATTCTGCCAACTTTCCGGCGAACCGACCCAGCTGCTCGTGTGTTCTGCTACAGAGAAAGAATTCACGATTATTCATGGTTATATTAATCCGTGGCCCAATCAGGACAATCGAGTAGTAAAAAAATACTTACAATCTCTTGCACGACTTTATATTTCGCTGGATTCCGTAGTGGGACAGAAATTTGAGAACGAATTTCTCATTTTGTCGTACCCAGTTGTCGATGTATCGCCGTCGTTTGATCGGGATGTTAGTTTTATAAACTTTCCCGATAACTTTTTTCACGTCGTCCGTGCTGAGATAGCCCTCGAATTTTTATTTTTCTTGATACGCGGAGAGCTCGCACATCAATTTTCCGAAGTGGAGAGGGTCTTTCGCGATATTTTTCGTCCACCTATTTCGCTTCATCGCCATTTCGAACGATTTAAATGCCGGTGCCTGTCGTCTGCCGCGTGCGCGTGAAAACACTAAAGGCAGATTCTAGCGACAACGCCGAGCAACGCATGCGACAGACAGAGACACCTGTGTGACGCTGTCGCGTGAATCCGCCTTTAGTATTTTCGCGCGCAAAGAGCAGACGATTGCGACCGGCATTTCAAGTGTTCGAGATGTCGTCGAACAGATGTAGGTGGACAAAAAATATCGCAAAAGATCCTATCAACTTCGGAAAATTAATATGCGAGCTCTCAGCATACAAAGAAAAATTAAAAGAGAATTACACAGAATTTCCGGATAGTTATCAATAAGAGTAAAATCTGAAAAAATCAAGTATATGGAAGATGCTGAAAAGATTATTTCGGCACAATAATAATTGAAAAAAGTTAATAATAAATTACATAAATAAATAATAGTGCAACAAATTATCCGGCAACCTAATTTTTTTTTGTTACGAAAAACATTTGTTTATTTTTCCGAATACGCATGAATTTTTTCAGAATTTTGTCTGAATTTTGTTTGTTTCAATTTTATACTTGAAAGAAACGTCATTATCAAACATTAGACAAAATTCTGAAAAAATTCATGCATATTCGGAAAAATAAACAAATGTTTTTCATAACAAAAAAAAATTAGGTTACCAGATAATTTTATGCACTATTATTTATTTAAGTAATTTATTATTAACTTCTTTCAATTATTATTGTGCCAAAATAATCTTTTCAGCATCTTCCATATGCTTGATTTTTTTCAGATTTTTATCTTATCGAGAACTGTTTATTTGTCTCCTCGACAACTGTCTCATTTTTTCTCCCATTTATGCGACGTCAGACAAGGCGGAAGGACTACCATAAGATTCGAGGGCAATATTAGCACGAACGACGTGAACAAGATTATTGGCGAAGTCTATAAGACTAATGCGGAGTGTAAAACATCGAATGTCGTTTTGATACAAATGGTTGAATCAATCGGTTGGTCCGGTGACAATTTTTTTTATTTAATAGAAAATAAGATTGAATGAAATAGCACTCTCGTTTTTCTTATAAAAAAAAAATTACTTATAATTATCCGTTCGAGTGCAATGGATATTCAATGCATGTCACATCTCGAGAATAAATAATACTTATCGTAAATTCATACGCGATTAATTTTCGTATACATTCCTGCAAGGTTGTTTTTTTTCTTTTTTCAAGGATGTTTTTTTCTTTTTTTGTATCTTCGGAATATAATAAAGAAAACACTGTAATTTTTTCAGGAAAAAAATGGTCCGACTCAACGTAAATAAATATTATTTCATTATTTTGCCTAAAAATACATGATGTTAATCTTTGGAGGCCTAAAAAAAATATAATGAAAAAGTACTGAAACGCGGTTTATTTTTCGGAGCGGAAATCGCGAAAATCGGCAGAGTTCTTGGACGGGAACTTAAAAAAATAAACCGTCAGTTCCCTTCGGCCGCCCACCCCCGCGAATGCGTCAGTCCCGGTGGGCGCCAGCCAATTTTTGTGTCGCCGGTATTGGCTAACCGGACTAAATAGGAGATCGGTGGGACGTGCCGACCTCCGCACTCGCGAAAATGGCAGAACACTGCGATTTAGTAATGTGAAACGTTTCGTGATTTTACCCCAGTTCTAAAGCTGGCTTCCTCGTCGAGGAAAAATTACGAAATTGATCAGGTCGCTCTTATCGGCGGCGAGCGTGGTCGGTTCATATACTGGGCCGGATAGAGGTTTGGTTCAGAGGAAGAATTTGCGGAGGAATTTATTTATTTAGGATTTTGAAGATGCCTCAGCTCAGGTTCGCGTGTGTCTCTCAATATCGAGTTCGCATTCTTCATTATTGGCACTCAAGTGGGAGTGTGTGAGAAGGTTTTTGGTGGATCACAGGACGGAGAGGGGAGGTAGATTACGCATATCGCTCTCGGAGTCCTACCTGATTGCAACCTAATGTTAAACGGAATTCTCGCCGCTGTGGTTTTCGGCGCATATTCAGTCGCGCGTTGGTGGTATCCCGCATACACAGTTTTTTGGAGCAAAATCATCTGTTAATTTATTGGCCGCGCGAACGTAGCAGGTTTATTCGCAACGAACATTAGGTATTTTGAAAGCGTTTGAAATACATGCACGCTAATACGTTTACTCGAAAAACTGAATTCCCCGCGTTTTTTTCGATGTAAACGTCGCCTCTGATTTATTCCTATACTGTAGTGGCTTTTAGTTTCATTTTCCCCAAACCGCCCACAAATCGCCAAGGTCCTTCGAGTTCTTCCCTTTTACCCAGGGCGCCAGGCGCTTTCGCGCCGGGAAGAACTCGCGCGTTGACAGGACCCGGCTGCTTTGGCCAGGCTAGCCGCAGCCGTCAATTCTGTAGAGTGGCGGGATGCGATGAGTTGACGATCTCGGAGAGGACAAGAAATAATGTGACAACCGAACAACGGTCGATCTGCGGGAGCTCACAAAACCGTTTATTAAACAACACAAATTAATAATGACGAAAATAATTCAAGTATAGTCTCCCGCAATGCTGTCTCGCAGAAACGAAACACTTCTTCGTTTCTCGCAGTTTCGCCGGTCTATTGCTCGGCAACAAAGTCCGCCCTCGCAAGGTCGCGAGTCACCGCGCGCGCCGCGGCCCTCGCCACACACACACACACACTCTCTCTCACACGCGGCGGGAGAGATAACGGTCGCACAAACCCCTGGTCGAAAATACAAAATTATAACAGGAAAGGACTCGAACATATACTAAGGGAATTGGCAAATTTAACACAAGAAGAATATAGAACGCGCACCGTTTCCCTCCTCGCACACTGACTCTAATTTTACGTCACGGGATGCAAAAGAAAATAACAACAAATAAATAACCGGCAATCCTCGGCGTGACGGCCAACTTCCCGCGACCGAACGACCGTTAGCTAGGACGAACTCGCGCTCGGGTTTTCCGCAGGACCGCCCGGGCGATCAGGCCTCTCCCGCTGCACCCGGCGCTGGCCCTGTTTTTCCGATAATCTCGGCGCGGAGGCCTCGCGGGCGTGTCGCCGAGATCTAGCGCTCGTGCGCAAGGGTCACAGCGTCGCGGGATGCTCGCAAGAGCCCCGTCGACACGGGCGTCTCGCGCAAAGGCGGCGAGTGCGCGATGTTGCGCGGGGAAAAGACAAACAAAAAGAAACAATCGAAACGGACGGAATACAAGAATTATGACTGACGCCGCGCGGCGAGGCTCACCCGATGTCCTCGTCAATTTTCCTCTCGAAGACTACGCTCGCGGGAGGCGTGTTGCAGCGGCTTGATTCTCGCCCTCGTCGTTCCGGCTGTCTCGGTCTCCCGTATTCTCTCGCCGATCTCGCTCGCTCGCTCGCTCTGCCGTTCGCTCGACGGCTCCTCGGGAAGTGCCCTGAGTGTTGCGTCGCTCGCACGCTCGGGGAAATGATCCCCTCTCCGTCTCGTAGTGCTGGCCGGCAGGCAGGCGGCCAACTCTGCCGTGCCGCGCAGCGTTCCGATTTCTCCAGCTGAGATCGCTCGCGCCACAGTTGGCTGACGTGGCGCGAGAAATAGACGGCAGAAGTCTCTCCGGCGGCGGCGAAGGCGGGAGGCTCAAACAACCGAGCGATCAGCGGCGTAGCGACGAGGCGACGGCGAAATCCCAGCGTTGTCTCTCTCTCTCTCTCCCGCGCAGTTTCGTCGGTCCGGGCTCACCCCGGCGACGGCGTCAGCGCAGATAAATTGCGTAAAGCGAGAAAAATTAATAAAATAAAATTAATAATAATAATAAAAATTATCCATGGCCCTGCGGATCGGTCTAGGCGTCGTCGAGCGGGAGAGCAGAGCGGCGGTTGGGCGCCACAGAATTTTCCCGTGTTACAATACATATATGAAACAAATAACACATTGAATTACTGCAGTGAAGTTGAAACAGTTTCGACGTTTGGTCTATGGACAGCCTTTTGTCTTGGATAAAAATTAATCAAACGTCATAACCAGCTCGAGATAGACGCGAAATAGTATCTCGAAGAGATGTCCGAAACTCCGTGTAAGTATATCAATATTTATAACAATTAATTGATTATTGGCAGATATCCGATGATACGCATCCGATATTTTTTTTCTTTGTGCATTTTTGTTGCAGGGACTCATGCTTTGGAGGTAGAGCTCGTCGACAAAAGGATCGACAACGACAAAAGTTTTGTCGGTTGTAACATGGTAGATGTTTTTCACGCGTGGGTGTGAGTATTACAATTTTTTAACATTTTTATCGCGATAGTGCATATTATAAAATATTAAAAACATTTATTTTTCCAGTGCGTTTGCGAAACAGCACAAGCCGGCATTCATCGACGACGCGATGTGCCAAGAAAAGTGGGACGAGATCCTTGCTGGTGCCATGGTAAGTCTTCAAACTGTCAACTACACAGGTTGACTAACCTGACCGATGGGGTAACCAACAAGTTTTCGAAAAGCACGACTTCTATCGTGAACAACCTCGACATACGGAAGTTGCGCTTTCGGATTCTTGTCTGTTACCCTACCGATCTCTTCTAAAAACCGCCAATTGATCCGAAACACGAACCGAATACCAACCAAACATGAGTATTTCTTGCAAAGTTTTCGGTTAATTTCGGGAACCAATCAACGGTTTATAGTCGATTTTTAATTAGTTGTGCTTTTGTATTCTTTATGAATTACAGGTGACATTCCACAACGCGGAGCAGGATGTCGAGAACAAAAAAATTGCGATCGACAAGAAAGACTTCAACCCGTTTTTTGAAAAACTAATAAATTTCTTCTGCCCGCATGATAAATGGATGGTCAACTATTATTGAATCTGTTGATCTGTTGATACGAAATTATCAATAAATGGTTTAATTAATCATCCGGCAAACTAAGTTTTTTATTAAATGTTTTTTTAAAAATGTTGTGTTTTTTATTTCCGGACTCCGCTAAACGAATCTCATTTCGTTCCCGCGACGCAAGTGGAAAAGTTTATTTTTAACCAATAGTTCGGACAAACAAAAAATTAAATTTTGACGATATTCATACGTATTTAAAAAAAATGAATGTTGTACTTTGGTAAAAAAAGGCCAAATTTTTTTTTAATTTTGCAATAAATAGGATTGACTGAACTTGTATTTTTTATATTATTGTCAAGAAAATATTTCTTGTAATTATCCGTTCAATTGCAATGGTGTTTCAATGCATATCACAACGTAAGAGTAATTACAGCAATCATAAATTCATACACGAGGTATTAATGTATTAAGGGGCAGCTGGAGTAGATTTTTTGACCGACACTGGTCGGTAAAGATAGACTTCCGTAGTTTACTCTTAACGGCGTTATAACGCTACAGATATGTTTAAAATTGAACAGAGATGTTGTATGAAGATAAACGGTTCGGTGTAGATGCGATTTGCGGTCGAAAACTAAGAAGAAATAGGAAAAATCGTATATTTTCAGCCGATAGAGATCTTCTTTATCAGCTGAAAATTGAATGAAAAACGCGCGCCCGCAGTTTACGCTTTACGTGGATTTAGTTTGTATAATCGACATTTCGCCGGTTCTGGAATATTCCGAAAACTTGAAAGAATCGGCGTAGATTACGATTCGACTCACTTGAAATTCCTAAACGATTGTATCTTACAGCAAAGGTGCTGTTGACGTTTCGAGCGGCCATATTTATTTTCGGAGGTTCACAAATATACGATTTTTTCTGTTTCCCCTCCCTTCGTTTTCGACCACAAATCGCATCTACACCGAACCGTTTATCATCATATAACATCTCTGTCAAGTTTAAAGCATATCTGTAGCGTTATAACGACGTGAAGTCTAAACTACGGAAGTCTATATTTACCGACCAATGTCGGTGAAAAAATCTACTCCAGCTGCTCCTTAAGTTTTGATTCTATCATTGAACGAAGGTCCGAGGATATTCCACTTCGTAAGGCGGTGTTGTTTGAACGCCGCTTTACGAAGAACTTGTTAAACGGTCAGGCATTTTATTTTGAAAATTGCCATTTAAAAAATAAATACATTTAGAAAAATAAAAAAATTCCGGTCGGTTGGTAAACGAGTGATCATTAATTTGACGAAATATGATTTTGATCCACCCGGTTGACCCAATCGTTTGGATCGGCGACCAAAAACAACCTTGCAGAAATTTATACAAAAATTAATCGCGTTTGAATTTACGATAGGTGTTATTTATTTTCGAGATGTGACATGCATTGAATATCCATTGCAGTCGATCGGATAACTATAAGTAATTTTTTTTAATAAGAAAAACGAGAGTGCTATTTCATTCAATCTTATTTTCAATGAAATAAAAAAAATTATCACCGGACCAACCGATTGATTCAACCGTTTGCATCAAAACGACATTTGATATTTTACACTAGGCATTGGATCCAGAGCATTTTTTTTTTAATAAGTGCAGAGTGTAAAAGTCTCGAAATATGATTTTGATCCACCCGGTTCAATATATAAACAAAAAGCTTACAAAATGAAATTGCTCATGATCCCAATAAAATCGTTAAAATATCGTAATGGCAGCACAGCCGGAGCGGCAAAATCCATTTGCGAATTACACGCCTGCAGTACGCGGTTCAATCGTCGGATTACATTTGGCTGGTTGTACTGTGAATGAAATAGCAAATCAGCTGGGGTGTAACGTAAAGACCGTGCGATTGTGGATTGATCGTTACGAGGAAGGTGGATTCGAAAGGTTATGCGATCATCGTAAAAATAACAAACGTCCGAAGGTGACAACCCCAGACCAGGATGTTGAACTGCTGCAGCACGTCGACGAAAACCCTCATACGACAGTCGCAGACGCGTTGGCGGAAACTGCAGTGCCAGCTTCGGTGAGCACTGCTCGGCGTCGACTGAAAGAAGTGGGTATTACTGCCCATCGAGCCCAAAAGAAGACGAAGCTCACCGAGGTTCACCGCGAGCAGCGTTGCCAGTTCGCCCACGACCATTTAAATTGGAATCAACAGCAGTGGGAACCTGTTATATTTTCCGACGAAAAGGTAGGAAAACAGAAATTTGAATTTTCTTTGAAGTTTCTGACAGCTAAACATTTTCCTGCGACAATAAAACATTTCCTACGGTAGAACAAAATTAATTATCACTCTCAGATTATTTATCTACGTGAGTATTTCGTTAAAAATGATTAATTTTAACTCTTATATACAGCAGGTTATCTTAAAATATCAACAACATATATCTTTCAAGAAATGGAAAAATAAATGCAGTTTTATGAATTGTAACAATAATTACCGCTAAAAAATATGATTACTTTACCTATTTGGGAATTGCAACGCAGAAAAATGTTAGCATCATAAAGTTTCCTGTAAGACATTTAAAGATATAATAAATGCTAATCGTATTCGATCATTGTTAATCACTATAGATTACTGAAAATATCAACTTAATATTTTTAATTATTTTAACAGGTTTTCAACTCAGCAGACGATGGATGTCGTCATGTTTATCGCCCGCGGGGTGCAGCGTTTGCGTTACAACCACGATATGTAGTGGAAAAACAATGGAGCGGACGGATCACCGCAGGTTTTTGGGGCTGCATGTCTGCAAGCGGCGCAATGGCGCTTCATGAAATACCAGCACACATGAATGCTGCAGCGTACGTGGATGTTCTTGAAACTGTCATGCTCCCGTGCGCCAGGGCCCGGTTCCCTGCGGATGAGTACCCCGAAATCACATTTGTGCAAGACAATAGTGCTGTCCATACTGCGGGTATAGTGAGAGAATGGTTTGAGGAACACCCGCAAATCATAAAGATCGATTGGCCAAGCAAGTCGCCAGACCTGAACCCTATAGAAAACTTATGGGGTAAGTTTTTCTAATTATTTATTGAGTTGTCATGCTTACAATATAAAAATGCAGCATGGTAAATTGATTTAAAACACTATTAATTTTTAGATACTGCTATAAAAAAAGTTAATTACAATTATTGTTTATAGTATTGAAAAAAATATCGTTTATCGTAGGTATAATGCAGAGAAGCTGGCGATCTGGTGAAGACCGTAACCGAGATGAACTTGTTGCGCACGTTCATCGAGTGTGGGCAGAAATCCAGGCAGACCAAAGATTGACCCGAAATCTCGTCGATTCAATGCCGAGGAGACTACAGCAAGTCATCGACAACAATGGCTACTGGATTAATTATTGAGCGACTTCGGACGTCACAATGAGCTCTAAAATACGCCCGTATTTAAGAGAACGCAATAAAAGAGTTTCTGGTTATTACTTGAAATCCCAATTATGAGAACATTAAAAAAAGGCATAACACATTTTATTATTTCATCCTACGAAGTGGATCATCCACGGATCTTCATTCAACGATGAACTCAGAAATTGATAGAAAAATAATTCGCATATGGATTTGTAAAAGTTGTGTTTTTTTTCTCCAGTCTTGAAATTCATTGACGGACCGGTATGGTTTTACGCATGATCACAACAGATATTTTTCTAAAGAAAATCGAGAATACAAATTCATTTAATCGTGATGACTACGAAATATAATTTTTTTTTAAATTTTTATCGAGACGCTGTCGATTTTGCAATCGTCAGCCGATCCAATGTTATAGCGCAATGCGTTTAACAAAAGAAAACATATAGCGTGTCGACAACACTGCTCTGCGAAGTGAAACGTTAACGGACCTTCATTCAATAATGGATTCAAAAATTGACATAATAATTAGTCGCGAATGAATTTATTATTGGTGCGTTTATTCTCAAGCCGTGACATTAATTGAAAAGCCATTACAGTGGAACGGATTGTCACAAGAGATATTTTCATGACAAGAAAATCGAGAATAGTATTTAATTAAATCGTGATGATTGCGAAATATAAAAAATAGTTTTTTGATTTTGCAAGCGTCAGCCGTTCCAATGTTATAACGCATTGCGTTTAACGGAAAAACTTACGGATTCTGTCGTGATCAGAATCCGTAATAATTCTGTCGTGGACCAAGAAATTCGCCATTAATCGCGAAAAAAATAATTTAAGATACGGCCATCATTAATTAACGACCATTAAAAAACAACGTTGCAGAAATTTATACACAAATTAATCCCGCATGAATTTACGATAGGTGTTATTTATTCTCGAGATGTGACGTGCATTGAATATCCATTGCAGTCTAACGGATAATTATAAGTAATTTTTTTTTAATAAAAAAAACGATGGTGCTATTTCATTCAATCTTATTTTCTATGAAATAAAAAAAATGGTCACCGAACCAACCGATTGATTCAACCGTTTGCATCAAAACGACATTTCATGTTTTACACTGCGCATTGGATCCAGAGCATTTTTTTTTTACCAAGTGCAGGGTCTCGAAATATGATTTTGATCCACACGGTTGACCCAATCGGTTGGATTGGTGACCAAAAACAACCTTTGCTGCGATCCCAAGAAAATGATAAAACTTACTTCGATTACGCGAATATTGGTTATCGCGGGCATGTTTCCGTTTTCATTCTATCGTACGGAGACGCACCTCAGTTATCTTTGACATTTCGACATCATAGTCCTCGCCATTCGCTGTCCAGAATTTCTCGGACAACGCCAACCGATCTTCGAAAAGGCGTCAACCGTGTGGTCCTGTCTCTAAAAGCTTACACGCACAAGAGATGCAAGTCTTTGGACGAGAGAAAATCCTCGTCTTCGTCGTCGTCGTCGAGCCGAAGCGTCGCCGATTCCGCGAAAGAAGACAGCAGCGGCAGCGTCGTGGGTTGCACGATAAATCAATCCGGTGGATTGATCGGCGGCAAAGAAGATATGCTTCGCGATTTCAACGCGGGCGTCGATTTCGAACTTTCCGACGACGCGCCGGCGAATGACAAAGGAGTCGGAAATATTAAGGAATTATTTTCATATTTATTTTCCATGGGGGTAACGAGAGCCTAAATATCACGTCACCGCTGGTCTTACGAAGAAGCGTGCGGATCAATCAGCTCGAGAACGACAACTCGATTAATAATAATAACAATAATTATAATAGTAGTAGTTTTTTTTTTTTTTTAGAGAGGGGGGAAATGTTTTATACACCATAGAGGGGCTCGTTTCCTCCGTGTGCTGGGATCTCCTACGTGGCCTACCAGCTAAAACCCCACCTCTCATGTCAAACTTCCAGTACGACTGGATCCACCCCGGCACCGCTTTCGCATTACTTCGGGGTGGGTTTCCTTCGTCAATAGGACGCCTCCATCCGAGCCGTGATGGGCTCCTCTTCTATTTTGTCATCTCTTAAGGGGGGAAACCGGTTTAGGAGGCCGAAATTTTGGTGTTTTTCGTGAATTTTTTAAATAGGGAAGGAATAATCTAAAATTGTTTAAACTTGGAGGGTATTTTATTTATGGTTTGAAGTACACTTTAGAATTTTTTCAAGTAATTTCCCCCGGAAATAGTGGCGTTAGAACGTGCTGTCCATGGACGATTGCCACCCAAGTATTTTGCTGGCGGGAACTCCTGAAATCGCAATTTTTATCTGTAATCATCCAAATTTTTTTTTCTCGTTAAAAACATATTTTCTAAGAATATGAACCTAAATCTGGTAAAACAAAAAAAAATTTCATGTTTTTGAAGAGTTTGAACACGATATCATTCTTTTACACCATATTTTTTCACCTTTTTTGCATAAAAAAAAATTTAATAACAATATAATCTCAGATTTAGGTTCATATAGATTGGAATCGAATAAAGAATATTCACAAAAAATTTCAGAACGATTGGTCAATAACTTTTTTAGCTAGAACGCCCACCAGTTGAAAAAAAGTCATTTCGAGAAAAACGCGTTTGAAATAAAATGAAGCGAAAACAAGACATTCATGGCAGTAATTAATTATATAAAATGATCAGCGGTTAATCGTCTATGCCAGCACCATATAGCAGTCCCTCTTCTTGTTCGTACGCGTCATTTCGGGCTTGCATCTCCTCTTATTTGAATTTCAAAGACATGATCTCCTTGATTTAAAGAAACGATACGCCTGACGGCACCCGGTCTGTCAACGTTTGGCTCATTCGCGATAAGTCGTATTGGTGTTTCTCGCGCAAGCTGATCTGTTATGTTATAGTTAAGTCAAGTCAAATCAAGAAGATAATCATTGGTTAAACCATCGAAGTTATTGGTGAACATATCTAAGTACTATGGTACGTAACCAAAAACTTGGTGAACATAACCTATAATTTGGTTGATGACATCATTCAAAGAAAATATAATATTAACTTAAGGATGTTATTTCACTGACCTCAAAGAAATGTTTCATAGGTTGAGATTTCAAGGAAATTTTATTGAATCAAGGAAACTTTTTTTCTCGGTGTACCGCGCGCTTCGACGCCGAACCGACGGGCGGTCACTCAAGTGCTCATAACATCGGAAGTAATGCGAATTTTGGTTTCAAATTTTTACCACATATTCTTGAGGAGTTATACTAACAATTTCTGCAATAAAAAAGTCGATTTTTTGATCGGTCTAAACTGGTTACCCCCCTTAACCGCGGGTGGCTTCGTCCTCGTCTCTTTTTTTGTGGCGAAGGACAGTCTCTACATAGAGCTGAACCTTCGTCCACGCGTCCTGGTCTCGGAGCATGAGCCCGACTATGTTGTCGGGGGTTACATGTCCGAGATGTCCTTCCAGGTCTCCTTGTTCGAGCCTCCACCTTCCGCATTCGAAGAAGGTATGGAGGGCATCGTCCGAGGGTGAGTCGCAGTAGGCACAGCCAGGTTCCTGCACCTTACCCATTTTATACAGGTATGACCGGAACAGGCCGTGCCCCGTCAAGAATTGGGTGAGGTAGTAATCTACCTCACCGTCGTGTCGATTGGTCCAGGTGTCCAGCTGGCCTATTAGCCGAGCTGTCCACCTGCCCCGCGTCTCACTCCGCCACTTTTCCTGCCAGGCCTGCATAGTGCTGGCTCTGGCAGTTTTACGGGTTTCCTTTTTTCCCAGGGCAGGCGCCTGCTGGTGGATGAACTGTCGCTCCTGGGCCAGTAGGTCGATGGGTATGACCCCCGCGACCACTAGCGCCGCGGGCTCCGAGACCGTGCGGTAGGAGCACTCGATTCGGAGGGCTCCTCTCCGTTGTACCGCGGCCATGCGCTTTCGATACATTTCGTACCGCATCGCACCGGCCCAGACTTCCGCTCCGTATAGCATGACGGATTCGGCGGTACGCATGAGGAGACGCCTTTTGCAGGGCCGTGGGCCGTTGACATTGGCCATAATCGTGCTCAGCGCCGCCGTCACTGCTGCCGCCTTGTCCGCCGCTTTGATGATATGTGCCCCGAAGGTGAGCTTGTTGTCCAGCATCACCCCCAGGTACTTCGCGGTTGCTTTTGTCTGGACTGTCACGTCTCCTACCTGCATAGCGCGGATGGTGTTTATGCGCTTTTTGGTTAGGAGCACGATCTCGGTCTTGGCTGCTGCCAGTTCGAGCCCATGGTCTTCCATCCAGGAGCTGACTCGACGCATCACCTGATTGAGACGCATCTGCACCGCGTCGGTGTCCCGTGCGACAATAACTGCCGCAATGTCGTCAGCGTACCCAATCAGGAAACAACCCTCCGGCATGGTCATACGGAGGATCCCGTCATACGAAATATTCCATATGTCGGGTCCCAGTATGGAGCCTTGGGCTGCCCCCGATGTTAGCTCTCTCTGTTTCGGGCCATCCTCTGTGTCGTAGATTAGCCATCGGTCCCTCAAGTAATCTCCGAGGATTTGGAGGAGATACTCGGGGACCTGGAAATCACGTTCCAGAGCGTCCAGTGCCTTGTCCCACCTGACGGAGTTAAAGGCGTTCTTCACGTCTAAGGTGGCCAGCAGACACACGGGGCGGGAATAGTGGTTTCCCCGCTCCGTCGACCTGGCGGCGTCTATTACCTCCTGGACTGCATCGATGGTGGAAACGCCTCGCCTAAAGCCGTACTGCCGGGGGGCTAGGTCGCCCTTATCCCGTACAGCCGCATGGAGTCGAGGCTTGAGCAGGTTCTCCAGGAGTTTGCCTGCGGTGTCCAGCATGCATAGAGGTCTGTATGATGCTGGAGTGTCTGCCGGACCCTTGCCTTTGCTGATCAGTACCAGTCTCGCTGTCTTCCAACGGCGTGGGAAAGACCCCTCTTTCAGACAGGAGTTGTACATGTTCAGCAAGAGGTGAGGGTGACTCGCAGTGATGGTTTTCAGCAGTTCTGCTGGAAGTCCATCCGGCCCTGGAACTCTCCTATTCCGCATTGAAGACGCGGCTTTGAAGAGCTCCGCCCTGGTAAACGGCAGGGCATCAGGAGGGGCGGATGTCGCTGGGACGTCCGGTCTCTTCGGGTGGGTGGGGAAAAGGGTATTCACGATGTTATTCATCGATACCGCGTCCCTGGGGGTCACTTGAGCGAAAGCCCCCAGCTT
The DNA here is from genome assembly GCA_963932165.1 of Pimpla rufipes. NCBI lineage: Eukaryota > Metazoa > Arthropoda > Insecta > Hymenoptera > Ichneumonidae > Pimpla > Pimpla rufipes. Next base: position 5,787,615 of record OZ010634.1, read on the forward strand.
GCGGGTGACGATTTTGTACCCCAATCCCCACGGATCGTTGTTCAAATCCTGTCCCAGCGCTTTCCAGCAGCGCTGCTTACTGGACTCGATGGCCCGGCCTAGAGCTTTTTTGGCCGCTATGTACTGAGCGGCCTTCGGGGCTGCGTCTCGATCGCGTTTTTTGGCCCTCTGCGCTATACGCCTAAGGCGCAGGCTGATTTTCCGGAGGCCCGCGATCTCGTCTGTCCACCAGTAGGTAGAACGTCTCATCCGACTACTTCTTTTTCTCGGCACTGCGTCTGCACAGGCCTGATGAATAAGGCGCATAGTGGCGTCCGTCAACGCTTCGGCCTGTGCAGGAGGCTGTAAGCCATCCGTGACCGTCTCTGGTGCTTGCTGACCGCGTTCTAGTGACCGGGACAGTTTTTCTGGGTCCATTTTATCTACATTCCACCGTGGGGGCGCGCGCTGTGGTTGAACCGAGGCCGGACTGCCACCATGCACACGGAACATGATGTACTGGTGATCGCTTCCCGTAAGGTCTTCGATCACCCGCCAGTCCTCGGTTCGCGCTGCGAGATGTTCGGACGCCAGAGAGACATCTATGATGGTCTCTCTGTAGCCGGGCCTGCGGAAGGTTGAGGTAGAGCCGGTATTGAGGACAACCAGCCCTACCCTGGACACCATGTCCATTACGCGCCTTCCTCTCGAGTCAGGCCCGGTTTCCCCCCATTCGGTGGCTTTCGCATTGAAGTCTCCGGCCACTATCAGTTCGCCTTGCAAGTCACGGATGGCATCTTCCAGACTGTCGAGTTTAGCCTGGAAGTCGTCTATACGGTCGTTGGGGGTGAGGTAGACGCTGACGTAGTATACGTTCGCGTGCCTCACCCAGACGAAGGCTCTGCCGGATCCGTTTCCCGCTACGTGGAAGAACCGCGGTTCCGGAATCCATATGGCGGCCGTACCGAGTTCGTCGGGGTACCAGCCTGGCCCTTCTCTGTCCCGGTACTGTTCGCTGATGATGACGATATCAGCCTTTTTCTCGGAATAGATTTGGTCCAGGAGGCCATGAGCAGTTCTGCTCCTATTTATGTTGCCTTGCAGAACTACTGCCATTTAGCGCGATGCCTTTGTCCGGGCTTCCCGGTATGTTCTACAAGCGCTTGACCCCGCCGCATGGTTTCGTTCAGCGGGATCTATGCCCTCTCCGGTGCAGAGGAAGCAGCACGGGTTGGCCTTGCAGCTAGCCGCTTTATGCTCCCCTGAGCCGCACCGGAAGCAAAGCTTGCTTCGGTCCGGGCCTCGGCAGTTATGACTGCGGTGTCCGTAACCCAGGCACCTGAAGCATCGCTCCACTACGTCTCGCCATCTGACCCTGCAGTAGACCAGCCCCACCCTTATGCGGGCAGTCTGGAGGAGTTTGTTGGCAGTCCCCTCCTCGACCGTTACCAACGCCAAGCGCTGCTGCCGCTGGTTGGGTCTGGTCACCATCACGGACAGACTTCCGCTGTAGTCCTGCAGGTCCCTCCTCAGAGCTTCCTCGACTTCTTCTTTGCTGGTGCAATAGTCGAGATCCCTGATCTCCAAGACTGCTCTTGGGACCAGTTCCCTCACGCTACTGCTGCCACCAACGCTTTCTCTCAGTGCCGCCGAGAAGGTGGCCCTGGCGTCAGGGGTCGCCTTGTTTAGCTCGAGGAGGACCTCTCGCCTGCCCTGGTTCGCCGAACCGACCGGATTTCCACTCCACTCTCCTCGGGCTTGATACCTCGACGGATGGTTTGAAGCACATCCGCATAGGTTTTGCCCTCGGAGGGTTTCAGGAGGATCGCGTCCGGTTTCGTCCTCGGGTTTTTTTTCTTCTTCTCCTTGCCGTCGTTCGTCGGTTGGAGTGCTGCCTTCACTTGACGCGGATCTTGTCCGGCCTTCCGGTTTTGTGTCGCCTCCTTCGTGGAACTAGGCTCGCTTCGTGCCGGTTCCTCGTTCCTTTTCTTCTTCTTCTTCGGAAGGACCTCCGCCCATCCCTCCAGCGTTGGACCGGGTTTCTTCTTTTTCCCGTGCTCTTCGATGAGCAGGAGAGGGCTTGTAGCGACCCTCTTCCTGCTTTCGCTGCCAAGTCCTCTGCTGGTGCTGGGCCTTGTTGCTGGATCAGGCGACTCCTCTCCATCGAGCGTTACCTCGGATGGCAGACGTTGGGCCCGGCGGTTCATACGCCTTCCGCTGCCCAGAGCGTCTACCATCTCCTCCAGTTTCGGAAGGCCGGTTTTCACCGCCCTCGTTACGTTTGGCTGCTTTTTAACGGCCGCCATCATGAGGGCGATGAGGTCCCTCATAGCCGCCAGCTGCTCCTCCCAGTCGAACTCCGGCTGTTTTGGGGTCTTTTCGACCGTCCTCTCCTGTGCTGCGACCATGACATCGCTCTCTCCTTTCGTCTCCACTCCTTGGTTTTTTTTAAGTTTCAAATTTTCTTTGCCGTTTACCGGCATTAATTCCCACGAGTAGCTAAGGAAAGGGTAGTCCGCCCCCGCAGAGCCCCGCTTGCGGGGGTAAGGCTGAATACTCCGGGAGGTCGCCTGGTATCCCGGAGACACCGTTTGAGGCACCACTCCCCTGGTACCACGCAGCCCTGGGCACGGTTGTCCACACCTTGGCTTGGGGTCCGTATTCCTGACAAGGAGCCCATTGCTGGGTGCTATCACCCGGGCCAGGTGAACCCAGAGCCAGAGCTTCCATTGCCGCAAGACCGTTTTAAACCCGGCTTACGTTGCCCGGGAGGCGCGACGAGGACGCTGGAAGTTGACGTGTCCCTAGCAGTGTTACCTGAAGGGTGGCCCCCCAATAATAGTAGTAGTAATAATAATAATAATGATAATAATAACATTATCGGCAGAATGGGTAAATCTTGAATCTTTTTTTCGGCGTGAATTTAGGCGACCCACGCGGTCGACGATCCAGTGGAGCCTCCGAGAATTGAATTTCTTCAATTTTTTTTACTTCTTCTGACCGTGCGGCACAAAAATTTAAGCGTTGTCTGAAATTGCTCACTGTCCATTTTTGGTACAGCATTCGCAGACACGTACGCTGCAAAATATTGATACGGTAAACATATGATTCGAAATCGATTAATGCTTAAGGGATCATGAGTGTGAAATTTCCAAAAAAAACTTTTTTTTTTCCATTTTTCGATAGAATATTTGTTATAAACATTATTATAAACATTCTCCCCAAGTTTGAAACAGTTTGTACACAATTTTGTACAAAAAATCAGATCAACTCGCTTATTCTAACTATAAAAAAACGCAAAACTCGGCCATTTTTGGAGGGGTCACACTGTGATGATCGCTTAAGGAAGTAGTCTCGCTGAGTATTTATTCGCATAAATTCGAGCAAAAGTTAGAGAGAATTGCAAACACTTCTCGATGCAACAAAAATCTAAAAAAATGCATGCGCCTTAAAGGTACTGAAAAGATTAATTATGCAAAATAACAATTCTAAAATGTTCTTAGCAAATTGATAAAAAAAATAATAGTTTAACAAATATTTCGGTGACCTAAGTTTTTTTGTGGATGAAAATGATTCATTTATCTTTGTGAATATTTGTTAATAACATTTTAGAATTATTATTATTCAAAATTAATATTTTCAGTACCTTTAATGTGCATGAATTTTTTCAGATTTTTATACCATCGAGAAGTGTTTGAATTTATGCGAATTGAATACTCCGCGAGACTACCTCCTTAATACGGCGCCAGTTGAATAATGAATGATTAATTCCTCACTTTCAACGGCATCGTATGCCTTTTTCGGGATTTTCGCCAGTGTTCCCCGACCAGTCGGCGGCATGCCGACCAAATTTTCTTCGCCGACAATTAGTCGCATCAATCGGCACGCAAGTTTGCCCGGCCTTTTCCGATACAGGCGTGTCCAGCGCTCAAGATCGCCTTCTGGTCGATCTGGAATTGGACCATGATTTGTTACGATATTCAATTGTTTCTCATCTCCGATATATAAACCTTTGTGGGGCCTGGGACGAACGCCGTTTCTAAAATCCCTGCATTGCTTAAAGAGCAACATCGAGAGAAGCGATAGAAGCGGCGTCGGAAGAACAGACGGAAGCAGCGTCGGAAGAACCGACGCAAGCAGCGTCGGAGGAAGCGTCAAATGACGCAGCCGCACCACCTCGACGCGGTCGGGCGCGGGTGGATCGAACAATAGAAAGCTGCTTCGATTGTAGGCTGATGGGACGAGCGACGTCTTTCGAGGCACCAGCTCCGGCAGCACGACGATCGCCGATCGACGCCGAAACGACCGGTGGTGTAGTTGTGTTACGAGCGAGCGGCGATTGCACAATCGAAGAATCATCGAGAGCATCAATGGGAACAGCTTCCAGAGTAGCGTCGGAGGAAGCAAAGGGAGCAGCGTCAGACGCACATGTAACTTGACGCAATAGAGTGCGCGAGGTCCTAATTCTCATAGGTGATGTCGGGTCGGCAGCAGCGTCAGAAGACGTGACCAAATCAGTCACGGGAGCAGCGTCACAAGCCTCAGAGGCCAGTCATTTTCTTTTTTTCCCCCCGTATATAACATTCCATCCGTTGTCACGTATATCGAGAGTAAATATTTCTTGTTTTCTGAAAGGTCACATTAATAGGTGAGACCGGGGACATAATGTCAGCGGGAACCGAGCGCGAGACTCTGACTTCGCTCCGCGACGACGTGGGAGTATGTAGGAGAATAAGAAAAGTTGTAAAATAGGAAGGAGACAAAAAGTACAAAAAAAAACGGGGGAAAATACGCCGTCTCGCGGTCGTGCCTCACTCGTGACTCCGTCCGCGGAATCAAGTCCAGTGAAAATAGAACCGAGATAAAACGGAGCGAACACGTGGAACATTTGTCCGTGTCTGGGTCACGAAAATATTTTTATAATTATTTCTATTTCACTCGGTGCGAGAAACGCGGTTTCACGCACACTTTGCGTGCGTCAAACCCCATTTTCGCGCCTTGTGAAGTAAAATTCACGCGGTGGAAAATATTTTTCCGCGCTCGTATCGTAATGTACTGTCACTCACGACTTCTTCGCAGTACTCTTGCCGGGTAGTATTTTACACCATCCAGCGTAGCGAGCGTTTCTCCGTCATTTCCGCTCTTTATTTTTTTACCACTGAGGACGCTTGTGGTCGAATCTGCCCAGAAAACGAGAAAATACATCTCTTTGGTTCTCTGGTCGTTTCAAGTCTTATTGACGTATAAAAGATATCCGCGACGGCCGAAGAAAACAAAGCAAATGAGCTGCGCAGTCGGTTGCTCGATTTCACGCTCTCACGAGAAAAGATCGATAAGACAAAAGAAGTCAAAGGTTTGGATGAGACATATTGGAATTATTCCTCTCAAAAAATTAGTGGCTTAAAATCTCGCCACTATCCCGGGGAAGCACTCGAACTCCTGAGTTTTCCTCGTGTGATCTCATTTTCCGTTCATTTGCAGGGCGGAATGATATATTTTTCGCGTAAAGAGCCAGAGGGAATTTTTCGGCACGTCGAGAATTTTTTTTTGAATTTTTGTCTTCATTAATTTAAAAAAATTGGCAATTCGTTCGACGCGAAAAAACGCTAAATTTTTTCGTTGCTCGCGGTGCTCGGGGTTGGGGGGGGGCGATAAAATTCAGCGATATTTCACGTTGAACGAATTGTCAATTTTTTAAATATATCATTTCGCACCGCAAATGAGCAGAAAATGACGAACCTAGATGAGCCGGAGCTCATCCTTCTCGGCATTCGCAGTTTCGATCCTCGCGACCGGCTCGCCGGACGCATCGTCTTCCTCTCCCTCGGATGCCACCGGCGTTCGGTTTTTCAGCGGCGATCTGGGGCGTCAAATGCGTCTGCGGCTGTTTCTGTTTTAACGAAAAATCAGTTATTGTCGCTTATTTTCCTCGACTTCATATTCATTTTTAATTGTCAGAGTGTTTCACGTCATAAACATCGTTGGTCTTGGATTCGTCCTCCAAACTCGTCGCCGTTGTCTTCGACGACCTCGTTCATCCGCGTAGAACTTGCTGTGGGAATCTTGGCGCCCGGCGTCAACGAATGTCTGAGCAAACTCTTCTTCGCCGATTTGATGCGCAACGCGCTCATTGCCTTCGCCAGACTCTCGCTGGTCCGATTAAAGCGTTTTCGGCCGCCACTGACGCTGGTGACCATCGGACTGGTGCTACCGTTGGATCCGGGTGTACGACTGGCGTCGCCGTCGCCGCAGCTCGAAGCCGGCGAGATGGCCGGACTGTCGGACGAAGCGTCCCAGCGATATTCCGACTCGAGTTTCTTGTGCTCGACGTTGAAAAAATCGTCGACGTCCGAGCGGTCGCTCGCGTGGAAATCGACCCATTGAGGTGCGTGGAGATTGTCCATCGCGCGAAAATCGTGATTCGTAGATTTCCGAGATTCATATAAAAAGTACGCGACCGCCGAGGAAATTTTTGGAGCCGCTCAGCTGCTCCAACGACAAACACTTGACCGCTGAAAAAACCCCATGAAACCCCATGGGGTTTCATGGGGAGAGGCACGCAGAGTTTCACCCCGGGTACCTGCGAGCAAGGCGATAGGAAGGTGAGAGTAAGGGGAGAATAAGGGGAGAAAATGGTGAGAGTAAGGGGAGAAAAGGGTGAGAGTAAGGGGAGAAAAGGGTGAGAGTAAGGGGAGAAAAGGGTGAGAGTAAGGGGAGAGCACGGTGTGAGCAAGGGGAGAGTAAGGGGAGAGTAAGGGGTGAGCAAGGGGAGAGTTAGGTGAGAGCAAGGTGGTAAGGAAGGTGAGAGTCCAGCTAGACATCAAAAACGTCGCCACGTCGACACGTCGACACGTTGATTTTGATCCACCCGGTTGACCTAATCGGTTGGATCGGTGACCAAAAAAAACCTTGCAGAAATTTATACAAAAATCAATCGCGTATGAATTTCCGATAGGTGTTATTTATTCTCGAGATGTGACGTGCATTGAATATCCATTGCAGTCGAACGGATAATTATAAGTAATTTTTTTTAATAAGAAAAACGAGATTGCTATTTCATTCAATATTATTTTCTATGAAATAAAAAAAATTGTCACCGGACCAACCGATTGATTCAACCGTTTGCATCAAAACGACATTTCATGTTTTACACTCCACATTGGGTCCAGAGCATTTTTTTTTAGTAAGTGCGGAGTGTAAAATCTCGAAATATGATTTTGATCCACCCGGTTGACCCAATCGGTTGGATCGGTGACAAAAAACAACCTTGCAGAAATTTATACAAAAATTAATCGCGTATGAATTTCCGATAGATGTTATTTATTCTCGAGATGTGACGTGCATTGAATATCCATTGCAGTCAAACGGATAATTATAAGTAATTTTTTTTTAATAAGAAAAACAAGAGTGCTATTTCATTCAATCTTATTTTCTATGAAATAAAAAAAATTGTCACCGGACCAACCGATTGATTCAACCGTTTGCATCAAAACGACATTTCATGTTTTACACTCCGCATTGGGTCCAGAGCATTTTTTTTTGAGTAAGTGCGGAGTCTCGAAATATGATTTTGATCCACCCGGTTGACCCAATCGGTTGGATCGGTGACAAAAAACAACCTTGCAGAAATTTATACAAAAATTAATCGCGTATGAATTTCCGATAGGTGTTATTTATTCTCGAGATGTGACGTGCATTGAATATCCATTGCAGTCAAACGGATTATTATAAGTAATTTTTTTTTAATAAGCAAAACAAGAGTGCTATTTCATTCAATCTTATTTTCTATGAAATAAAAAAAATTGTCACCGGACCAACCGATTGATTCAACCGTTTGCATCAAAACGACATTTCATGTTTTACACTCCGCATTGGATCCAGAGCATTTTTTTTTTTTTTGAGCAAGTGCGGAGTCTCGAAATATGATTTTGATCCACCCGGTTGACCCAATCGGTTGGATCGGTGATCAAAAACAACCTTTGCTGCGATCCCAAGAAAACGATAAAACTTACTTCGATTACGCGAATATTGGTTATCGCGGGCATGTTTCCGTTTTCGTTCTATCGTTCGGAGACGCACCTGAGTTCTCTTTGACGTTTCAACATCATCGTCCTCGCCATTCGCTGTGCAGAATTTCTCGGACAGCGCCGACCGATCTTCGAGAAGGCGTCAACCGTGTGGTTCTGCCGCAGTATCGTCGCATCGCCGCACTGAGCGGGTTATGTTACCACGCTGTCAGCTGATTTCCGCGCGAGTTTCACTTTGACACTTATCAACGTGAAACTCGCGAGAACTTCGCTGAACTTCGACAAATGACAATAACACACACACACGGATAAGCCGAGAACTGTCAAGTCCAGGCATTAATGAATAGCACCCCGCGCGGAAAAAAATAGTCCCGGATGGACTTCCGGATGGAGTCCGGGCGGAAGTCCGGGCGGGAGTCCCGGCGGGAGTCCTGATAGTCCGGGCGGGAATCCGTGCGGGAGGCCGGGACTCCCGCGCGGACTACTCGAACTTCCGCCCGGACGCCATCCCGGAACCGAGAATCTCTCCCGGACTCCATCCGGAACGCCCGCCCAGACTTCATCCCTCCCGGACTGCCTCCCGGACTCGAAAAATTCTCCCGAGCTCCATCCGGGACTCGATAAACTCTCCCGGACTCAATCCTTCCCGGACTCCCGGACTCCGCCCAGACTTCACCCCGGACTCGAGAAACTCTCCCGGACTCCATCCGCGACTCGATAATCTCTCCCGAGCTCCCGCCCGGACTCCATCCCGGACGCGAGAATCTCTCCCGGACTCCATAAGGTACACCCGCCCAGACTTCACCCCGGACTCGAGAAACTCTCCCGGACTCCATCCGGGAATATTGAATCTCTCCCGGACTCCATCCGGGAATCCCGCCCAGACTTCACCCCGGACTCGAGAATCTCTCCCGGACTCCATTCGGACCTCCCGCCCGGACTTCACCCCGGACTCGAGAATCTCTCCCGGACTCCATCCGGGAATCCCGCCCAGACTTCACCCCGGACTCGAGAAACTCTCCCGGATTCCATCCGGGACTATTGAATCTCACCCGGACTCCATCCGGGAATCCCACCCAGACTTCACGCCGGACTCGAGAATCTCTCCCGGACTCCATCCGAGACTCCTGCCCGGACTTCATCCCGGACTCGAGATTCTCTCCCGGACTCAATCTCGGACTTGAGAATCTCTCCCGGACTCCATAAGGTACACCCGCCCAGACTTCACCCCGGACTCGAGAAACTCTCCCAGACTCCATCCGGGAATATTGAATCTCTCCGGGACTCCATCCGGGAATCCCGCCCAGACTTCACCCCGGACTCGAGAATCTCTCCCGGACTTCATCAGGGAATCCCGCCCAGACGTCACCCCGGACTCGAGAATCTCTCCCAGACTTCATCCGGGACCCTGCCCGGACTTCACCCCGGACTCGAGAATCTCTCCCAGACTTCATCCGGGACCCTGCCCGGACTTCACCCCGGACTTAAAAAACTCTCCCGGACTCCATTCGCAACTCCCGCCCGGACTTCACCCCGGACTTGAGAAACTCTCCCGGACTCCATTCGCAACTCCCGCCCGGACTTCACCCCGGACTCGAGAAACTCTCCCGGACTCCATCCGGGACTAGTGAATCTCACCCGGGCTCAATCCGGGAATCCCACCAAGACTTCACCCCGGACTCGAGAATCTCTGCCAGACTTCATCCGGAACTCCCGCCCGGACTCCACCCCGGACTCGAGAATCTCTCCCGGACTCCATCCGGTACTACCGCCCAGACTGCACCCCGGACTTGAGAATCTCTCCCGGACTCCATTCGGAACTCCCGCCCGGACTTCACCCCGGACTCGAGAAACTCTCGAGGACTCCATCCGGGAATAGTGAATCTCTCCCGGACTCCATCCGGGAATCCCGCCCAGACTTCACCCAGGACTCGAGTATCTCTCCCGGACTTCATCCGGGACCCTGCCCGGACTGCACCCCGGACTTGAGAAACTCTCTCGGACTCCATTCGGAATTCCCGCCCGGACTTCACCCCGGACACCCCGGACTCGAGAAACTCTCCCGGATTCCATCCGGGACTATTGAATCTCACCCGGACTTCATCCGGAGCTCCCTTCCGGACTCCGTCCCGGACTCGAGAATCTCTCCCGGACTTCATCCGGAACTCCCGTCCGGACTCCGTCCCGGACTCGAGAATCTCTCCCGGACTCCATCCGAGACTCCCGACCAAACTCTATCCGGGACTCGAAAAACTCTCCCGGACTCCATCCGGGACTAGTGAATCTCTCCCGGACTCCATCCGGGACTAGTGAATCTCTCCCGGACCCCATCCGGGACTAGTGAATCTCTCCCGGACTCCATCCGGGACTAGTGAATCTCTCCCGGACTCCATTCGAAACTCCCTCCCGGACTCCATCCCGGACTCGAGAATCTCTCCCGGACTCCATCCCGGACTCGAGAATCTCTCCCGGACTCCATCCCGGACTCGAAATTCTCTCCCGGACTCCATCCCGGACTCGAAATTCTCTCCCGGACTCCATCCCGGACTCGAGAATCTCTCCCTGACTCCATCCGGGACTGCCGCCCAAACGTCAACCCGGACTCGATAATCAATCCCGGGGTCCATCCGGGACTCGAGTAACTCAAAACTATATTTGTTTAAATTACATAACTTCGGACTTTTTTCATCGGACTGGACCCGAGGATAAGTTATTGTGTTTTGGAAGAGTCCTCAGAAGTCATTTGGCTCGTTTTTGGGAATATGAAAATAAATTTCCTCCCGTCTACGAATGCGATTGAAATTATCATCATCGAACTGTAGGGAAATATCAATGGAACTGGATAAACATATGACGAAAGACATTTTACGGTTGTAGTTAAGAAGCGAGGCTAAACGATCGAATCATTTGTAACTTAATTACAATAAACGGGAACAAAACGTGAATCTGGGCTATTCCCAGTAGGAATGTGTGGCTGGTGTGGCGATCACGCGGGCCACACAGGACTTATAAGTAAGAAGGGAGCACATCGGCGTGGTACAAGGTGTAGTATCAGAGTGGTCGAGGCCTGGCGCGAAGCGAGGAGCGGGGAGCTCGAATACTCGGCTCAGCGACCAAATTCCCCGAAATGTGACAAATTTTCGGAGAAATTCGTCGGGGGTAAGCCGTTCCGTTGCAATATATGAGAGTCTGCCCGGTACATGCGGCATCCTACCGATCACTGTGTTGACTGTGCTCAATTGCGATTAGCACGAGTACAACTTTAGCACGAGTAACGTGTCAACTGACCACGAGTGAACTGTGCTCTGTTGCGGCTAAAAAATTGAAACAGATATTTCTCAGTAGAAGCAGTGCGGTGGTCAGTCGGCGTAGTCTCAGAGGGTTATTCAAATCCTACCCGATTTCACAATTTTTTGTTTTAAAATATGTAACGGTCGCATAGCGCTATCGCTCCCTCGAACCGTGAGACTGCTTACCTCAGCAGTCCCACGGTATGGACCCAGAGCCGCGCAGCCACCGAGCGCGCAACGGCCGCCCTTATCAGCGCGCCTTAACACTCCCGCGGGGACCAAGGGCCCCGAGAGCGTAGGAGAACTCTTCAGTTCTTCCTCGACCACCCACTCAGTCATTTCGTCAATTATATAACAGTCTCTCTAATAAACCAGTTCTTTTGTTCATCAAACCGCATTCATACTTTCGGCATCCTCCAACACCTGACCCGTTACATTGGTGTCAGAAGTGGCGCGAACACACAAACCACGCGCACATAAAAAAAGAGCAATAAAAGTGAACAGTTTAGTGGAAAAAAGTGACAAAAAAAACAACATCAACAACAGCATCATCATCAATCCAACCAAACCAACCGAATGAACAACAATAAGCACAGAAGGAAGGAAGGAAGCGAAATAGAGGAATAAAACGAAGGAAAAACCGCGAAAACCGCAAAAGGACGAGGCGAATGATTTTTGAATATATGTGAGTATAGCTTTTATTCAATCTCCGCATGGAATTATTAGCATTTTATCATGCTTTCCGCTTTTTCCCTTTGTTATCGCCGCGTGGCTAGTGTTATCTTCGTCAGAAGCATTGAGTGCGGGCGTACGCCGCCTCGCTTCCACGCATTGCCACTGACGCACCCGCACCCCTCACACTCACTCACATAGAAAAAAAACAGAATGTCCAGTCGCCTAAATTATTAATTAAATTCAATTCACCCCCCCCCACCCAATTGAAAAAAAATTACAACTAAATCATTTTCACAAACATTTACAAATATTTTAATAACAAATAAAATGAGACAATTTTTCTGAAAATTGAAAATACCTCGAAAACACACATTTTTAATTTCGAATACGCGGAATAAATATTTCTTCCTTTCTTCCAAAAATCCCAAACGACGATAAACAATAAATAAATGAGAAAATATTTGTGAAATAATTTTGAACATTTTTACAAACAATAAAGTCAGGACATTTTTTTTCTCTTTTTCCAAAAAAAATTCGAAATTTCTCGTAAACCAACCACAATCATTTTACAAACGATAAATAATCGAAACAAATATTTTTCGAAAATTCAATATTTCTCGCAAAGCAACTATAACCATTTTTACAAACAATAAATAATCGAGAAAATATTTCTTTTCGAAAATTCGAAACTTCTAGCAAAACCGACTCAATCATTTTCACAAGCTATAAACCAACGACACATTTTTTTTTCTCGAAAATTCGACAATTCACATAAAAAATAAATAATCGAGATACATTTTTTTTTCCAAAAAATTTGGGATATTTCACAAAACCAATTGCCACCATTTTTACGAACAACAACAAAAAAATCGAAATATCTCGAAACCTCGATTGCGACCACTTTTTACGAACGACAGTAAACAAAATCAACTTTCCTTTTTCGAAAATCGAAATATCTCGGGTCACCGATTGCGACCACTCTTACGAACAATAGACAAATGAAATAAATTTTTCGAAAAAGTCGAAATATCTCGGAACATCGATCGCGAACATTTCATGAATAACAAATAAGCGAGCCGCATTTTCTGTGTGTAGGAAAATTCGAAATAGCACGAAACACCAAGTACTACCATTTTAACGAAGATTATTTGATCCTCGATATTATTAAATAATAGTAACGACAATTATAAATAAATAAAGCCGAAGTAAACAATTTGTTCAAAATCCAAGATATTGCGAAAGACTGATTATCATTATATTTTTACGAAAATGACTTAATCGTTGATATTAATGAACAATAAAAAGTAATGTTAACAAATAACAAACAACAATAAATCTACTCACACATGATCAATCCTCACGATCGATATTGCAACGACTTACGAGATCGCTACCGAAATGGCTCACGCGACCGGTACCGCAACGACTCACGAGATCGGTATGGAAATAGCTCATGCGATCGGTACCGCAACGACTCATGCAAACGGTATCACAACGACTCCTGTGATCGGTACCGAAATGCCTCACGCAACCGGTACCGCAACGACTCACGAGACCGGTATGGAAATAGCTCACGCGATCGGTACCGCAACGATTCACGCAAACGGTATCGCAACGATTCACGGGATCAATATCGCAACGACTCACGAGATCGATACCGCAACGACTCACGCAAATGGTATCGCAACAACTCATGTGATCGGTACCGAAATGCCTCACGCGATCGGTACCGCAACGACTCACGCACTCGATCACAAGATCGATACCACAAAGACCTACGCGATAGATATCACGACAACTCCAGTAGCAGGTATAATGGCAACAGGTTCCGCGACGACTCGTGCGACAGACGCTACGAACCACAAAATGAGCCCTTACGTGAAAGATACCGTGATGACGCAAGGGACAAGGAAAGACCTATCATCAGGAAAGCCACAATCGCACTTGGTCTCACGAAAAGACGCAAACCTCCAACAGTAGTGCTACACTCTCCGGACCTGCAAAACAATAGTGCTAATTTCCTCGTGGACACTAAATCAGAAGTAAATCTAATAAAAAAGAAAACAGTTCCAGGCGACGTACAAATAGAAAAACGCATCATCTACGAACTTTCCGGTATCACGGACAATACCATCACAACAATCGGTATGGTTATAATAGGTATTAAAAACCTTTACGTTGAATTCCAAGTAGTCAACGACGACTTTCCGATCGACCAGGAAGCTGTTTTGGGAGATGCCTTCATGAAAGGAACTCCAGCTGACGTTTCGTACACAAGATCGTGCATTTCTTTCGGCAACTATAATATCGCTTTCAAAACACAGGAGAAAATCACGATTCCGGCGCGAACAAAATGCGTAATCTACGTTCGCGTGGATAGCGCGTTGTCGGAAGGATATATCCCACGACTAAACGCTGGCGAACGCCTCTATATCGGCGACGCAATTGTCGAAAACAACAACGGAATCGCATATTTAGTCGCAATAAACGACAACGACTTCAACATACACCTCGCCGTCCCATCCGTAAATCTAGAACCAATAGAGAAAATCTATGCAATTCCAAACCCGGAATTCACACGTCCTACTCAAGATCGGGAGTGGCCAGCAAAATCCGAGGCAAACGATTCTCATGACAATCGGTTTGAATATCATGCAGGAATCCGTACTATGGCGGCAAAGAAAAACAGATTTGAGGCTTTCAACCGGCTCTTGCAACTAGACGATCTAGATGTCACAGAGAAGGAGAACGCACTCGATCTCGTCAAACAACATTCAAACTTGTTCGCCCTACCTGGAGAACTGCTGGGCCACACCACCATAATTAAATACAATACTGTTTCGTCGAAACGCACTACATACGAAATACACACAGCGGACAATAAACCCAACAACACCAAACCATACCGGTTCCCTCCCATGCAGAAGGACGAAATTCGCAGGCAAGTCAATAACTTCTTGCATAACGGCATCATTCAACCGTCGATATCACCATTCAATTCTCCGGTTTGGATAGTCCCGAAAAAGCCAGACAGAAAAGGCAATAAAAGATGGCGAATGGTCATGGACCTTCGTAAGGTAGACAACAAAACAGTGCCGGATGCGTACCCGCTACCCAGCATCGAAGAAATCCTTGACCACTTGAACAACACTAGTTACTTCACAGTGTTGGACCTACGGTCACGTTTTCACCGAATCGAATTGCATCCAAGTGATAAATGGGGAAAAGACGTCTCTGCACCCTACGCGCAACCCGAAACTGACTTAAGGAAGCAAGAAACACATAATCCAACAACAACCGAAGAACTAACAAGCAAAAAAGAGAGTAAACATCAAAGAAACAATCCATCGACAGACGACGACAATGAATCATCAACGGAAGAGGAAGAACTCACAACCACAATTAGGTATAAGCTCGACGAAGAAGGAAGCCCAACGAGGCACAAATCTACTACTAGCCCAACGAGGCACAAACCTACTACTAGCCCAGCGAGGCACAAATCTACTACTAGCCCAACGAGGCACAACCAATCGACTACAAAACAAAATGACGATATACAAGCTCGCGAACATGGAAAAGAATCAGGAAACGAGATAGCAACCGAGAAGGGAGGATCCACCAGACTCGGAAGCACACCGTCACCAGCACTAATCGGAGAGGCGCCTGGTGATCGAAGCGCAAGTGAACCGGCGGTACGTCCGACGTTCAGGTCACCACCAACATCAAAACAACATAAAAACCTGAACAGGAAAGACGACGACCATCCGCAACAAATGGTTCAACCTAATTTTCGCTCACCACCGCCATCGAAACACGCAGACCTGAACGCAAAAACAGACGATCCTGCACAACAAACGGTTCAGCCCAATTTCCGCTCACCTCCAGTATCAACAGAATGGAGCAAACCTTCCGCGTCCACAACAAAATGGACAGAAATAATCGGCAGTTTAAAAGAAACCTGCGATCGGTGAAAGCTTACTACAACAAGATAGATTCATCATTCATCGTCAGAGGATAATAGTCAACAACGCAAACCCACATACAATACAATAGAAAAAAACGCCACATACAATACAATAGAAAAAACGCCACATACAATAGAAAAGCGCCACACACACAAAAATCCGAAAAAGTAATAAGCGTTATAACGTATATCTCATAAAGTAACCAGCTAGTATCTATCCTCAAAAATTCAAAAAGAAGTGTTTCACAGTCATTATTGCGACCCTATAAAATTACAGAAATCTTAGACAAACACAACGTTAAATTTAAAATTGATGAGAACAAAACTAACCCTGTCGATAACATCGTTATCTCTGTTAGCAACCATCAGCCATTTATAATTGTTTATAAGTCGGTTATTCCTTTTCCTTAGTAATTTATAGGTGTCGGCACATTCTGTTACTAGTGTATGTACAACCCCCACCCCATCAAACACAGTACATAAACAACATAACCACTTACGTCGCACAACATCCTGATATGGCCTAGGTAACCTACAACTGAACATACAGCAGTACACGCTTTTCATAGAACCAGATAAATTCCGCCTTTTTCTCTTAACATTGCATAACTCACGCACCCCATAGTACATCCAAACCTATCACATCCAAATAACATGTCATCACCCACTAACTTTCCTTGAAACTAATCAATTTAGACTGTTCCAGAATCTACAGCAGCCCCGAAATTATTACAAAATTATGAAATGAGCCAAAATAAAAGGAAATAGAGAATTTACAGGAAATAAAGGATGATTACCAGTACAATATGGAAAAACAAAGCTCAAGGCGTAATTATGCTGATCAACCACTACATCGGAAAAGATATTTACGACAGCCAGTCATGGATCCAACCGTATCATCTATTGCATACGTCATAAAACAACCTGAACCCAACCCAATCCACATAACAAACCACACCCACTAACATTAATAATGCGCAATTTAGTTAGTTTCAGAAAAGCAACCAATACTTCAAAGGAGAAACAGGACAAATTCTGGAACCCTTTAACAGAATCGACTCAACCAAAATAGACGACATCCCAATATGGAAACCAACACCTTAACAAGGATGGATGAAAGACTTGTCAACAAACCACACTACAGCTTCTGCAATGCCATTTACACAGACCAACCAACACCGACGGACTAAACCCAACATTAATAAACCCCAAAATGACAAGCAAAATATTAAACATACGTCAGAATATAAAAACACCCGATTTCATTTTACTAACTTTTTTTTTTCTTCATTGTATAGAATCTACCCCATTTTATTGTATAGAATCACAAAAAAAAGAAGAAAATGTACAAGGAAATTGTAAACAACAAGAAAAGAACACTTAGAGATAAAAGAGAGAAATTAAAACACAAAAGTAGAGCCAACACAAAATGTAATCTACAAAGCGCACACCTTTTGAATTATATAGAGTCACCGAAAATAACCCTACGATGCGGAGCATCGTTCTGAAAGAGGGGGTGTGTAATGGTCGCATAGCGCTATCGCTCCCTCGAACCGTGAGACTGCTTACCTCAGCAGTCCCACGGTATGGACCCAGAGCCGCGCAGCCACCGAGCGCGCAACGGCCGCCCTTATCAGCGCGCCTTAACACTCCCGCGGGGACCAAGGGCCCCGAGAGCGTAGGAGAACTCTTCAGTTCTTCCTCGACCACCCACTCAGTCATTTCGTCAATTATATAACAGTCTCTCTAATAAACCAGTTCTTTTGTTCATCAAACCGCATTCATACTTTCGGGATCCTCCAACACCTGACCCGTTACAAATACAACAATGATTTGTGAGTAGTCACCGGACATATGCCAGAATTTGAAGCTAGGGCATCCAGACCTGGATGTCCTTCGTGTGTGTACTTCCTATGTTGGAAATTGTCTTCAGCATCCATGAAACACTCGCGCTGAGACATTTGGCGTTTGCAACGTGTTGCCTCAGCTAATTAGAGTTACAGACGAAATGTGAGTGGGCTGGTTACTCGTCATGCACGTATATCAGGCATTCTAGAGCACTTTCGCAACAACAAATATCTAAAAATCCGTTTTGGTGGTATCTATAGATGCACACTTGGCTTCGCCTCGTGTCGTTGTAGCACTCGATTTGGCGAATGCGCCGCTTCCTATCCACCGCGCGATAACGGCCGCTTTCACGCACTAGTATCACAAGCTACTATTTTTTAATCGCTTTCCATGCGTTTTTTTTTTCTTTATTTTACATGTATAAACCGAAAATGATCGACCGGACAATGAGAAGGGGATATTTATTTTATTTTTATAAGTTTCAAACTGCTATAACGTCAAAGCAATGGGCTATCCCATGAAAATAAAAGTACTCGAAATTCGGCTATCAATTAATCAAGGCAATTTGCCCGATGAAAAAAATTCGTAGTCCTACGATTCAAAAAATATATTTTTGTTTTTTCCATAAAATATGGCCTGAAAATATACATTTCAAAGTGAATAATTTGTTGTCGTCCTTGAAAACCGCACATTTCCATATTAAAATGATTTTCATACGATTAATTGTTCCCGAGATATTACCGGTTGATTGCAAAATAAAGAAATGTTCATTATTCGGCCAATATTATTTTTTCTTTCTTATTTCGTGCATCTATAAACACCAGCGAACCTGATTTTTTTTATCTTGAGAATTTCTTCCTTTTTGTATAGCGAAAGCCCCGTGGAATGCCTCATATAAAGCATTCTCTGTCGATTCAGCCACTTTTTTCTTCGGCCCTCTCTTGATCTGCTCCATAATTGGTAATATCAAAGTACAAGTAAAGGGCACTCTATGTTCATTTTTTCAGATTTTTAAATCCATATTTTAGAAAATACCACTTTCCTTTCAAACGCAGATATCTCGGAAACTTGGAGTTACTTAAGGGGAAGCTGGAGTAGATTTAGTTACCGACATTTCTCGTGTAAAAAGTGCTATTTCGTAGAACACACTATACGTCGTTAAAACGCTATACGTACGTAATTGAAATTTGAGTGAGATGTTATGTGAATATTACTAAGTGTTTGTCAGTGCGAATTTCGGTAAAAAACTAAGAGAAAATGTAAAAAAAATCGTATACATATTTTTTAACCTCAAAACCAATATGGCCGCTCGAAACGTCAGCAGTGCCTTTGCTGTAAGATGTAATTGTTTCGGGAATTTAAACTTGCCAAATCAAACCGTACATCCATTCTTTGAAGTTTTCTCTACATTCTAGTACCCACAAAATGTCGATTACATCAACTAAATCTACGTATAGTGTGTTCTACGAAATAGCACTTTTTACACGAGAAATGTCGGTAACTAAATCTACTTCAGCTTCCCCTTAAGGGCATGTGAAATACCGACTGAGGTAATAAAAACTGTAATGAACGTTTTTTATGCATATTTGCATTTACAGCTAAAAGAAGAAATTAATTTCCTGCACTGGTGAAATCCGCAGGGAATGAATTTCTTCTTTTAGCTGCGAACGCAAATATCCGTCAAAAACGTTCATTACAGTTTTTGATACCGACTGGGCTCGACATGGATGTTTCACATCGCCTTAAGGCGAGGCGAAACGGCCATGAGTGCGAGAGAGATAGAAAATAATTTTCGGAACAACAATACACGGAAACTTGACACATGCCTGGAGAGATAAAAGTTTTACATCATGCAGAATTGAAAGAGGAATGATGTAAAACTTTCCTTTTTTCCGGAAACGTTAAGCATCGTCGGAATAATTGGTTACAGTTTTTATTACCGACTGAGCAGGTTTCGCCTCGCCTTAAGGCCCAACGTTTCCGGAAAAAACAAAAGTTTTACACCATTCCTCTTTCGATTCTGAATGGTGTAAGACTTTTATTTTTCCTGACATTTGTCTAGTTTCCGTGTATTGTTGGTCCGAAAATGATTTTCTATCTCTCTCGCACTCACGGTGGATTCGCCTCGCCTTAAGGAGGTCCTGTCGTATAGAGTTGGTTTCGCATAATTTCGAGAAAACTAAGAGAGAATTGCAGGCGCTTCTCGATGGTACAAAAATCTGAAAAAATGCATGCACATTCAAAGCACTGAAAAGATTAATTTGACATAATAATAATACCAAAATGTTATTAACAAATTGACGAACAAAATTATTGTTTAACAAATATCTCGGTGTCCCACATTTTTCTGTGGATGGAAATAATTCGTTCGTTTTCCTGAATGGAAAAAACACAAATTTCAAAGTTAACTTGAAAATCTTAACAAATTCATATGTATTCTGGAAAACGAACGAATCATTTTCATGACAAAAGAAATGTGGGACACCGGGATATTCGTTAAACAATTTTTTTTTCATCAATTTGTTAATAACATTTTTCAATTATTATTATGCCAAAATAATATTTCCCGTACCTTCAACGTGCATGAATTTTTTCAGATTTTTATACCATCGAAAAGTATTTGCAATTCTCCCTCAATATTCTCGAATTTATGCGAAATGAAGACTATACGATAGGATGTCCTCAAAAAAAAATGTCTGCACATAAAAGTTGTCATTTTCTGTTAGCTTTTGAGCAGTATATTTCAAATAATTTTCACGCTCCGATTAGAATGATTTTTTACAAAAGAACGGAGGAATTATTATTTTATTAAAAAACGGATAATGTTTTTGAACTGAAAAAATTACAGTTTATTCGTGCATGACTTCTGATATCGCAAAAAAATCCCCAGTGGCATCGATAAATCTTCTGGTATAAACAAATTTATAAATAAGAAGAATTACTCAATTTTCTGGAACTTTTACGCAAATACATTTTTTTATACCAGAAGATCGATCGGTGCCACTTTGGGGATTTTTTCGCAATATCAGTAGTCATGCACCAATATTCTGTAATTTTTTCAGTCCAATGAAATTATCCGTTTTTTCATTAAAAATCATTTCGAACCGAACGTCAAAATTATTTGAAATATACCGCTCGAAAGCTAACAGAAAACGACAACTTTTGTGTTGGCATTTTTTTGAAGTAGCTTCAAGTTTCCGATATATTTGTGTTTGAAATAAAAACGGCATTTTCAGAAATATGTTTTTAAAAATCGGAAAAAAACACATAGAGTGCCCTTTACTGGTACTTTGATATTACCTATTATGGAGCAGATCAGAGAGGGTCAAAGAAAAATGTGGCTGAATCGACAGAGAATTTTTCATATTCGAGAGAACAAATTCGTAGAGACGTGTGAGTTCAGACAAAAATGAAAACCTTTTGACAGAATCAAAATTAAAATTGCCCAGATATCAGCATTGCGGCAGCCGATTTGATTGTATCAGGTCTCATTCGAAAGAGAGAAACAATATATAAGTATATTGGAGTCTGTCCGATATATGTAAACGTATGGTAGTACGTGCGGCATCCTACCGAGCACTGTGTCGACTGGGTACAATTGCGGTGAGCACGAGTACAACTAGAGCACGAGTAACGTGTTAACTGAACACGAGTAAAATTGTTCTCTGTTGCGACCAAAAAATTGAAACAGAAATTTCTCAGTTGAAGCAGTGCGGAGTTTTATTTCTGCTCAGTCGACATAATCTCAGAGGGTCATCCAAATGACCCACCGAGTTCATCGAAATCCTACACGAATTTCACATTTTCTTTAACGTACAAAGATAATTAGTGTATAGTCACCGGACGTGTGCCGGAATTTGGAGCTAGGGCATCAACATCTGCATGTTCATCGTGTACCCATGCGGCTTTCTATGTTGGAAACTGTCTCCAGCATCCACGAAATTTTCGCGCTGATACATTTGGCGTCCGCAACGTGTTGCCTCAGATCATTAGAGTTACAGACGAAATGTGAGTGGGCTGGTTACTCGTCATGCACATATATGAGATATTCTATAGTTTTTCGCAACGAAAAAACCTAAAAATCCGTTTTATTATAATTTATAGATGCGCCAAATTTCAAAATAAAAAAATTAAATTGGTTGGTATTGCCAATTTTTTCATTTTCCATTTCATTTGTAATATATCGGAAATGATTGATCGTAACAAAATCATTAAAAACAAGAAAATGTGCGTCTTTTATGACCAATAATAAAAAAATATTGATATTTAAATGTGTAATTTCAAGCCACAATTTATGGAAAAAGTAAACAAATATTTTTTAAGGTACTAGGGCTTTGGGTTTTTTATAGAACCAATTGTCTCGCTTAAGTGATCGCCGAATTGTGAGTCCTGTTGTTTTCGTGGTATGGCCTAGTGCAATGACGTTATCGCAATTTGAAATTCTTTTTTTTTTAATATCCTGTTTTCAATGTCAGGACGTTTACTGTCAATTTAAATAATTTTTTAATGGCTTTCTGTGTTTTTTTATGTTTGAACGGAAAATGATCGAGCTGACATTGAAAAGGGAATATTTCCTTTTATTTTTATAAGTTTCAAACTGTGTACAGCAGACTGCCTTGCCGAACTGCATGCTGCTCCGGATCGAAGAGAGGAGGTCGGGTAAAAAAAAACCGAGACGGCGGTTAACAGTGAACAAAGGGGACTATTTATTAAACAAATGGAGAAATTATAAACTGAATGTAAAGGTTGTGGAGAATTCGGTTGTGGAAAAAATGACTCTCAAGAGAGTGAGAGACTCGGTGCGATGCGGCCGTGCCCGGGTGTCGTCGCTAACTGGCGATTCCTCAATCTCAAGGGTAGCTCCGGCCGTGACAAGCGACCGATACATCGACAGACGTTCGAATCCTGTGTCAACGGCCGGAGGGTAACGACCGACGCCCAAAACACTGCTGCCCGCAGTGGCTATGAGACATCGCTGGCTTGGTATCCGCAACAAACTGCTATAACGTTAAAGCAATGGGCTATCCCATGAAAATAAAAGTGCTCGAAATTCGGCGATCAATTAATGATTTCAAAGCAATTTGCCCGATGAAAAAAATCAGAAATCTTACTAGCTAAAAAGTATTTCTAATTTTGTCGTTTTTTCCATAAAATGTGGCCTGAAATTATACATTTAATTGTCAGTAATTTGTTGTCCTTGAAAACCGCTCATTTCCGTGTTTAAATCATTTTCATACGATTAATCGTTTCAAGATATTACCGGTTGATTACAAAATGGAAAAATTGGCATTATTCCGTCAATCAAAATTAAAATTGACCTTCGGTTCTCGCAATTAGCATTGCGGCAACCGATTTGATTGAAACGAGTCTCATTCGAAAGAGAACAAATAAATAAATAAATATTGGATCTCGTACATTTGGCGTCCACGACGTGTGGCCTCCGATAATACGAGTTAAAATGTCCTCGCAGACGAAAATGGCGAACTAATTATCTCGTGAACAGACATATAATTTCTTTTAATACTTGGCAATGAGGCGCTACCGCGTCTCTTGATAAATACAGCAAAACTCAAAATTCGAAAGTAAAACTCACCCAATTGAATCGCTTGACGATGCAGGAGTTTGCTTATTCTTCGCACTAAGTCGGTTAAGTTTCAGGAAGGAGAATTAACCTTTTATCGCACGTTGATCGTATAATTTGGTTTCTCGACCGCTTTTCTCTCCTTATTCCTCAAAAGTTTTTCATTTCGGTTTCTCAATATTTATTCTTCTTTACTCGTCCATCTTTCTGTTGCCCTTTTTCTTCGAGTCTTTGCTCCGTCATTGCTGTGCTTACAATGTAAGGAAAATCTCAACAATAAAATTATACGTACGATCTATTCTGTATAAAAATTAGCATGCAACGACGCTCGAGCAACACATTATTTAACATTTTGACGTTTTCAAACACAATGAAACGAAGAAGGCAATTAAGCATGAAAAAATGCATGATTTTATAGATATTGCTTGAAATAAATTTAGAATGGATATACAGAATAGATGTGAAAAATAAAATGATCGAGCATAGTGACCGATAATAAATGACAAAAAAGGCGATGACACTTCGTTATGAAAAAATGAATGTAAAACGTGAAGTGCCATCGATTACTAATCTCGTCGATCTCGACACGTTTCTACGAAACATGGTCAGCCTCGTATTTTTACGAGTCCAAAAATCTCGCGATGAATCTGAAATGCCGTGAGATTCTCAAAATCATGTAACATACTAATAATAAGATATGATTAAAGTATTACTTTAATTGGTATATTCTTGACAATGGAAGTTGAAAATCCCTCAGCCGAAAAAATCTATTATGTATATCTTATTAAAGACAGTTTTTACATTTTTTTAATATACAATTTTCCGCTCGCTCCTGCCTACTTAATACTAAATTATTTCACACCAGAATTCTACGTTACTTAAAAAACTAACTGCCTATATCCGCCTAAGCGCCTCCAAACGCGTAAGAAGAAAACAAAATTCACGCATCCATCCATATTGTCACACATTCCACTCGGGTGCCTGAGCCTGCCCTACGAAGTAACGTTCCGGAACGTTACCCGCACCAAGCTTGAACATACTGTTTGCTCTCCTCTTGGGGGTGGAGGAGAGCTAGACTCTTCCGTCGCCACACGGTTAGAATCTCAATCACACAAATATAGAGACGAACGAAACCCCCGCACACGCATTACGAAGGTTTCGTTTCGCTTTACTCACTAATTAACCATTTTTTCGCGTTTAACAATTTTTCGGGGTGCCCTCCATTCACCTCGAAAAACACTCGCGTGGCTGCCACGGAAGTATTTATCGAGTGTCTGGAGGAACACATTATATATAATCCTCGATATCTGTAATAAGATATTTCATTAAACACCCTAAAACTCATCACAGTTTACTTTTAAAATAACTGGTCAAAATTCACACTCGATCCTACAATTTCCAAGGTGGATAGAGATTAAAAAATACGAATAGAGAGAGAGAGAGAGAGAGAGAGAGAGAGAGAGAGAGAGAGAGAGAGAGAGAGAGAGAGAGAGAGAGAGAGAGAGAGAGAGAGAGAGAGAGAGAGAGAGAGAGAGAGAGAGAGAGAGAGAGAGAGAGATAAATAGCCCAGGAATGAATTTTCTAATGTATGAATATCGCAACTTTACGTATAATTTGCGCAAATACCGAACGATACAATTTTCTATCAGAGTAAGGCTCTGTTAAAATTTGACGCGTAATAAAAAGATAGCCCGGATGGAAGGAAAAAAATATTCACGTCAAGAGCTTAGCCTCCGAGAGTAGTCGCTTCGGGGAGAGGGCCCTCAGGCGCATTATCAGTGCTCGTACTCTTCGGTGCTCCGAACATGAATATAAAAAAAAAAAATTTGTGAAGTATGGCCACGGGAGAGCGTGTGAAAGATGGGCGGAAATTGTGTGGATTCTCGTGTGAAAAATATGCAATTTAAAAAATTCTGATTTAATAATTTGTACAATTGTCAAAGTGACAGTTTACATTTTTTAAAACTGAAATCTCTTGAATCTCGAAACTATATTATAGCATTGGAAAGAAAGAAATTAACTACATGCAAATGAGCAAACATCCGCTATAATAGAGTGTCAAGTACGTACACAAATTATTCTTCTCACCTTGTATTTATTAATAATTAATTCGAAAAATCAAATTTCAGTGTATCTCTTCTACATAAGACAAACAAAGTACACAAATATACTCCATGCAATGATAATGATGTTTCAACAGCGGTAAGAAGAATGTGAACCTGTTCTAATATATGATGAAAACAATATAATGCAACAGCGCGGGTGAGTGGATACAAAATTAAACTGCATCCACACACCGTCACTATGCTGCCTTTTTGCGACTGTTGCATAATTTTTATTACAACTGACTTATCGTGTCGGTTTGGACCTTTCATCCTGCGACACGAATGACAAGCCAGAGGGAATCGTAAATCTGCTCACCCCAATTGTTTTTAATGCATGGATTGTCTTAGCCACATCTTACATCAGACAAACAATATTCTCTGTTGGTTTCGATTTTGCACTCCTGCGCCGCACAAGGCCTTGCAGAATCATCGGTTACAGCGCAAGCCCGATCTATCACTATGGAGCTCATTCGACAGGTAGGTATGCAGCTGAAAAATTGTAAGTGAGCTATAGCACAAACTATTTTTTGCATTAGTTGCAAAATCATATGCTGAACATTTAGAAATTAAATCTCAATGGCTTATACGCAGAACAATATGAAGTTCTGCTCAATGACAAATGGAATTGGCTAAAATATTTTTTTTCACATTTTGTATCGCGCACAAAACAAGAAGAGCGGTCTGCGATCTTTTGACTGACGCCTTCATGAGAAAATGCAACAGTCAAAGAGAACGCCAACCAGAGGGAAATTTTACGCCACAATTTAGAGGCTCCTCATTTGGCCCGCCAGTGACGGCCGCCGTAAGCACCAACCACTGATGATCTAGCAGTTTAAAATGTAACCACGTACTTAAGTCGGCCAGGCAACGAAGCCAGGACGCGACGCGGCCATGAGTGCGAGACTGAATTGTAAATTTATTTTACAAGTATAATTGAACGTAGAATTCTTTGACATTGCTGAATAAAAAGGCAAAAAAAGAACATTTTCAAAATAAAAAACATATGTTCTACCTTAAGTTAACATTAGTTATTGTATACCACAGCGTACGTAAAGTGCCCACTTCACGCACTAGTGGCATAATAGTACTTTGCGATACTAAGGCGAGAAAGCGACCATTATACGCAGGTTGGGAAGTTCATAACCGTTGTACGATGGTCGCTGTCTCGCTCTGTACCGCAGGCAGTACTACGATATCCGAGGCCCCAATATTTGACACTGGTTTCCGGTAGTACTTTTCATAAGGAACGAAAAAGTTCATATGAACTATAGTCCTATCTCTTTTAGTTTCCGAGATATGGAATTTTTAAGATTTTAATATAGTGTAAAAAAATGGGTGGTATTACTATTTAAAAGAGAGCTTTTTGAATTTTTTTTTTTTATATCGGGGGGCTTCGCCCCCCGAACCTCCCGAGCAGGGGCTTCGCCCCTGCACTCCACCAGGGGCGCACTTGTTGCACAATATACTATTTTAAATATTTTTCCGCCATATTGGATCCGCCATTTTGAATTTTTGAAAGTCATTGTCATATTCATAATCAACATCCTCAATAATCACAATCTACCAAATTTAAATCAAATCGTACAGAAAAGTTACACACGAAGATGTCATATATTTTTACCAAATAAAATTTTTTAAAATTCATATCTCGGAAACTAAGGCAGTTAGGACCATAGTCCATATGAACTTTTTTACTCCCCACGAAAAGTACTACCGGAAACCACCGTCAAATCTTGGGGCCTCGGATATCGTAGTATCCCCCTTCTCACGCATGCGTTACAAAAAATTGTGTACGATACTCGTGCGAGAAACTTTTTCTGATCTCGTGAGATTACACCACTCGTCTTTGGCTCGTGCTGCAAACTCACACTCGTCACGAAAAAGTTTCATCGCACTAGTATCGCAATGTACTATTCTTTGTGCATACAATTTCATTAGTGCAAAATTGTTTCTTATATTTCTTACTCGCTATAGGGACAAATACAAACAATTAAGTCTGTACGGACAGACTAAATTGATTCCAAAACGATGTATTTTTCAAAACAGAAATGTTACGCCAAGTATTAAAAGAGTAGCCATTGTGTAATCATGGAATTTTTTGTTTAAGAGACATTTTTATGAAGCAATTTTTCGTTTGCAAGGTATTTTTCAGCATGAAAGTTATTACTTACACATAATTTTTTTGCGCAATGGCTACACTTTTAATCCTAGACGTCACATTTTTGTTTTGAAGAAACATTTTTGGTTTACTTCACATCTTTTTGAAAGTGTTTAAGTTAATTTTGCAAATAAGTCGAAAACCGAACATCGAAAGTCGATATTTTTACTTACAAAATAATGTAGCTGGGGCATTCCACCCCGTTTCGACCTGGATTTGACCTCGACCTCTCCAATTTGGCTCATTATTTTTTATAGGCTTAGTTGGTCCCTCAACTGCACAAAAAGATTTACCTTTTTTTTGCCATTTTTGTTTGTTTAATACATTTTTGAAGTGGCATATAAAACCCATAGTTTAAAACTCGGATAAAATTCTGAAAAATACGTGGGGAAAATTTTTCTTCTTACAATTTTGTGTGTATGTGTGTGCGTGCGTGCGTGCGTGCGTGCGTGTGTGTGTGTGTGTGTGTGTGTGAGTGTGTGCTGGGGTTCGAAAATTCAATCGCCTCTCACTCAGTAACCGTTCGAGCGAACGTGCTCAAATTTGGCACGCAAGTAGAGTAGTTGCCCCTCTTCGAATGGTACGATTTTTGACAAAATATATATAGTCATTAATATTTTATGTATTTTTTAATTTGTTGAAAAAAGGGCGTGGTCGCTCTAACTTTCGTAAAAGTTCGACGATTTGGCTAAATAGTTCTTCATAACTGAAGATACGTTTAATGTTGTGTCGTATTGAATTTCGACGAAATCGGGAAAGCGGTTAGGATTTTATTGAATTTTGAATTTTTCGAAAAAAATACATTTTGCTCTAAATCGCGTGGAATCTCAACAAAGGAACCGAAATGTTCCACAGTCAAAAAATAGCATACAGCCCTGCTACGTACCAAATTTGGTGATGATCGATAAAGTCGTTCGGATTTTACACCATTTTGAATTTTTCAAAAAATGTAGATTTTCGGTATAACTTCCGCAAAAGTTAAGAAAGTAAGACAAAACTTTGTATGTAATCAAAATTAGAGATAACGGTATTTATAACGGAGTTTTCTTTTGTTCAAATTTTAAAAAAGTTGCAAAGTAGAATTTTGCACATTGCTTCCTCGTTAATTTCCCTTTTTCACAAAGCTTCCTCTATGAGGAAGCCAAAGTGAATAAATAAGCTTCTTCATAGAGGTGGCTTTGTGAAAAAGGGAAATTAACGAGGAAGCAATGTGCAAAGTTCTACTTTGCAACTTTTTATAATTTTTAACATAAACAAATCTTAAAAACTATAAGAAGAAAGATCTTCCCCACTTTGGCTATAAGCTATATAATTTTTTTATTGAACAAAGTATTTTTCTGAATTTTATCAGATTTTTAAATTATGTGGTTTTATATGTCATTTTAAAAATGAATTAAACAAACAAAAATGGCAATAAAAAACAAACAAAATTTTTTTGTGCAGTTGAGGGTCCAACTGAGCCTATAAAAAATAATAAGCTAAATCGGAGAGGTCGAGGTCAAATACAGGTAGAAACTGGTGGAATGCCCCAGCCATACTTTCGTTTGGTTGTTTTGAAAAGGCAACTTAGCGTTAGGACGAGAAATATTATTAAATATCCGTTAAAAAACGGATATTTTTTTGGACAAAAAATTACATAGTATTCGTGCATGACTACTGATATTACAAAAAAATCCCCAGAGTGGCACCGATAGATCTTCTGATATAAAAAAAATATTTGTGTAAAAGTTCCGGAAAATGGGTGAATTTTTTTATTAATAAATATGTTTATACCAGAAGATCTATTGGTGCCACTCTGTTGATTTTTTTTTGCAATATCAGAAGTCATGCACGAATACTTTGTAATTTTTTCAGTCCAAAAAAATTATCGGTGATTCGGCTTCGGCGACGGACGGTGTATGTCTATAGCCAATTGGTGCAATTGGTTTTCGCAAATCTTTAGGTCACAGTTTAAGGTAAACGTACCAATGGCGGGACGTGTCCCAGTGGCGGGACACACCATGAGTGTGAGAGAGACGAAGCTACGATTTTCAATGTATGTCCACGGACTAGGACCTCACTCTTAAGTGTCCCGCCATTGGTACGTTTACCTTAAATCATCGATCTCTAAATTCAAAATATTTCTGTGCGTTAAATTCAAAATTCTATCCAAGCGGGAGTAGTTATTTTTGTAGTTTAAGTGTAATTTGTTAATTTTAGATCTATCGAGATGATCTGGAATCAACCCCTCTTGCCTGCATTTCAGGAGAAACTTAAGTTGCTGTCTCGCGCGCGTTTTGAAGTCGTTGATACTCTTCCATTCTTTGAACGCGTGGTGGATTCGATGTCCAAACTGAGCTCGTATTTCATGAAAAAACGTCATCCTCCTCTCGTTTTACGCCATGTTGTTCACTGTGTGATTGGGCTGTGGCCGTAAATGTTATTGATGATTCGGTTTCGGCGACGGACGGTGGTGATTCGGCTTCGGCGACGGATGGTGGTGATTCGGCTTCGGCGACGGACGGTTGGCTATAGACATATCCGTGCGTCGCCCTAGCCGAATCACCAATAACATTTACGGCCACAGGCCAATCACACAGGCAAAACAATTATCGGCTTTTTAATTTCAAAAATAATTTTTCCGTTTTTCGGCAAAAAATCATTCTAATAGAAACGTGAAAATTATTTGTAATATACTAAAATATATGAATAGTTGAAAGAAAACGACAACTTTTATGTGCAGACATTTTTTTTCAGTGACTTCAAGTTTCCGATATATTTGCGTTTGAAGGGAAAACAGTATTTTCTGAAATATGGTTTTAAAAATCTGTAAAAATTCACTGAGAGCGGCCTTTACTGGTACTTTGATATTACCAATTATGGAGCAGATGAGAAAGGGTCAAAGAAAAAAGTGGCTGAATCGACAGAGAATGCTTCAGATGTAAACATACTGCAGTACGTGCGGCATACTATCAAGCACTGTGTCAAATGAGCACAACTGCGGTCAGCATGAGTACAACTGGAGCACGAGTAAAACTGTGCACTGTTTTGACTAAAAAAATTGAAGTAGAATCTTTTCAGTTGAAGTAGTGCAGAGTTTTACTTGTGCTTGTCGGCACAATGCAGAATTATATGGTTGCTCATTTGAGTCAGGACCAGTCGACAAAGTTTCCATTCTTTTGAAAATTCA
Organism: Pimpla rufipes; assembly: GCA_963932165.1. Lineage (NCBI taxonomy): Eukaryota > Metazoa > Arthropoda > Insecta > Hymenoptera > Ichneumonidae > Pimpla > Pimpla rufipes. The sequence continues at coordinate 5,818,411 of OZ010634.1, forward strand.
GTCAGGATTTGGACAATTAAAGAGGCTCTTCCAAATGACCCACTGAGGTCATACAAATCGTATCTGAATTTCACTAAACTTTCTATTTTTTATTTCTTAACAGATGAAATGATTTGTGAGTACTCACCGGCAACGGGCCATAATTTGGTTACTTTATCCTCATATGGATGTCTCTCGTGTATCCATGTAGGCTTTCTATGTTGGAAATTGTCTCCAGCATCCATGAAAGACTCGTGCTGATACATTTGGCGTCCGCGACATGTTGCCTGAGATTATTAGAGTTACACACTCGGTGAGTACGAGTACAACTGGAGCACGAGTAACCTGTAACTGAACACGCGTAAAACTGTGCGCTGTTTCAAATAACAAATTTTAAACAGAAACTTCTCGGTTGAAGCAGTGCAGAGTTTTATTCGTACTCAGTCGGCACGGTGCAGAATAACATTGATGATCATCTGCGTCGAGCCCACTTGACTTTTTTCAATTTGAAAAAAAGTTTTTTGGAAAATTAGGTCAGGGTATGGATAATTTGAAAAAGTTATCCAAATAACCCACCGAGGTCATCCAAATCCTGACTGAAATCACTTTTTTTTGTCAACGGAGAAATAGTATATTATGATACGAGGCCGTAAAAACTTTTTCTCACGAGTGTGCGTTTGCAGCACGAGCCAAAAGCAAGTGTTGCTGTCCCACGAACTGTGAAGATGTTTTTCCGCCGAGTATCGTCTAGAATTTTACTTCATAAGTGTGAAATATAATGATTTTTAAATTATTACCTGACACGTTCCGGAATTTGGGGTTAGGGCATCCAGATCCGAATGTTCCTAGTATATACGAACGGTTTCCTATGTTGGAAATTGTCTCCAACAACCATGAAACACTCGCGCTCGAAAAAACGTATTCACTGTCACGAAAAAACGTAAAAAACGTGCATCCGGTGATGAACAACGATTTCGTTCCGACGATGAAAATATCCGATTTTCTTAGGCACATTTGCGCCGTGAGACTGAACTTCTTATTGGTTAACCGACCGGCAAGTTAATCGGCCGGCTACGGTGTGTGGTGCCAAGGACTATCCAATCAATGACGTTGAATTTCAAACCCACAAGGATAGTCGAGTCCGCACACTCGCTGCTTACCGAGTCGACATGTATATAGATATATACTAGAGGGATATGTGGCTCGTACGCTTTGAGCGCTCGCATTCAAAAGTCCCTTGGGGACTTGAATGATAATTACAGCTTGGATGTGTCATTTGACCCCGGCCAGCTTCGGCCTACAGGTCTTACAGCGGGACTTCGAAAAAATCAGCCTCAGGTCCCTTGGGGACTTTTCTATTAATTGTGTAATCGTTCCTTGTAATTTAAATGACGCTTAGGGGTAAAGTAAAAGCTATTGTGTTTCTCTCATCACTATAGATATAACTTCATTCCCGTCGTCTGTTTGCTCCGGGCACAGAAAATTTAATTGTCCCTAAATCACGAACGGCGAAATGGATCGAGCTGAAATTTTGTACATAAGTGGTGTTGAATTGTCCCCAATTATTGTTTATGTTTATTGTTACTGTTTGTTTATGTTTGTTTTCTGTTTATTATATTTTATATTGTTTATATTCGCTTTATTTCTTGTTTAAAAAATAATAAATACTGTTTCATATTACCATTGTTAACATTTTATTTAGTTACATTTGTATATAGATTACAACCCTAGCAGATCCGAAGGACCCCTAAATAACCGAAAAGCAACCGGTCGCTATGGAACAAAAACAAACTAAAACAAAGTAGAACTTTGCACATTGCTTCGTCATTACTTTTCGTTTTTCACAAAGCCACCTCTATGAAGAAGCTTGTTTATTTAACATTTTGGCTTCCTCATAGAGGAAGCTTTGTGAAAAACGAAAATTAATGTGGAAGCAATGTGCAAAGTTCTACTTTGCAACTTTTTTTATTTGAACAAAAGAAAACTCCGTCACAAACACCGTTACATCTCATTTTCATTAGATACAAAGTTTTGTCTTACTTTCTTAACTTTTGCGGAAGTTATCGCGAAAATCTAAATTTTTTGAAAAATTCAAAATGGTGTAAAATCCGAACGACTTTACCGATCATCACCAAATTTGATACATGGCAGCGCTGAATGTTATTTTTCGTATGTACAACATGTCGGTTCATTTGTTGAAATTCGACGTAATTTAGAGCAAAATGTATTTTTTTCGAAAAATTAAAAAATCTATAAAATCCGACCCGCTTTACCGATTTCGTCGAAATTCAATACGACACAACATTAACCGTATCTTCAGTTATGAAGAACTATTTAGCCAAATCGTCGAACTTTTACGAAAGTTAGAGCGACCACGCCCTTTTTTCAACAAATTAAAATCAACATAAAATCTTAATGACTATATATATTATGGCAAAAATCGCAACATTCAATGAGGGGCAGCTACTCTACTTGCATGCCAAATTTGAGCACGTTCGCTCGAACGGTTACTGAATGAGAGGCGATTGAATTTTCGAAGCCCAGCTTCTTATGAGTGACCGTAGTAATAACAGACGAATAACTGTTAACGATCAATATTCATAGCTATCATACGTCGCTTTTTGGTTACTTGCAAGTTGAATCAACTTACTATCAACCTTGGCTTACGGATATTGCATGGTTCTTTTTTGTTCCATCCAAAGCAATGGTCCCTTTGTCGGTAACTTCATGGTCATGTGACGGTAAAGAAATTGAAAATGAACCTCATAATGATGGTCACGTCTAAGTGACCGTAAAGCAACTATAAAATGACGGTTGCTAGGACCCGCTTGGTTATATAATCGACGATTGAAGATTTCAATTTTTTGTATAGGTTAATTGGTTACGGTACAAATGAATGTTGAAGATCTTAATCTTTTCTTTGGCCACGGTTATTTTCTCCATCGCATTCAGATTCACGAGCCAGGTCGAGAAGTGCCTGGAAGATGAGGCATTGGCGGTAGCGAGACCTTGAAACACGCCCAGCTCTTTGCTAGCGGGGTGGCATTGGCGGGATACCTGAAAAGATATACTTTTTTTTTACGTTTTCTCACAAAATGAGAAAAAACTTTTTCGTGACGAATGTGAGCTCGGTGTTGCCTAACCCTCGTAAAGGGGGGCGGGTAACTCGGTTGAGCTGCCAACCGAGCGCGTCTCCAGGTGGCGGATAGGAGGGGCCAGGATTCGGGGACCTCTGCGGTCGCGTGGACTGGGGCGTCGTAAGGTGACCAGAACACAAGACGGGAGCTCTTCTGGGTCTGGCCTGCGGGTGCTATACGTGAACCCGGCGGGATAAAATCCGTCTTGGGGGAACTAAGGCCCTGCCGCGGACCACCTCCCCAATCCCACGGTGTAAGCTATCGTGCCAACGGGATGCATGGCACTAGGGGAGTAGTGTCGCGTACGATGCCCTTTGGGTACCAGGCGCCCCCCAATTGTATACAGCCTTACCCCCCTAAGCAGGCTCTGGGGGGGCGGACCTCTTTTCCTCGCAACTCGTGGGACTTAATGTGGTGCTTTAGTCACAATGTTGAGCCCATGGAGGAGGTGGAGGCCCCGGAAAGCGACACCGCACCCTCTAACGACGCAGACGGCATGACTGCGGAGCCCACCTGGGGCGAAGGGGTTTCGGCCCTTATGAACCAGGAGGGCATCCATTGCGTGACCTCTGAGTTTTCCGAGAAGGAAGAGGGATCAGCGCAAGCCGGTCCTACTGACTCCTCAATCAGCAGGCCGAAGAAGGGACGCAGCGGGGCGGCGAGGAGGAGGGCACGCAAGGCCAAACTGGCGGCGCAGGGCTCGTCCTCGGAGCAGCCTAGCAGCGACACCACGGAAGCCTCGCTCAACTATCTGTGAACCTAGGCACGTCTGCGGTACCTACGACTGCGGGACGGACCAAGGTTTCGCAGATTAACTTGCAGCACTGCAAAGCGGCCACGGCTCTTCTGAGCCGGGACCTTGATAGGTTGCAAGTAGACATATCCCTGATACAAGAACCCTGGATACACAGGGGACTAGTAAAAGGGATAAGTACAGTTTCAGGATCACTGATCTACGATAGCGCAGAACCGGGTCCGAGGGCCTGTCTCTTCATCAATAAGAGACATGGTGCCCTCAAGTTGAACCGATTCTGCACCAGAGACCTTGCAGCAGCTACCATCAGGATTCGCGTGGGAGGAGTAATAACCGAGCTGGTAATAGCCTCGGCGTACCTCCCGTACGACTCTGAGGACCCTCCCCCTACGAGGGAACTCAGAGAACTGGTGGACTACTGTAAAAACAAGGGGTTGAACTTACTGGTGGGGTGCGATGCTAACTCGCACCACATCATATGGGGCAGCTCCAACACAAATGAGAGGGGTACTGCTCTTCTAGAGTATCTCTCTACAACGGATCTTGAGATTCTGAACAGAGGATCCAAGCCCACTTTTGTCACCTCACGTAGACAGGAGGTGATTGACATAACGATGGGCTCACCAAGAGTGGCCCAAACGATAACAAACTGGCAGGTTAGTGAAGAGGACACTCTTTCGGACCACCGGTTGATAACCTTCGAATTGGCAGGGAGTGATAGCCAGATCCCGACGGAGACCTACAGGAACCCTAGGACCGCGGACTGGCCCAGCTTCCAAGCAGGGCTAAGAAGCAGGCTCGGGGACACCGGTGGGTGGCCGCGGACGGAGGGCGCGATCGAGCGGGAGGCAGATCTACTGCAGACCGCTCTGGTCGGGTCCTTCGAGGCTGCATGCCCGCTAAGGAGAAGGAAAACTAGCAAAAAGGTGGCCTGGTGGAGCGGTGAGCTGAACCAGTTCCGCTCCCGCTCCCGTAGGCTGCTAAACAGAGCCCTGAGGACAAAAACGGACAACGACTGGGACGCCTACAGGAAGGCCCAGAGAGAGTATAAGAAGCTCGTAAAGAAGTCCAAAGAAGCGGCCTGGAGGAGATTCTGCGGGGAGATCGAGGCCCTACCTTTAGTGGCCAGGCTCCGCAAAGTGTTTGCATCAGGCCCGCAAAACAAACTCGAGGGACTCACACTGCCTGATGGCGGGACAACTGAGAACCACGAGGAAGTACTGGCGCACCTTTTTGAGGTACATTTCCCGGGTTCGGAACTGACGGACCGGGGACAGCCTCAAGAGGAGGCGCCCTCAATCAAAAAACCGGGTGATTGGGTGACGGCAGCCAAGGTTGTCACACCGAGCAGGATAGACTGGGCGATCAAGACTTTTGACCGGTACAAAAGTCCAGGGGTGGATGGGATTTTCCCCGCCCTCCTACAAGAGGGAGGGGAGCCTCTCATCAAGCGCCTGAACCGTATCTTTCGGTCCTGTTTGGCACTAAGATACGTGCCTAAAGCTTGGCGTGAGGTCAGGGTAGTTTTTATCCCAAAGCCGGGTAAAAGCAGCTATGACCAGGCCAAGTCATTCAGACCGATCAGCCTGACGTCTTTCCTCCTTAAAACGCTGGAGAGACTGGTTGATAGGTACATTAGAGAGGGAGCACTGGTTGATAGACCGGTGCAAACCTCACAGCACGCCTACCAGGCCGGCAAGTCTGTCGAGACCGCCCTCCACTGTATTGTTAAAGATATAGAGAGGACGCTCGGCAGGAAGGAGTCGGCCCTATGCGTGTTCTTGGACGTCGAAGGAGCGTTTGACAACACCTCCTTCGACGCCATATGCGAGGCTGCAAGGGAATTCAGGGTAGATGAGTCTATCATCGAATGGATACACCTCATGCTTCGCACAAGAACGGTTACCGCAGGGCTCAGAGGGTCAACCGCGAGGGCGCACGTTAAGCGGGGCTGTCCGCAGGGGGGGGGGGGGGGGTACTATCCCCCCTCCTGTGGACAATGGTCGTTGACGGGCTACTGGCGGCACTCGATGGGCTCAGGGTAAACGTGGTGGGTTTTGCTGATGACATTATGATAATGGTCAGAGGCTCCCACTCAGCAGAGATGACGTGGAGAATGCAGCGCGCACTCCACCTCATGCAAGAATGGTGCACCTCCAAGTCGCTGAGGGTTAACCCGAGCAAGACGGAGATGATGCTATTTACACGGAGGAGAGGTTTTCAACCAAAACCCCCCTACATATTTGGAACTGAGCTGCAATACTCCTCGGAGGTACGCTACCTAGGCGTCACCCTGGATAGCAAGCTCAGCTGGAAAAGCCACATCGCCAGACAGGCTACGAAAGCCACTGCCACTTTCTGGGCCTGTAGGCGAATGTTTGGACAAACATGGGGCTTAAAACCGGAAATGGTCAAGTGGATATACACGGCCATCCTGGTTCCCCAAATAACGTACGCTTCCCTGGTTTGGTGGCCCGCTTTGCAGAAGGCCACCAACAGGAAGACACTGGATAAAATTTATAGATTAGTGGGCCTTGGAATCACGGGGGCGATGAGAACGACCCCGACCTTGGCCATGGGGGCCCTTTTGAACATGGCGCCCCCTCACATCTTAGTCGAGGCTAACGCCAAAAATGCTGCGTTACGCCTACACTTCAGTGGTAAGTGGAAGAGGGCAGAGGCGGGCCACGCGTCACTACTGCAGCGCGATGGGGACCTTGAAGGGATCCTAGCGCGAGGAGGGGATTGCTGTGACCGCTTCCACCAATTCGACCACAATTACCAAGTCCTCTATCCCAGTAGGCAGGAATGGATGGAGGAACAAGACAAACTTCTGTCTCCTGGTGGGCTCGTCTGGTACACAGATGGATCCAAAACAGGAACAGGATCAGGAGCGGGAATATGGAGCAGTGGACCCAAAACAAGGATATCCTTGGCGCTGGGAGACACTGCCTCGGTGCTCCAAGCAGAGGTGTACGCCATCTGGACCTGTGCCAGGCTCATCCTGGACAAGGGATACAGTGGCAAGCACATATATATATGCAGTGACAGTCGGGCGGCCATCGGGGCACTCCACCATGTGGTGAAGATGTCCGGATTGGTGCTTGACTGCAATGCGCTGTTGTCGCAGGTTGCCTGCAGCAACAAAGTAAAAGTTCTTTGGGTGCCTGGACACGTGGGCATCCAGGGAAACGAAGAGGCGAATATCCTTGCCAGGGCCGGGGCTACGGTTACTGATCCGGCAAGGATTTGCCATGTCCCAATTGCCATGGATCATATTAAGACCCTGTCGAAGCAGTGGGTGGAGGGACGATTTGCGGACCTCTGGCTACGGACAGAAGGCATGGGACACTCGAGGGCCTTGTTTAAAGGTCCCTCGGGCAAGCTAGGCTCTGTATTAATGGGCCTAGACAGATATCAGCTCAAGGCTGTAGTGGGCCTTGTCACTGGACATTGGCACACAGGGAAGCATCTAAGACGACTGGGGCTAAGTGAAGAACCATTCTGTCCGAGATGTACGGAGGAGGAAGAAACACCCCTCCACGTGATTACGAGATGCAGGGCGCTGGAGGACATTCGCAGGAAGGTACTTGGGGCGCCCGTACTCGAATCTCTGGACCTTGAGGAGGTTGGGGTGCGCGCCCTCCTGCACTTTGCAAAGGAGGCTCGCCTAACCGACTATCCTACATAATCGGATACCCTCCCGTGAATGGGCACGAGCACAATGGTCCGTATAGGACTGAGCGCTCGGAAATTTTACATTACATAACATAACACGAATGTGAGTTTGCAGCACGAGCCAAAGGCGAGTGTCGCAGTCACACGAGTCAAGGAAAAGTTTTTCCTACGAGTATCGTACAAAATTTTATTTCACACGGTGTGAAAATTATCGCACTGAGTGAAATAATAGTACTTTGCGATACAAGGGCGAGAAAGCGACCATTATACGCAGGTTGGGAAGTTGACCGCACGAGCCCCACGAAGATCACAGCAGCACGAGCCGAAGGCAAGTGCTGTCTGTGATACGTGTGCGGCGAGCGCGATCAATTTCGTCGTATGATGGTCGCTGTCTCGTTCTGTATCGCATAATACTTTTTGTAACAAATGCGTGAGGAGTGCTACCGAGTGTATATGCCGTGCGCGTGCGAGAAGTGCGTGTGAGAAGTGTTTCCAGTGTGAGAAGTGCGTGCAAGAAGTAAAATTGCATCACTGGCTGTAAAGCGCCACTTACGCCATGCGCGGCAGACACGAGAAGTAGTACTTCTCACACATGCGTTACAAAAATTAATTTATTATTGAATAAAAGAACAAATAAAAAAATAACCAAACATGTTAACCAAGTAACATGATATGTGAGATTATGGTGATTGTGTCACTTGGTTAACACTATTATTTATTTACTTATTTATTTATTTCATTTATTTATTACATTTTTTTTACCTTTATTCTCTTCTCCTTCGTCATCCTTGCCCTTCCCCGTGTTAGGCGACGCCCCCATCTCGGAACCTGAGGTCGGGTTTCCTGCTGTAAATGAAAAATCAAATTCCATCGAAATATAGCCGAATAAGGTAAACGATATATAGAGATTAACGATAACGATTTACTATTATATACTAAATTACCTTCTTCCATTTTATAGAGGTTTTCTTCTCCGATATCGCTTGGACACTTCGGTTGATGCCAGCAGCGAAATGGAATTCAAAGAATGGCGACTTGGCCTTAACAACGGAAGTTAGGCATTTTACGGCGATCAGCTGATTTCGGCGATTCCTTCGGTCGATATGTTATCGGCATCGGTCGGCACCGGTAAAAATCCCTGAAAGATATAGGAGCGATACAGACACGCCAAATTTGAATTTCAGAGAATATTTCGACCGCATTTTGATGGGATAATCTAATTGATCAATTGTCCGGACATTTTGTAGGTGCTATGGGTAATTATACGAAATGTAAATATAAAAAATTCGTTCGAAATTGCAATCGGATGTCTCAGAATTTACAGGAGCTGAAGTACTTATAGACATTAGAAAAAAATGTAAGTTGCAATAACATTAGAACCAATCTACCGATTCTCGCCAAATTTGGTACAGATCGTGGTTTGATGGCAGTCCATTTACGTACAACATTTCAGCCCGATATCTCTCACTTTGCGGAAGTTATAGTGTGAAAACGATTTTTTCGAAATTTTCAAAATGCTGTGAAATCTGAATTTCCTCACCGACTTAGAGTTAGAATTTAAAGTTTTTACATTTTTCATAGTTTTCAGTTTGTACAGTTTTCGACAAGATTCTAAACAAATACGTAGTCATACTCATTTGAGCCAAGCCCAGTCCAAAACTCGACGACGAAGTGCGTGGTGATGCAAAGTGCTGATGGAGTGAGAAAAAAGCCGGCAGATCGGTAAGCTGTACAACCAGTGCTTAGCGTTAATGCGTTAACTATCGTTCAGTATAGCGTGTATTTCCGAATCTATACGTACACATTTGCCATCGGGCGACACTGCCGCCTATTTTGATTACCAATTGAAAATAATTCGTGCGTCGATACTAAATGAAGAAACCCCATTGACACGAGCTGGACCAAAGCAGTTACGAAACGAGGCAAAGAAATCCGCGGGCCGCGAGTGGTCGAGGCAAGTCGCACTCGCTTGATACACAACAAATGAAAAACAGCGGAATAATAATAAAGTAACGACGCAGAAATCAAAAGATGGGGGGCGATATTCGAGATGCTGCGCGAACGAAGCGATCGATGAAAATGAAATATGTGTAGCTGTGTCGAACCTTCGCGACGATTCAGAAACCCGTCCTCCGACTGGACGCGCATATTCTGGTGGGCGATTCTGTTTGCGTGGATTTTCGGCGCGGGTCGGTGCGCCGTAACGCGAGGGCGCAGAAGGTGAATGGCTGAGGCGCCGTTCCTGCGATGTGCAGCACCAAAACCGTATCCGGTGTTCTCGAGTGTTTGTCGCGCGGCGGACTCAATCCTGGCGCGAAAAAATCAATTTGCGAAAGTTATAGTGTGAAAACGATTTTTTCGAAATTTTCAAAATTCTGTGAAATCTGAATTTCCTAACCGAGTTAGAGTTAGAGTTTAAAGTTTTTACATTGTTCATAGTTTTCAGTTTTTACAGTTTTCAAAAATTAGACAAGATTTTAAACAAATACATAGTCATAGTCATTTGAGCCAAGCCCAGTCGACAAAGTTTTTAATTCTGGCAGGGATTTTTTAAAATTCAGGCATGATTTGGATAATCTCAGAGGGTCATCCAAATGACCCATTGAGGTCATCCAAATCCTAAACGAATATCACTAACTTAAAAAAAAAATAATAACGAAGAAAAATGATTTGTGAGTACTCACCGGAAAACCACGCGGCTTCCTGTGTTGGAAATTGTCTCCAACACCCATGGAACACTCGCGCTGATACATTTGGTGTCCGCGACGTGTTGCCTGAGATAATTAGAGTTACAGACGAAATGTAAGTGAGCTGGTTACTCGACATGCACGTATATGAGGCATTCTACAGTACTTTCGCAACTTAAAAAATATCCGTTTTAGTGATATCTACGGATGCACCAAATTTCAGAATAAAAAACAGATTTGGCAGTATCTAGTACCATTCCTTACAAAAAAAATTTCACAATAAAAACATTTCCTTTAAAAAATAATAACACGAATGCAATATATTATCCAAGAAAAGTTTATCATCAGTCAATCATCAGTAGATGATTCCCTATAAAAAACTTGGCATACCAGTGACTTGATGTGTCATTAAAAACTTGACGTGTCTCGCTCAAACGATTCATAATCATCGCGATCTCACGAGTAGCGCTAGCGTCTCGTCGTGAGAGTCTCGTGAGGCGGCATTATAGATTGCTTTTAATACTTGGCGTCGAGACACTACCGTATCTCTTGATAAACAAATAAAATTGTATACGATACCGGTTATATCGTATACAATTTTATTTCACACGACGCGAATATAGGGTATCACGCCGCGAGTGAAATTAAATGATTTTTAAGTACGCACCGTACACGTGCCGTAATTTGAGGTTATGCATCCACATCTGGATGTCCCTCGTGCATTCTTTCGGTTCCCTATGTCGAAAAATGTCTCCAGTATTCACGAAATATTCTCAGAACTCGCACGACGACGAAGGTGGCCGATTTTCTCAGGTACATTTGTGCCTTGAGACAAAACTTCTCATTGGTTAACCGACCGGCAAGTTAACCGGCCGGCAACGGTGTGTGGCGCCAAGGTCGAACCAATAAAAAACGCCGAATCACAAGTACAGTCGAGTGCGACTATTATTATTATATTACGCGCACACCAGCGCCTTACGCGCACAGCAACGTTACGCGCACAGCAGCACTTGTAATAATGAGCAACTACTCGCTCTTCTTGTGATTTATCTTTTCTTGTGGCTAAATAAGATATTTGCATGTTTATACAATACCATATGACTTCGCCCTCTTTTAGGTCAGGTGTGTCCATCTGATTCAGTATGTCGATATAATCAACTTTCAATATGCCTTGTATTTTTTAAGGGAAGATCATATAATTCAATGCGAGTGACGAAACTATTTTAATCGACACACATAATGGTTCGGTTTTCGGGATCATTTGGGGTATTCTTGGAGTTGTGATAACTCAATTTCTGAGCGCATCGAGTTGACTGTCACGTATTTGAACGCGCGCGCTTAGGACTTGCGTGGACGGCTAGCATATAGGTGTCGGAAAAGCGACTGCATCTTACGATAAAGCTCTCCATACGCAAACTCTTTCTGAGCGTTTCTCTCACATGAAATTTACATCGGCCAATCACAGATTCAGCATTCCGTTAGATCTGGACCGTGATTGGCCGGTGCGAGTTTCATGTGAGAGAAACGCTTGAAAACGAGATTTCGTATGGAGAGATTCAGCGTAAGATGCAGTCGCTTTTCGGGCACCTATATGTTGGCTGCGTAGACCCAGGTGGCCATCCACAGCCAATCGGGAGACGCATAGAGTGGCTTCACGATTATCTCGAACTTCGACTTCGACTGTTCATGTCTTTTCTAAAATATATACAATATATATAAAGAACAATGATTATACTATTCACAGGCATATAGCTTAGCTGATATACAATCATAAAGAAACAAAAAATATTTTGCACTTGGCAGTCCTATACGCATTTACTCCCATTCCACTCGGTTTACTGGTTCAATTATATACGATTCTGCCCTGTCTTGTACGTGGCAATAAAAACAGACGTTCTCGAGATGACTTACATCTACGACCTGTTTGTTGTTTTCATAACCGAGAACGGTATGAATGTTGGACAACGTTGCGTCATCTATACAAGTTGCGAATTGTTCTCGAAGAACGCACGGTGTCAGTATAGCGTAATTTCGAGCCATACAATCGCACAAAGACGCACAGGGACAGTCGGATATTCTTATGAAATATCGTATCTTACCAATACGAAACGAATTGTCCTCTACAGAATACATGGCAAATGACGAATTCGTTCAATTGCTGCGTTTATATGCGGTACACGAATACATAACATTCCTTTGAAGAAGTCTCTTGTAGGTGAAACATGTCGCTACCTGTACGTCCGCAGCTTCAAGGAGTTGCTGTAACTCCGGAGAGAGCTGCTGCAATTTCGTGCCTTTCCCGACGATATACACAGAATTGGAAATTCTATGTCGCTTTAATCTTCCATACTTCGAGTTCAACTGCTCGCAAAAATCAGAAGCAGGTCGTCCTTCGACCAATGTCTCAGCTTTGAAAGTCATCAGACGCAGAAACATCGACATGGCTTTGTAAATTTGTAACTGCGCAGCGTTACTTCCGTGCACCATCGATTTTAATCTTCCGTTGAGGTCTTCGAACGGGAAACACGAAGTTGTCCACAGAGGTCCAAATTGTCGCACGTTTTCGGCTAAATGAAGCAGCTGATGAACATTATTCGTCATATTTCTTCTACCGTACAGATGTTCGTACCTGCAAACAAACTCTCGAAGTGCACGCTCTGCAACATTAACTTCGTCGTGAGATATCGACGATTTGCACAACAGCGATATCCCTTGCACCAACAGTAGATAGTGATCGAAATGGTCCTGTGCCAGCAGGTCATAGACGCAAGGTATCGAATAATAGAACAACCATGCTTTTCTTTCGTGTGCTTTCCAGTACGGTAAGTGTTCCGATATTGATCGAGGAAGACGTTGAATGAAGGACGGTGGCGTGAGAAACTTTAACCGCGTGTCTACGAGCCCCACGTGTTCCGATATTGAGGATGGATGATCAGCAGACAGGAACCAAAACTTCATTAGATCCTTCACGACACCTTCAGCAACGCAATGCATGGCATCGACACTGATTGCCCGCATACTTTGGTGCACGATCGTCGACAATATCGACGGACCTTTAACACCACACACTGGTGTATCTGCGTTAAACGCTTGTTGAGCGTGTTCAATTGTCTCTTCGTCGGTACGTAAGTTCAGTAGCGGCTCGTACGGCCAAATGCGAACGTTTTCACCCCCTTCATTCCATTGCACGCCTTCTTGTTTACATTTTTGACAGCCGAATTTGCCGATGTACTGCTTCATGTTTAAAAACAAAGCTTTAGCGGGCAGGTCACACGTGCCGCAAATTATAATTCCTTTCACGTTTACGGGATCGTCGACGTTTGGGATTTCCACGTCAATGCCTTGTCGCAACTGTCCTATGCTGTCTTGAAGTGGTGCTAGAAATAAATTTGGCTTCGGTTTTTTGTCACCGAACCATAAACCGGCTAGAATTATATTTTCTTTCTTCGTTCTCGCTACGAACGGCAGTTCGTTGATAATTAGATAAAGCCGCCAAATATTGAACTTCGATGACTTGAAAATCCTTACTCCATCAGTGTACCATGTAAGCGAAATATTTGCACGGTCATTCAGGAAACCGCCCTCCTCACATAATTCTTTGTAAACAGCGCCGTCGTAGATGTCTTCATAGTTATTGACATTCTCACGAACTCTGCCGTGTCGATGCTGTAGCATACCCTGGAAGCCGTGACGTTTGTACAGGGCCTTCAGTTATGAGATTATCGGTCCTTCTATAAAGTACGTGATATTCTCGTTGCTATCACACGATGGACAGACGGAATCTGGGCGATCAACGCTTTGCATGCAACTTTCGCAGAAGTAATGCCGGATCAAAGGCGTTTCATTCTGAGCGAAAGATTTTCGTAAAGTGTGCAACGTTTTCTTGCAGTTGTTTTCAGGAGGACAGTGGAGCTCTACAAAACGCAATACATCCGAAAGTACTGCATCAGACATATTATGCCGGAGGGATACGTTGAGAAGTGCTGTCGAGCTCTCTGCTGTTGTTAATGGAGCGCCCTCATAAAGAGGTTCATCATCGTGTTGTTGAGGTGCTTCCACCCGATCATACAGCCGTTCATCATCGTTTTCATCATTGCTGTGTACAGACTCAGAATCGTCATCCGATGCAATACTGCTATCCGATTCTTCGGTCGAGTTGCCCACTTGCTGACGGTCGTCCGGGTTGTCGTCCGACGATACTTCCTCGCGCTCTGGGTTGGCCAAATCGCATTCAGAATTTTCGCTGTCAGTCTGTGTCTCGGATTCATCAGGAACCTGCTGAGAATGCTCGGAGTCTGACTCAGATTCATCTGAGATCTGCTCAGGATGCTCGGAATCTGACCCAGATTCAACGGGACTCTGTTGTATTTGGTCTTGTTCAACTTCTCCGAGAATACCGATAGGACTCGCAGAACCTGCAGTACCTTCGGCATTAGCCTCATTGTTTTGTGGGTCATTTTGGATCCGTTGACGTCTTAGACGTTTCTGACTTGTCCACGAGTAATCAGCAAATCTTTTATATCCATCCATTTTTCACGTCCGAATAAATTGGATGATGTAATTCTGAACTAGTGTTGAAAAAATAAACTTAAAACCGCAAATCAACTTAAAAGGTGTTATGACTTTCTTCACCACTGAAATGCTTGAAACCTATTTTTTCCAAAACTATTTGTTAGATTCAGCTCAAATTTCGAGACAATGCGTGCAAGTGTGGTAGAAATGAACTGAGCTTCTGGCTCCTTTATACTCGAATCATTTTTTTCGGGAAAAACGAAAAACAAAAAATGAGATTAGGGTGCGAAAGAGACAGCTCTATAGGCGTCTAGTATAACGTGAAATTATTCTAACGCGAATTTCCCACGGGTGCGTCATTGCCTCATGAAACAAAAACAAACGAACTTAAACATAACGAAAATACAATAATTAATAATAATAATGGCTCGTAGTCAAAGCGCTACTTTGACAGCGCAGACAGCACTACTCCAGGTTTACTTCGTAAACAATGTGATCTCGGAAATAAAAGACCCTCCGAGGTTATCCAAACCTTGAACGAATATTCACCAATTTTCTGTACTAACGCGGAATAGTAATATAAAAAGACTCACCAAAGAAACTCGGATATCTTTCTCTGGTCACATCTAAATCTGGCTCCTGAACCCAGTCAGCTCACCGGATTGGAAATAGTCTGTAGTGCATTCACAAAGAAATGTTGACATACAAAAACAAAGCGTGTACACGTTCGCATGTAAAGATATCACGTAATTCACACAACAGCTTCAATCACAAGTTAATGCTTATACGACGCAATCCTTAGTTGACCGTGACGTTTTAGGCGAAAACGGCTTATTTTCCGAAGCACATTGGTGCCGCAAAACGGAACTTGTCACTGGTTGACCGAGCAGCAACAGCGTGCAGAGTTTACCGACTGGCTAACAGAAACAGGGAGAGACAATGATGGTCCAAATAAATGGGCAATGACGATCGATTAAGATTTTCTGAAATTTCTTTTACTTCACTGCGTTCTCTCTCGTATTTGCTCTCGTCAAGAAAACGGAAGATGCCAAACTAGCCCGCTTCGGGCGCTCACTACAGGCTTGCCCTGCGTGGAGAAAAAGAGAATTAGCGTAGCAACAAATGAAAATCGAGAAATGAAATAGTCGAGCGCGCACGTGACGCTTTGCACATCAACCACAGTTTTCTTTTTGACATAATTCACAGTATGGTTCTGAAATTAATTCAAACGATAGAATATCAGTTTTAAATTCAACTTCCGAATTAATTTTTCAGAATCGAATATGTATCACGGTAGAGATGAAAACAAAATTATTTATTTGATGATAATAAAGAAACAGTTCCTTTCAATATACAATTCGTCCTGCTTATTTTGTAACTCGTCTTGGCTAAATACCAACCGACATTTTGAATTTTCCACCAAGATGGCGATCGGAGGAAAATACATTTTATAACGATTGCGAAATAAATTGTGATCGCTCGATGGCGATGTCCGAGCAGTCGGTAATGCAGATACCTATTTTTTACAAAGGTGTTTGATTGTAAAACGTCAATTACAGCCAATTACAATTTATTGCGCAATCATTAAAAAACGCGTTTTCCTCAGATCGTCCTCTTAGCGGGAAATTCGAAATGCCATATGGTAATTGGTCAATACGGGTGACAAGATAAAGAGGACTAAGCGTATATCTAACGAAATTGTTTCGTTATTATAATAAAATAATATTATAATAGTTATTCCCTATACGTATTCCATTCTGAAAACTTAATTCAGAAATTGCATTTAAAACTGACATTCTGTCACTTAAGGCGATATGAAACATCCACGTCGAGCCCAGTCGGTATCAAAAACTGTAATGAACGTTTTTTACGGATATTTGTGTTTACAGCGAAAAGAAGAAATTCATTCCCTGCGGATTTCACCAGTGCAGGGAATGAATTTCTTCTTTTAGCTGTAAATGCAAATATGCGTAAAAAACGTCCATTACAGTTTTTATTACCGCTGTCGGTATTTCACATGCCCTTAACGGAATCGATTTCAGAACCATACTGTGGAAAGATTTTGCGTAAGGTTAGGTCAGGATAACGGTTTCACAAATATTTTGGAAAAACACAAGAAATTATTTGAACAAATTTTACACGGGAATTTCGAAAGTACGTGCGTTGATTTTAGACTATACTTTTGTGCGAGAAACTGTTAACTCTCGAAATATTGTAATATGACCGTCATTCATGCGTATTTTATAACTCACTTCATAGCGCATTTGGCAGAGGGTTTGAATTACTGTGAAAATGATGAAATAAATAGTTTTGTGACGAAAGGTTGCGATTACATTGAACGAACAGTCGATAATCGAAATCGCGAACCCCGTGAACCGCACCCAATGTGGATTATTTCAAACACAGATTCTAAGAATAGAGAACGTATAGATATTTTAAAGATAGAAATTGTCACGTGAGAACGTAGGGTGCGCATAAGGAAGGGCTTTCTTCTTTTACAACGCTAAAGAAACAGATCGGGACGCGCTGAGCACCGGATGAAGGCAATTCGAGGAATCATCACCTCGACAAACAGATGGATGCACGTCCGGTCATCGGCGCCAATTGAGATGCGCTGCCAACGAAGTGTGAACGTGACTTTTGCCCAAAAAATCGCAACTGAAGTGAACAATACGTGGCGACAACCGACGATTGCCCAACGTTCATCATGGAGGAATGGAACCACCCCATCCAAATTAAACATTAAAATGTTCAAACGGAAACTTTTCTTGTTCTTGTCCATTTCTGCGAACTCAATTTGAATATATTTACAAACAGTTTGCTTTCGCTTTTGACACTAAAGTTAGTGTTCTTAATTATCTTTAAATCTGTGCTGCGAACCCGCGCCTGAATAAAACGGCTTCACATGAAAATAGGCCTTCGAAGGTTGCCACCATCCTTTTTGATTGGGACATCGATTCGCCAATGCGTTTAACGTCTGCGCTTAGGTTTTCTCAATGTCCCACACTGCTGATTTATTATTTGAATATATCTCCCGTCATCCATCGTGATGCCCACTGTGCCGTCAACGAAATCTATATAAATTACGAAAATTTATAACAATAGTACTCGATTTATGAGAACTTAAACTGTCCGGCTAACATATAGATGCCCGAATGCGAAACCTTTATTCTGACCTAACCAGTTTTATACGAGATCTTTTCCACAATATGGTTCCCAAATCGATTCCGTCAAATGACTGTACGTCAGTTTTAAATGCTATTTCCAAACTAAGCGTTTATAGTTGAATACGTTTCGCAATCACGATGAACAAGAAATCATATATTTCCTTGCAATAACGAAACAGTTCCGTTCCATATAGGCTTCGTCTCGTTTACCCTGTGTTATCCGTCTTGGCTGAGTTGCAAACGGCATTTCAAATCTCCCACTAAACTTCGGTCTCACGAAATCTCGATTTTAGACCTTCGCGTCCCAAATTGTGATCAGATACCGACCGCTAGGTGGTAATGCCCGAGCAGTCGGTAATACAGATACCAATTTTTATAGAGATATTGATAGTCGCCGATGCATACCGCGGGGCGCTGTCATAAGCCCGCCCGGCCACAAGCTCGAACGGTGATAACCTCGAATTGTCAAAAGCTCGACCGGTAATAATCTCGAATTGTCATAAGCTCGACCGGTAATAATCTCGAATGGTCATAAACTCGAACGGCCAAATTCCCGAACGGTCATCATAAACTCGAACGGCCAAATTCCCGAACGGTCATCATAAACTCGAACGGCCAAATTCCCGAACGGTCAAATTTTCGAATTGTCAGAAACTCGAACAGTCAAATTCTCGAATTGTCAGTAACTCGTAAGGTCAAATTCTTGAATTATCAGAAACCCGTACGGTCATAAACTCGAACGGTTAAATTATTGATTTGTCAGAAACTCGAACGCTCAAATTCTCGAAATTCGAGAATTTGACCGTTCGTGTTTACGACCATTCAAGAATTTGACCGTTCGAGTTTATGACAATTCGAGAATTTGACCGCTCCCGTTTCTGACAATTCGAGAATTTCACCGTTCGAGTTTATGCGTTCGGGAATTTGGCCGTTCGAGTTTATAACAATTCGAAAATTTCACCGCTCGAGTTTCTGACAAATCGAGAATTTGACCGCTCGAATTTCTGACATTTCGAGAATTTGACCGTTCGGGTTTTTGACCGTTCGGGAATTTGGCCGTTCGAGTTTATGACAATTCGAGAATTTGACCGCTCGAGTTTATGACCGTTCGAGAATTTGACCGTTCGAGATTATGACCGTTCGGGTTTATTACCGGTCGAGGTTTTGACAATTCGAGGTTATTACCGGTCGAGCTCGTGACCATTCGGGATTGTGTCATTCGAGCTTGTGGCCGGGCGGGCTTATGACAGCGCCCCCGACTATCAATACCTCTGTAAAAAATTGGTATCTGTATTACCGACTGCTCGGGCATTACCACCTAGCGTTCGGTATCTGATCACAATTTGGGACGCGAAGGTCTACAATCGAGATTTCGTGAGACCGAAGTTTAGTGGGAGATTTGAAATGCCGTTTGCAACTCAGCCAAGACGGATAACAGGGTAAACGCGACGAAGCCTATGGAACGGAACTGTTTCGATATTGCAAGGAAATATATGATTTCTTGTTCGTCGTGATTGCGAAACGTATTCAACTCTAAACGCTTAGTTTGGAAATAGCATTTAAAATTGACGAACAGTCATTTGACGAAATCGATTTGAGAACCATATTATGGAAAAGATCTCGCATAAAACTGGTTAGGTCAGAATAAAGGTTTCGCATTCGGGCACCTATATGTTAGTCCATCTCGTAATTTACATAAGCAAGCGCGCGAACGAGATTAAAAAAATATATATAAAGCGCCATAAAATTTGACCCGCTTGACCGATTTGCGTCAAATTTGTACTTAAACTATATTTCATGATTGTCCATATGTGAACCAAATTTAAGCTAAGTTTAAAGAAAGTAGAATTTTTGTTTCATCACAGCAATTTTTTTTCTATGGAGCATAATCGAAGTTTACCAACAGAGCGACCGTCCTTTGACTAAACTCGTTATTAAGGCGATGTGAAATACCGACGCTCACCTCAAAAGTTCGGAAGTGCCGTTTTTCGCGAATTACGAACGGATCGAAGCGAAAATTGAAATATAGACGCCATTAATGTGAACCTCGTGAATGAATTAGTCAGAATGTTGATTTTAATACAAAAAATTGGAGTCGGTAACCGATCTGTAATTTTTTTTTCTGAAATCCAAATTCTGACTAATTCATTCACGAGATTCTCATTACTGGCGTCTGTATTTCAATTTTCACTTCGATCCGTTGATAATTCGCGACAAACCGCACTCCCGAAGATTTTCGGCGCTCAGTGTTTCACATGCCCTTAATAATCAATACTCGTGAATTCACGTTGATAATTATAGCCAGATATCTCCGAATTTACAGGACTTACAGTGTTTCCAGACATTTAAACAGACATTCAAATTGTAATAAAAATAGGACCATTATATCGATTCTCACTAAATATGGCATCGATGATGGTTTAATTAGTACATTTGCTACACAATTTCAGCCTAATATCTCGCAATTTACGGAAGTTATAGCTAAAAAGAGTTGTTTAAAAAAAAATATTCAGAATGCTGTAAAATTTGAATATCTCCACCGATTCGTGTCAAATACAATGCCAATTATTGGGGTAAATAATAAGTTTCTTACATTTCACTGCCTCTAGGATTTTTCGAGTCACTCCTTTTCTCGATCTCGCTCCTGCGGCAGTCATAGTTTTCAACTGCTCAGCGCCGAGCAGGTACAACATTAATCGCCTGACCATTTCCGATGGTTTGGACTTCCATCTTTTCAAGAATTGTGCTTCGACTGCGTCGATGAATACTCCCGAGTTTGGTTGTAACTCGATTTGAAGCGTGTTGGAGCATTCTCCGTTCGACATACTTCGTTTGGAGCTGCTGTCTGCATGTTGTTTCTTCTCGAGGATACCGATGACTTTTTTTTAATAGCGGCACTATCTGCGTTATCATCCCTGCGCATATAGTTATGTAAATGGCAATCATTGAAATCATGTCAATGAGCTGATCACCTCATAACGCATAACTCCCATTTTTTCCCTGCGAGCAAATTTCGGGAGTGACAATAAAAGTAAACACAATATCTCACGTTCAGGGCTCCGGGGTTCCTCGCGCATGCGTTTCTGTGTTTCGACTGGAAACGAGCGCGCCACAAACGGTGCCACAATTTCACCTTCGGCGGAGACACTGAGGTTTGTGAGATGACTGTGTTTCGCTAAAAATTAAATGTTAAATGTAAAGGCGTGATTAAATTAATGAGGAAGCAATGTGCAAATTCCACATTGTAATTTTTTTCGATTACCGTTATAGTTATGGTAGTCACGGATGCAACTACTGAACAAGTAATTGAGTTTACGTGCTTTTTGTGAAAATCTAAAAATGCCTCTGAAATCTTTATCTGTGAATCGCGAAATTTTGTTGATATTCTACGTGATTTAAAATAATTGTTTTTTTTTCGAAAAATTTAAAATTCTATCAAATCCGAACCGTTTTACCGATTTCTTCCAAATTCAAAACTAAACAACATTTAATGTATCTTCAGTTATGAAGGATTATTTAGCTAAATCGGCGAATTTTTACGAAAGTTAGGGCGCACACGTACTTTTTTCAGAAAATTCAAAACTACATCAAATGTGAATGGTTATATATATATTGTCAAAACTCGTAACGTTTAAAGAAGGGTAACTACTCAACATTTCCGTCAAATTTCAGCAGTTCGTTCGAACGGTTACTGTGTGAGAGGCGATTGAATTTTTTCATGAAAACAAAACTTCCTCTATGATAAAGCAAAATTATTAAATTTTGATAATAGCCGGCCTTATTACGCCCAATTACTCGTGCGCTTACTGGACAGGCACACTCTTCGTTTTAATTTACTCACCGCTGATTTGCAGAATTTTTGCCTTACGTTTCTTGCCGTTGTAGTCTATACGACACTTTTCACCGGTTTTCGTATTTTCGGGTATATCTCCCATTTCGATCACGTCCGTTGTAGCACTTAAAAAAAAAAAGACTACAGCGAACATCTTAGTTCACGGATTAACGTTGCCAACACAACTCAGTAACTCGGTTCCAATACCAGTCTATTAACGCTGCCACATCCAGTTCCAGTCTATTAAAGCTGTTATGGACTGAAAGTCCATAACAACGTCGTTGTTAAACGAGTCGACTTTGTTTTGTCGTGCTCCTGCATTGACATCTCTGTCGCAAATGTGGCAGCGTTAATAGACTGGTATTGGAACCGAGTTACTGAGTTGTTGGCAACGTTAATCCGTGAACCAAAATGTTCGCTCAAGTATTTTTTTTTTAAGTAAAAAAACGGACATTATCGACGGGGACGTCATTCCGCAAAAAACCAAAATCGGAGAAACGTGTCGTTTGGAACTTGAAGGAAAAAGATATAAGGCGAAGTTGATAGCGTACAGCGGTGAGTAGATTTCAAAATATTATTAGTATGTTACGATACGCGTGCGATGAAACTTTTTCGGACGAGTGTGAGTTTGCAACACGAGCGGAAGGAGAGTGTTGCAATCACACGAGTTGAGAAAAAGTTTCTCGCAAGAGTTTCGCATATTATTTTAATTCACAAGGGGTGAAAACAGGAGCCTTGTGAATATTTCACAAGGTGCGCAGCACTTGTGCGCATCCGACTTTAGTGTGTTTGAAATTCATCAGTTTTCATCGTGTAATATTTGTCAAGCGGTTGCTCCCTGGTTTAAAGATGTGCCGTGATGACCAATACTAAATGTAATATATATATATCATTTTTTTTCTCTTTCAAATGAGACTTATTGCAATCAAATCGGTTGCTGCAATGCTGATATCTGAAATATCATGTTTTATACGACTGACGCGCACACACTGACGCACAGCTGTTCGCCACGAGATCGTGTCTGACCGACCGGTCTGAGAGACCGGCTTGCCCAAGCCATCGAATTTGGAGTGCGTGTCGTTGATCGTGCGTGACAAACGAAAATATGGATACTTTCTATTAATTGAGGTGTTTTCGTTTAGGTGTTATAGGCAATTAGATCATCATTAAAACTCTGTTACCCCACTCAAACCACGGTAAGTAAATCGACTTTGGAGGTTATGTTTTCAAAATAACCTCACAACGTTAGGTCGCAACGTGGTTTCAAAACGTGCACAGTAATATTCTGTACAATACTCGACGAAAAACTTTTCTCTCAGCACGTGCGGTTGTTACACTCGCCTCCGGCTCGTGCTGTAAACTCGCACTAGTGAGAAAAAGATTTTCCAGCCTTATATACCAGAGTTGTAAGTCCCGAATTTCGATAGAAATAAAATTGACGGTACGATTGGCTTTATAATAATGTTTTTACAATAATAACTCGTAATGATTATAATACGATGTGTAAACTTTTAAAATTTGATAATAAATTCCGTTTTTCTTACGGCTAATCGAAAGTTCACATATAATTTTATAATTGCTTCGGGTCATCTTTCTAAAATCATAAATAGAAAATAAACCGATGTGTAAACTTTAATTCTTAAAGCAATGGGAACTTACGACACTGTTATATACTGATGTATTATTCATCATCTACTTTTCAGAGGACTCTAGTTATTTAAACAAATTGTCGGTTTCTACGATGGGGAAATCATGCCGCCAAGAAAGTGCAAAAAGCGAACTGCGGCATCCGAAAATATGAAGCAACAAGAGAGGGTTATCCTAAAACGTTTAAAAATTAACGTTGTGAGCTCAAGTAATACAGGTCTGGCTGACGCTGCCACTTCGTCAATCAAGAGTAAGAGCCCTTCGGAACACGTGCCAAAGCAATCGTCACAGTCTTCAGTTCGCACTCTCAACTGCGATGGGACAAATGAAGGTAAGGAACTTGAATGCAGAGATGTCAAGCGTTCGTTACATTTAAATACACACTTATTTTTATTTACCGTATACTTTGTTTATTATTAATCGTTTGATAAACGTGGCCTACACGTTATATAACTCGAGGTTTTAACTAAATGTAAAATCCTTAAAACACATTTTTGGCAATAAATTTTCTACGAAAAATCGTAAAAACCAAATGTAACGAGAAACGAGTAACGACGAAAGTAGCGATCGTTACTTTTCTTCGACGAAAGTTGAAGAAAAAAATCGAAGGAAAAACGCGTAAGCAATATTTTCCAATCCTCCTAAATCGATGATTTAAGGTAGTCTTTTCGTCGAAATTCATTTCGCATAAATTCGATAAAAAGTTCGAGAGAATTACAAATACTTCTCGATGGTATAAAAATCTGACAACATTCATGATCATTAAAGGTACAGAAAAGATTAATTTGGCATAATAATAATTCTCAAATGTTATTAACAAGTTGCTGAAGAAATGATTGTTTAACAAATATTTCGGTGACCCAATTTTTTTCGTGGATGAAAGCGATTCGTTTGTCTTTCTGAACAGAGATGTCAAGCGTTCGTTACTTTTAAATACACACTTTTTTCTATTCACCCTATAATTTGTTCATTATTAAGTGTTTAGTAAACATGACCTGCACGTCGCATAACCCAATGTTTCAACTCTACGAAAAATCCTGAAAACACATTTTGGGCAATAAATTTCATGAAAAAACATAATAAAAAATAAATGTAACGAAGAAAAGTAACTATCGCTACTTTCGTCGTTACTCGTTTCTCGTTACATTTGGTTTTTACGATTTTTCGTATAAAATTTATTGCCAAAAATGTGTTTTAAGGATTTTACATTGAGTTAAAACCTCGAGTTATTTAACGTGTAGGCCACGTTTATCAAACGATTAATAATAATCAAAGTATACGGTAAATAAAAATAAGTGTGTATTTAAATGTAACGAACGCTTGACATCTCTGTTTCTGAATACGTATGAATTATTTCAGATTTTAGAGTTACCTTTGAATTTTCACATATTTCCCATGTGAAAAAAACACAAATTTCCAAGATTACATAAACATCTAAAAAATTCATACGTGTTCAAAAAAACGACGGAATCACTTTCATCCATAAAAAAACTCGAGTCACCGAAACATTTGTTGAACAATTTCTTTTTAATCAATTTGTTAATAACATTTTAGAATTATTATTATTAAAAATTAATCTTTTCACTACCTTTAATGTGCACGAATTTTCTCTGATTTTTATACCATCGAGAAGAGTTTCCAATTCTCGCTAACATTTGCTTGAATTTATCCGAAATGAATACTAACGAAAGGTCTGCCTTAAGGATATAAAAGAGGTACATTCCTGCCAAACGTGAGATGCAGAGAAAATTTCGAACACTTCTCAATGGAATAAAAATCTAAAAGAAATGGAGCACGATAATGGTGTCGAAACGATTAATGTTGCATAATAATAAATTCAAAACGTTAGTAATAAATTCACGAAAAAAAATGGTCAATTCATGTAATTGTTAATATTGTATTGCAGGAAGGCGGAATGCGATATATTATTTTCTGCATTTTTCACCGAGTTTTAAAACCGAGCCATCGATAATGTCCAATTTTTCCGGACATATCGTTTGCGTTTTTCCGATTTTTTTTTGTTGACATCATAAACTTTGATAACCCTATTCGATGAGAAATTTCCTGCTGATTACGGGAAACTCCGTTGTTTGCCCAAAAAATAGAAAATTCAACGAGAAAAATGTCGAAATATGACTGACCATGACTGCAACTGGTCGTTAATTGGCAATGAGTTGCGGGCAACCCGGCAGCCAATTAAAGAACGAATAACGCGACGACAATACTTCTATAAAAATTGCGAGATATTTCGTCCACTGATTTTATTAAGACGGAATTTTAATTAATATAACAGAGTTGTAAAACCACATTAGTAAAAAATAGATGTTACAGAACAGTTTGTTCTGTAAATATGATTTATAATAATAATAACCTGCTGCGATTGTAAAATGATGTGTAAACTTTTGTTTAACTGCATAGATACCTCATTTTTATTTATTTATTTGTTTATTTATTCAGAATAAATATTCTTTGCAGCCATTAAAATATGTACACATATGATTACGTGATGATCGTTATTAATTAATAATTACAAAACTAATTATATCATCAACTCGTGCGCAGACGAGGCCGGTGATGACGACACTTGCCCACGAAGTTCAACAAAAAAAAAGGCCGAAGAGAAGGAAATACCGAGCTCTGAACGTAAGGTCAACTTTTATTTATTTTTGACGTGGCAATTTTTATAAAAATAATCAGCCTCCTCACGATATCCTGACCGAGACGCTATCGCTACTCTTTACTCATCGATTACCTTTTTTGGTCTGCAAGGAAATTCTATTTCGAATTATCTGAAATGAAACATCAGTTTCAATATATGGGGTATTCCACCGGTAACGGGACAGGTTTTGGCCGCCGGTCTCAAATTTTTTTTTTCGTCAAGAATATCGTTTTCTGGTATCATATAAAAACATTTCCACACAGTTATTGATCCCGATAAAGTCATAGTTTTTGTTGAGGCCTAATCGAAAAAAAAAAAAAAATATTACCCGTACCTTTGATTGTGTGTCTTTTACGTGTTAACAGAGCAAAAAAAAAATCTGACCAGTGCATTTTAACCGGGAAAAAACGCTCTTTTCAATAAAAAAAGCAGAATATTAATCCGATATGTAAAAAAAAGTCTACGGCCCAAAAACTGAAAAAAAAAACAGTTTTTAATTTTTTTCACCCCTTAGGGTCTACTTAATTTTATCGAAAATTTTACTGAACATAGTTCAACATGTTAGAAATGTTCGGTAAAATT
Organism: Pimpla rufipes; assembly: GCA_963932165.1. Lineage (NCBI taxonomy): Eukaryota > Metazoa > Arthropoda > Insecta > Hymenoptera > Ichneumonidae > Pimpla > Pimpla rufipes. Next base: position 5,845,045 of record OZ010634.1, read on the forward strand.
TTCAAGTTGCCTTTTTTTTTTGTTCGCTCGCAATTAAATGCGCAATTTTTTCGTAAATAGTAGAAACTTCCGTCGCATCGGAACTTGCTCCGTTGAAACTGGGACATCACTCGCCTCCGATTGGTGTATAGTTGGGACAATGCTCGGAGTTCGTTGGTGCGCTGGTTGGGACACTAAGATCGCACGTGATTGGGTGGAGCGCCCTGTTCGGGGGGGGGTCTGGTAGATGGAAGTGTCTCTCTTCATGGTCCGCGTGAATCGTACTACCCGGCAGGTTTAAGAGAGCTACGGTCTGTTTCATGAACAAACCGAACAAGTGTACATTTATTTAACATAAACTATTAACTTGGTTCATCCACGATGGTAAGAAATTACTGCCACAATCCATTCAACAAAAAAAATCATAAAAACAAACGTGCGCGTGTGAAACTTGTGACTAAGCACGAAATCGACAGGGAGCCGTCGTTAAAATTAGGGCTTTATCTTTGTAGACAATGTCGTATGATAATTGACGGTAAGCCTCTGGCTCCGCATGCACTTTCGGTTCCGAACGACGAAATTGAAGAAAATCAATGTAGTCCGGAACTGAAAACTGTATCTGGAGCTTTAGATAAACCTGGACCTTCCAACAAATCGGATAGTTTTGATCTCGCGACGAGTCAACCTGACCCCGGACATTCAGAAAAACGCGATTCTAGTGTTTTATCACGAGATGAAAAGGACTCGGAAAACCTTACAAGTCAGCCTGGAGGTTATTCTCAATATTCGTCAGTTGGGGAAGAAAAGTCTGAAGCAACTACATCTTATCAAAGTTTCGCGATTTCCAATAACAATGGCGGACTTGAAAGATTGCTCGAATTAGTGGATGCGTCACCAATTGCGAAAAAACGTAAACAGACCGTTACATACTCGTCTGCCAAAAAGCAGAAAGTTTATGAGAAGGTAAACGAATTTTTGAAAACCGGTTTGAACGAGTCCGCAAAAACAGTTGAAGAAAAGAAATCTCGGCTATACGATGAGATGATACAGCAACTTCATGACAAATTTGATAAGGAAACTACTTCTCGCCAAGATAAAATACAAATACTCACTGTTTTGCCGCAAAGTTTGTCGATAAACGAGGTAATGTCGGAGTTTGCTGCGAGCAGACGGATGATACAAATCGCTAAACAGCTATACTCAGAAACAGGAGTGATATCGACACCCACTGCTAAAGCTGGAAAGGTACTCGACCCAACCACCTCGGCGACAGTACAAGCATTTTATCTCGACGACGAGAATAGTCGTGTCCTAGCAGGAAAAAAAGATTTCGTCTCCGTTAAAAAACCCTCTAGCCAACGAGAAAGAATACAGAAAAGATTAGTTCTCTGTAATCTGAAAGAGTTGCATCGAAATTTTCGAGATAAGTATCCGGAAATAGAAATTGGATTTTCACGATTTGCTACTCTTCGACCACCGTTCTGCGTTCTGGCGGGTCAGAGTGGCACACATACTGTGTGCGTTTGTACCTCACACCACAACGTCAAACTAAAGCTAGATGCTTGCAGAATCGGACAGCTCACTTCAGACTGGACCATCCCGCTGACTGACTACAAGGATTGCTTAAAATGTATAGTATGCAAGGATCCGACGATAGAATGTTTTTCAAGCAAGTGCAAAGAATGTCCCGGCACCAAAAAATTGAACGAGATGCTTAAAATGAAATTCGACGACGCGATAATCGACACAATCAAATATTCTCGTTGGATTTCAGTAGACAGATCAACGTTAGAAACTTTGGAGATCCCCACGGATGAGTTTGTAGATACGCTATGCTGTGAGTTAACAACGTTGCTTTTTCACGATTTTATCGCCAAGCAACAAGCATCGTACCACCGGTCGATCAAGGAAAATCTTCAAGAAGGAGAATTTGTTGTCGATTTAGACTTTGCCCAGAATTATGCATTCGTTGCACAGGATGCTTCTCAGGGATTTCACTGGAATAATGACCAGGCAACGATTCACCCCTTCGTGATTTACTATAAATCGGAAAATGGAATTGCCAACAAAAACCTGACGATCATTTCTGATTGTCTTGATCACATAACCAGTTCAGTGTACGCCTTTCAACGGATTCTTGTCCAATACTTAAAGACGCACTTTTCGGTGAAGAAAATTTACTACTTTTCGGATGGAGCTCCACAGCAATACAAGAATTGTAAGAACTTCATCAACTTGCTTCATCACAAACAAGACTTCGGTATTGATGCTGAATGGCATTTCTTTGCCACTGCGCATGGAAAAGGAGCTTGCGACGGAATATCAGGCACAGTTAAGAGACTTGCTGCACGTGCAAGCCTGCAACTACCTCCAGAAAGTCAGATTTTAACACCACAACGGCTCTTCGATTGGGCCACGCAGAATATCAAAGGGATTGACTTCCATTTTAGCGCGAAAAGCGAAAGCGATTTGACAGTCCAATTTTTGAAGGAACGATATGCGAAGGCTAAAACCGTACCCGGGACACTGAAGTTTCATGCAGCCATACCAGCCGAAGATGGAAGGATGAACTTCAAAACGTATTCATATTCAACTGCGCCGATGTCGAAAGTCATCATGAAGCATTAAAGCAACACAAAAAACGGCCCTTTTCAGGGCCACCATATACTAACGCAGGCAACATTTCTATTCAGATTAACAGTTTTTATACATTTTACTAATATTGAACTGGTACAGTATTGATATTCACATTGAGAGGCATATTTTTACTTCACGGATCCCTGCGTAATGCAATATCATTGCATTTCTATTGATGAAGATAAAACTTATTTATTTAATTGCCAGCGAACAAAAAAAAAGGCAACTTGAAAATTTTACCGAACATTTCTAACATGTTGAACTATGTTCAGTAAAATTTTCGATAAAATTAAGTAGACCCTAAGGGGTGAAAAAAATTAAAAACTGTTTTTTTTGCAGTTTTTGGGCCGTAGACTTTTTTTTACATATCGGATTAATATTCTGCTTTTTTTATTGAAAAGAGCGTTTTTTCCCGGTTAAAATGCACTGGTCAGATTTTTTTTTTTGCTCTGTTAACACGTAAAAGACACACAATCAAAGGTACGGGTAATATTTTTTTTTTTTTTTTCGATTAGGCCTCAACAAAAACTATGACTTTATCGGGATCAATAACTGTGTGGAAATGTTTTTATATGATACCAGAAAACGATATTCTTGACGAAAAAAAAATTTTGAGACCGGCGGCCAAAACCTGTCCCGTTACCGGTGGAATACCCCATATGTATATATATTTTTTTATTTCTTTCGAATGGGACATATTGCAATCAAATCGGTTGCCGCAATGTTGATTTCTGAGCAGTTTTAATTTTGATTCTGTCAACGAGTTTTCATTTTTCGTCCGAACTTACAGTTCGTTACACATTGATCCCCTCGCATGTACGTGTATGTCGTTTTACCAGGACACGCTCATTTCGTCTTTTACCCCAATTATCTGAGGTAACATGTTGCGGACGCTAAATGTACCAGCGATAATATTTGTATTTTTTATTTACAGTGACGAATCAGGAAATGCTCCAAATGCTTCGAAAAATTCTGAATTTTCCAAATTTTCAAAAAAATTCCTTTTCAAATTGAAAACTGTCCAGTGGGTTGGACGCAGATGAAAATGAACGTCATTCTGCACCGTGTCAACTGAGTACGAGTAAAACTCTGCACTGCTTCAACCGAGAAGTTTCTGTTTAACATTTCTTAGTTGAAACAGCGCACAGTTTTATTCGTGTTCAGTTGACAGGTTACTCGTGCTCCAGTTGTACTCGTACTCACCGAGTCTGTAACTCTAATAATCTCAGGCAACACGTTACCGATGCCAAATGTATCAGCACGAGTCTTTCATCGATGCTGGAGACAATTTCCAACATACGAAGCCCACAGGGATACACGAGGGACATCCATATCAGGATATTGTAACCAAATTCTGGCATGTTGCCGGTGAGTACTCACAAATCATTTTATCTGTTAAAAAATAAAAAATTAAAAAATTATTTAAATTCACGTACGATTTGTATGACCTTAGTGGGACATTTGGATGACCCTGAAAGATTAAATAAATCCTGACTGAATTTTCAAAAAAATTAAAAACTGTAGACTGGGCTCGACTCAAATGAGCATGCATAAAATTCTGTTGCGGAGTGTCCAGACGTCCGGATACCGTACGAATTGTGTTATATTATTCGTCCGGAAGGTCGGAAAAATTCACGTCGCGATCTCAACTGAACGCTTCGTATGTTTCGTGAAGAAGAAGCTGAAAATGTCCGCTTTAGTATTATATCTACTACACATATAACGGTTTAAAAAGGAAAACTCGTTAAAATTCCTTACTAAAGCGAAAAATGTCCACTTTAGTAAGTTTTTGTGGATGAATAGTCGTATTATTCGTCCAGATAGACTTCACCAACCTGCGAGATCTGTCTGGACGAATACCCGCATATTATTCGTCCCGATAATTTTTTTTTTCATTAATTTTCCATTCCTGATAGACGAATAATCGTATATTATTCGTCCAGATACAATTTTAATCATTTTACAAGTTTTTGGCGACGAACAGTAGTGTATTATTCATCCAGATAGACTTGACCAACCTGCGAGATCTATCTGAACGAATAACCGTATATTATTCGTCGCGATAATTTTTTTTTCATCAATTGTCCATTCCTGATGGACGAGTAATCGTATATTATTCGTCCAGATAAAATTTCAATCAATTTACAAGTTTTTGTGGACGAACAGTCGTGTATTATTCATCCAGATAGATTTGACCAACCTGCGAGATGTATCTGGACGAATAACCGCGTATTATTCGGCCCGATAATTTTTTTTTCATCAATTTTCCATTCCTGATGGACGAATAGTCGTATATTATTCGTCCAGATACAATTTTAATCATTTTACAAGTTTTTGTCGATGAACAGTCGTGTATTATTCATCCAGATAGTCTTGACCAACCTGCGAGATCTATCTGGACGAATAACCGCATATTATTCATCCCGACATTTTTTTTCATTAATTTTTCATTTCTGATGGACGAATAATCGTATATTACTCGTCCAGATACAATTTTAATCATTTTACAAGTTTTTGTCGACGAACAGTCGTGTATTATTCATCCAGATAGACTTGACCACCCTGCGAGATCTGTCTGGACGAATAACCGCATATTATTCGTCCCGATAATTTTTTTCATTAATTTTCCATTCCTGATAGACGAATAATCGTATATTACTCGTCCAGGTACAATTTTAATCATTTTACAAGTTTTTGTCGACGAACAGACGTGTATTATTCATCCAGATAGAGTTGACCACCATGCGAGATCTGTCTGGACGAATAAGTGCATATTATTCGTCCCGATAATTTTTTAAATTAATTTTCAAGTTCTGATGTATGAATAATTATATATTATTCATCCAGATACATTTGCAAAGGATTTAGCAGTTTATCTTGATGAAAACCCGTATTAGCGATAATTTGGCCACTTTCCGGACGAATAAGGTACACGTTTTCGTCCGGTATCCTGACGGCTAGCCACAGCCAAAATTCTGCAATGAAGCAATTTCAAATTGAATAGGATACTGATGCATCACTGTTGTATTCCGTACGAAATACTTCAACATTCTTTTTTCAATTTCGACAGTACATTTTGTTGTTGAAATAAGAACATTTTGTTAAATTATCCTTTTTTGGTTGTCGGGATAATAATTTTTTTTCTGAATGTGGGTAGAAGCGTGAGCAAAGCGAATGCGTTGTTGCTATAAGTACAAAGACGGATGTTTTTAATCGTACATTCTTATATTCGACACTTGGCTTCGCCTCGTGTGTTGTAGCACTCGATCCGACTCGTGTGGCCTTTTCTCATCCGCTGCCAAAAGTTTGCTTTCTCGTGCGAGTATCACATAATACTTTTTGTAATAAATGTGCGAAGTGCCAAGTTATGTATGGCCGAGCGTGACCCGAAGGGACAATGGACCGATGTGTGCGTGCGCGCACAGTACTTTCGAGACGCTTCTCGTATTTTCGATACACCTTCTCGAAAAGCGCCATCTTCTGTCACGGCGGCCTATATATAACCTGGCACTTTTCGTGCTTGCGTTACAAAAAATCTATTATTTTTGTTTTTCAATCGTTGCGCACTTATAAAAAAACTGTTAAATGTTGTTATGTTTTAAATTATTTATTCAAATAGTGGTATTTTGTATTGCGATTTCGCTTTGGCCAGAGAAACGTTCAAGCGCGATCTCGGCGATTAGCTCCGGGTGTGACACGTACATCGACTTCAAGCTTCCGTTGTGTATCAATTCCTGTTCGCACCTGTTGATGAATTTAGTGGCTTCGGCTTTCAAATATCTGGCGCTGTGCGTGTCTCCAAGAATCAACATGTCTGTCGCATTCCCGATCCCAAGTTTCGAGCAAAGGTCCTTTTCGCACATTAACTTGATTTCAAGCAGGGCGTATTTATCGGCTGGCTTCAGTAAAGACTCCGCTACATTTTTATATCCGGCACTTTGTTGGTGTAGATATACTGCAGTATTTGACTGAATGTCTCAAGGTGAACGTCCGCTATCTCCATCCGATTCTTCTTTTGCTCCAACGTCTCGTGTTCAAACATGGCCAGAAAAACAGGACTGCGCGCTGCTAGTATCGCCTTGTGAGCTACCAACTCCTTATTACAGGAAACTAGAGTAACATCGCTCAGCGCGTGATGCTCCGACATATCTTCCAGATCATCGCACAGCTGCTGTTTGGCACGGGGAACTTTCAGCATTTCTGCCAGTGATGAGTTGGAGATTTTATCTTCAGAGTAACTTAGTTTCTTGAAATCTTTAAGTGATCGCCGAATTTCGAGTCCTTTTATTTTTATGGGATAGCCCATTGCTTTAATGTTATAGCAGTTTGAAATTTATAAAAATAAAAGATATATTCCCTTTTCAATGTCGGTCGATCATTTTCCGTTCAAACATTTAAAAGAAAAAACAAATAGAAATAGAAAGCCAATAAAAAAATGTTTCAATTTACAGTAAACGTCCTGACATTGAAATCAGGATATTAAAAAAAAGAATTTCAAATCGCGATATAGTCAAATCATTAGGCTATACCATGAACACACCAGTACTCAAAACTCAACGATCACTTTCAGATTTCGATGCAATTTGTCCTATGATAAAATCCGCAGTAACACTATTAAAAAAATCATTTTTGTTGTGTTTTCCATGAAAATGTAGCCTGAAATTGCACACTTGTTACGTTCTGGCCATTTTTTTCTGCGTTATAAAATATTCACCAATCTCAACTAAAATTCTTCCATTCAAATTCCCTCAACTATTTGCGATTTCCAATCGTCCGAGAACCGGACGACGATCTCATATTTCTGCTTATCCATTTCCGCTTGTTCCCTTGATTCTAATTAAATCACGTTCAATACGTTTTTCGTCGGCCGCGCGTACAACGCGCCGTCAGCACCTTGCGGCCGTCTCACGGTCACCAAATTTCCCACTCTTTCGCCCACCACTGTCTTCCTTAACACGCCTGATTTTTTTCTAGTTTAGATTTGTTTCTGATTTCGCCTGATTAGTATCTACATTTTCGTTCGGCTCTGAGTGAGCCTTTTCGTAAATATAGCCCTGCGTGGTTTAACGGCATATATCCGCGGTGATAATTTATATAATTGAACAATTGTGTTTTCCATTGTGGAAAATCATACGTTTTATCGATTTATTATTTCATGTTAAATAAATATAACTATCAACTTGGAATATTCATTTCAATGATTAATAGAGCAACGATCCTAAACGCGGCAAGTTATTTCTAATACGAAAATCAAAGCTGTCACGTAACACACACCTAATTATGAATAATTTTTAAATCTAATTATGATTAATTTTGAATAATCGTTTCCGAGATATTACACATTAAATGAAAAATGACAAAATTGGTAATTCCTTGCCAATTTAATTTTTTAATTTTAAAATTTTGTGCATCTATAGATACCACCAAAACGGATTTTTAGTTTTTTTTTGTTGCGAAAGTACTCTAGAATGCCTAATAACCTGCATGACGAGTAACCAGCCCACTCACATTTTGTCTGTCACTCTAATTATTTGAGGCAACACGTCGCAAACGGCAAATGTATCAGCGTGAGTGTTTCATGGATGCTGGAGACAATTTCGAACATAGGAAGTATACACGAGAGAAATCGAGGTCTCTGGATGCCCTAGCTTCAAATTCTGGCATATGTCCGGTGACTACTCACAAATCATTGTTGTATTTTAAAACAAAAAATTATGAAATTCGGGTAGGATTTGAATAACCCTCTGAGACTACGCCGACTGACCACCGCACTGCTTCTACTGAGAAATTTCTGTTTCAATTTTTTAGCCGCAACAGAGCACAGTTCACTCGTGTTCAGTTGACACGTTACTCGTGCTAAAGTTGTACTCGTGCTAATCGCAATTGAGCCCAGTCAACACAGTGATCGGTAGGATGCCGCATGTACCGGGCAGACTCCCATATATTGCAACGGAACGGCTTACCCCTAACGAATTTCTCCGAAAATTTGTCACATTTCGGGGAATTTGGTCGCTGAGCCAGGTATTCGAGCTCCCCGCTCCTCGCTTCGCGCCAGGCCTCGACCACTCTGATACTACACCTTGTACCGCGCCGATGTGCTCCCTTCTTACCTATAAGTCCTGTGTGGCCCGCGTGATCGCCAAGCCAGCCACACATTCCTACTGGGAATAGCCCAGATTCACGTTTTGTTCCCGTTTATTGTAATTAAGTTACAAATGATTCGATCGTTAAGCCTCGCTTCTTAACTACAACCGTAAAATGTCTTTCGTCATCTGTTTACCCAGTTCCATTGCTTTTTCCCTACAGTTCGATGATGATAATTTCAATCGCATTCATAGACGGGAGGAAATTCATTTTCTTATTCCCAAAAACGAGCCAAATGACTTCTGAGGACTCTTCCAAAACACAATAACTTATCCTCAGGTCCAGTCCGATGAAAAAAGTCCGAAGTTATGTAATATAAACAAATATAGTTTTGAGTTTCTCGAGTCCCGGATGGACCCCGGGAGAGATTATCGAGTCCGGGTTGACGTCTGGGCGGCAGTCCCGGATGGAGTCCAGGAGAGATTCTCGAGTCCGGAATGGAGTCCGGGCGGGAGTTTCGAATGTAGTCCGGGAGAGATTCACTATTCGCGGATAGAGTCCGGGATAGATTCACTAGTCCCGGATGGAGTCCGGGATAGATTCACTAGTCCCGGATGGAGTCCGGGAGAGATTCTCGAGTCCTGGGTGAAGTCTGGGCGGGATTCCCGGATGGAGACCGGGAGAGATTCACTATTCCCGGATGGAATCCTCGAGAGTTTCTCGAGTCCGGGGTGAAGTCCGGGCGGGAGTTCCGAATGGAGTCCGGGACAGTTTCTCAAGTCCGGGGTGCAGTCTGGGCGGGAGTACCGGATGGAGTCCGGGAGAGATTCTCGAGTCCGGGATGGAGTCCGGGCGGGAGTCCCGGATGAAGTCCGGGAGAGATTCTCGAGTCCGGGGTGAAGTCTGGGTGGGATTCCCGGATGGAGTCCGGGTGAGATTCAATAGTCCAGGATGGAGTCCGGGAGAGTTTCTCGAGTCCGGGGTGAAGTCTGGGCGGCAGTACCGGATGGAGTCCGGGAGAGTTTATCAAGTCCGGGGTGCAGTCCGGGCAGGGTCCCGGATGAAGTCCGAGAGAGATTCTCGAGTCCGGGGTGAAGTCTGGGCGGCAGTACCGGATGGAGTCCGGGAGAGTTTATCAAGTCCGGGGTGCAGTCCGGGCAGGGTCCCGGATGAAGTCCGGGAGAGATTCTCGAGTCCGGGGTGAAGTCCGGGCGGGAGGTCCGAATGGAGTCCGGGGTGAAGTCCGGGCGGGAGGTCCGAGTGGAGTCCCGGAGAGTTTCTCGAGTCCGGGGTGAAGTCTGGGCCGCAGTACCGGATGGAGTCCGGTAGAGTTTATCAAGTCCGGGGTGCAGTCCGGGCAGGGTCCCGGATGAAGTCCGAGAGAGATTCTCGAGTCCGGGGTGAAGTCTGGGCGGGATTCCCGGATGGAGTCCGGGAGAGATTCTCGAGTCCGGGGTGAAGTCCGGGCGGGAGGTCCGAATGGAGTCCGGGAGAGATTCTCGAGTCCGGGGTGAAGTCTGGGCGGGATTCCCGGATGGAGTCCGAGAGAGATTCACTATTCCCGGATGGAGACCCGTAGGGATTCTCGAGTCCGGGATGGAATCCGGGCGGGAGCCCGGGAGAGTATCAAGTCCCGGATGGAGTTCGGGAGAGTTTCTCGAGTCCGGGGTGAAGTCTGGGCGGGATTCCCAGATGGAGTCCGAGAGAGATTCACTAGTCCCGGATGGAGTCCGGGAGAGTTTCTCAAGTCGGGGGTGAAGTCCGGGCAGGGTCCCGGATGAAGTCCGGGAGAGATTCTCGAGTCCGGGATGGAGTCCGGGCGGGAGTGCCGGATGAAGTTCGGGAGAGATTCTCGAGTCCGGGGTGAAGTCTGGGTGGGATTCCCGGATGGAGCCCGGGTAGGATTCACTAGTCCCGGATGGAGTCCGGGAGAGTTTCTCGAGTCCGGGGTGAAGTCCGGGCGGGAGTTGCGAATGGAGTCCGGGAGAGTTTCTCAAGTCCGGGGTGAAGTCCGGGCGGGAGTTGCGAATGGAGTCCGGGAGAGTTTTTTAAGTCCGGGGTGAAGTCCGGGCAGGGTCCCGGATGAAGTCTGGGAGAGATTCTCGAGGCCGGGGTGACGTCTGGGCGGGATTCCCTGATGAAGTCCGGGAGAGATTCTCGAGTCCGGGGTGAAGTCTGGGCGGGATTCCCGGATGAAGTCCGGGAGAGATTCAATATTCCCGGACGGAGTCCTTGAGAGTTTCTCGAGTCCGAGGTGAAGTCTGGGCGGGTGTACCTTATGGAGTCGGGGAGAGATTCTCGAGTCCGGGGTGAAGTCTGGGCGGGATTCCCGGATGGAGTCCGGGAGAGATTCTCGAGTCCGGGGTGAAGTCCGGGCGGGAGGTCCGAATGGAGTCCGGGAGAGATTCTCGAGTCCGGGGTGAAGTCTGGGCGGGATTCCCGGATGGAGTCCGGGAGAGATTCACTATTCCCGGATGGAGTCCCGGAGGGATTCTCGACTCCGGGATGGAATCCGGGCGGGATCCCGGGAGAGATTATCAAGTCCCGGATAGAGTTCGGGAAAGTTTCTCGAGTCCGGGGTGAAGTCTGGGCGGGATTCCCGGATGGAGTCCGGGAGAGATTCACTAGTCCCGGATGGAATCCGGGCAGGGTCCCGGATGAAGTCCGGGAGAGATTCTCGAGTCCTGGGTGAAGTCTCTGTGGGATTCCCGGATGGAGCCCGGGTGAGATTCACTAGTCCCGGATGGAGTCCGGGAGAGTTTCTCAAGTCCGGGGTGAAGTCCGGGCGGGAGTTGCGAATGGAGTCCGGGAGAGTTTCTCAAGTCCGGGGTGAAGTCCGGGCGGTATTCCAGGATGGAGTCCGGGAGAGATTCGCTATTCCCGGATGGAGTCCGGGAGAGTTTCTCGAGTCCGGGGTGAAGTCTGGGCGGGAGTACCTTATGGAGTCCGGGAGAGATTCTCGAGTCCGAGATGGAGTCCGGGAGAGAATCTCGAGTCCGGGATGAAGTCCGGGCGGGAGTCTCGGATGGAGTCCGGGAGAGATTCTCGAGCCCGGGATGGAGTCCGGTCGGGAGTGCCGGATGAAGTCCGGGAGAGATTCTCGAGTCCGGGGTGAAGTCTGGGCGGGATTCCCAGATGGAGTCCGGGAGAGATTCTCGAGTCCGGGGTAAAGTCTGGGCGGGATTCCCGGATGGAGTCCGGGAGAGTTTCTCGAGTCCGGGGTGAAGTCTGGGCGGGAGAACCGGATGGAGTCCGGGAGAGATTCTCGAGTTCGGGGCGAGGTCCGGGCGGGGGTCCCGGATGAAGTCCGGTAGAGATTCTCGAGTCCGGGGTGGTCTGGGCGGGATTCCCGGATGGATTTCGGAAGAGTTTCTCGAGTCCGGGGTGAAGTCTGGGCGGAAGTACCGGCCGGAGTCCGGGAGAGATTCTCGAGTCCGGGGTGAAGTCTGGGCGGGATTCCTGGATGGAGTCCGGGAGAGATTCAATATTCCCGGATGGAGTCCGGGAGATATTCTCGAGTCCGGGGTGAAGTCTGGGCGGGTGTACCTTATGGAGTCCGGGAGAGATTCTCGATTCTCGGAAGTACCGGCCGGAGTCCGGGAGAGATTCTCGAGTCCGGGATGGAGTCCGGGCGGGAGCTCGGGAGAGATTATCGAGTCCCGGATGGAGTCCGGGAGAGTTTCTCGAGTCCGGGGTGAAGTCTGGGCGGAAGTCCCGGGTGGAATCCGGGAGAGTTTCTCGAGTCCGGGGTGAAGTCTGGGCGGGAATTCCGGATGAAGTCCGGGAAAGGTTCTCGAGTCCCGGATGCAGTCCGGGAGAGTTTCTCGAGTCCGGGGTGAATTCTGGGCGGAGTCCGGGAGTCCGGGAAGGATTGAGTCCGGGAGAGTTTATCGAGTCCCGGATGGAGCTCGGGAGAATTTTTCGAGTCCGGGAGGCAGTCCGGTAGGGATGAAGTCTGGGCGGGCGTTCCGGATGGAGTCCGGGAGAGATTCTCGGTTCCGGGATGGCGTCCGGGCGGAAGTTCGAGTAGTCCGCGCGGGAGTCCCGGCAAACTTCGGCATCGGACCAAATGCCGAAGTTTGCCGGGACTCCCGCCCGGCCTCCCGCACGGATTCCCGCCCGGACTATCAGGACTCCCGCCCGGACTTCCGCCCGGACTCCATCCGGGAGTCCTTCCGGGACTATTTTTTTCCGCGCGGGACTGTACACGTCAACTATGACGCGATGTACGTCTGTTACAACAGCACATCAGAAAGCGTCAGCGTAAACGCGAATACAAACGTAGTCATCGCGGCGTACACCACAGCACAGGCGCTCTTAAAACTCTATTCGTATCTCGAGAAATTAGACAGGCGCGTTTTGTACTATGATACGGACTCCTATATCTATATTAGCAGCGGCAGCGAGGCCGAGTACCACCCACCGTTGGGTAGTTTTTTGGGCGAAATGACGGACGAACTGACATAGTACGGCGAGGGCAGTTTTATTAAATTTTTCGTATCAGGCGGACCGAAATTCTACGGGTATTTGGTCAAGCGCCCCAATGGCGACGATGCCTCCGAGTGCAAGGTCAAGGGGATTACACTGAATTGGGTAAACAGTCAACTCTTCAACTTTGAGTCAATTTGCCAACTGATAAAAGACCCGGATAGCGTCCTTAGCGTGACATATAGGGCCATTCGCCGAACGCACCTTCATCAGGTTATAACGCGCTCAGAAAGTAAAACATGCAAACCGGTGCTCGTGAAAAGACGTAAACACGGGGAGCACGACTCACTGCCGTACGGCTATAGATTTTAAGAAAAAAAAGAATTGTTAGTCTTAAATATTTTAAAAATATTTGTTACGATCGCGTATGTTTTAGGATGCGATGTACTGGGGAGCAAACGAAAGCCTCGAGTCCTCAAAAAATAAGGAGGTTTCCTTTTTATTTCACCGCTAAATATATTTATATATTTGTATATGTGTTTTAGTTTTAAGTTATTTAAGTATATTAAGTAAGTGATTTATGCATATTTAGATTTAGCAATAAATATTTTTGTTAAAATTTTTATTGAATTGAAACTGTTTGTGTTTTATTTTAAGCCTATAACCCACGCTCCCTACACACTGCATAATAAGCTTGTTTGCAGTGCGTATAACCGCGGCTATTTGCTTTTTTCTTCACACTGAGGCCATAAGCTAAAATTCACAGTGTAGATCCGCAGTGTTTCGTCAAAAGGGTCGTTGATTTTACTCGAGTGACAATTTTACACGTATTAGTGCGGTTCAGCGTGATTTACCCGTGCTCTGGTTAAGAAGGAAGGCTCTATACCACATCTGACGACGTACACTAAACGCGCAAGCTCTGTTTCGAGTCTAACCTGTCGGAAAATTACTCGGGGATGAGCTGCGAATGCTTCTCTAAAGGGAATTTGACTGAGGTCTGAGATGATGATGATTTGATGATGGCTCGAGACAATGCGCGTACTAAATTTTACTGATGTAATTAAAAATTTCACTTACCCTTTTGTATTGAACTGGATGATGATGCTGTAGATGGAAAGGACACGATCGTAAAGAAACTACGACACTGAATTTAAAAATACAACCGTCGAATTTATTCGTAAAACGAGGCAACTAATAAACCGATTTCTCTCAACAAAAAGATGTTAACATGTAATTAATCGTGACGATGTACACAAATATCGGCACCTCGTGGTGTAACAAAATTCAGAATTCGGATGTACAAATTTCTCAAAATAAGAAGCGTGCGAAATTATAAAATAAAATACAAAATTATCGAAGACCGAGAATACAGAACTGTAGAGTCTTATTCAACTCTATAAACTCCTAAGTCTCCGTTTAGGACAAAGGTTCCAATTACGAAAATAAAAATCTTTGCCAAGAACTGAATGGTTCTAAGTCCCCGGTCGGATTAAAAATCGATGATGATTGGAGCTCGAAATTTTCTAAGTCCGTGATACGATTTTAAATTCGGAGCTGATTTTTCCTAAGTCCGCGATATGATTTAAATTCGGAGCTGATTTTTTTCTAAGTACGCGGTACGATTTAAATTCGGAGCTGATTTTTTTCTAAGTCCGTGGTCGGACAGAAATTCGTCGTTAATTCGATTTTAAAGTTTTCGGTCTATGCTCGGGCAGAGATTCGACGTGAGTAGATCTAATTTCCGGGACGCACTGTCTCTCGATACCTTTTTTCGTTTATTGATATGATTGGGTCCTTTGTCTACCACTTGGTCGAGTAATGGTAGGGGTAGTGCCTACGTGAGATTCAACTCCCTATCTCGCGAGCTAGAGGAGCACACCGCGCCTTGCAGGTCGTGCGAGGCTCGCGGCCCTCGTGCCTGTCCCTTGCTCTGGCTCCAAATTTATGACTTCCTCTCGTCAATGTTTCTCGGTATTTCGACCAGGTGTTCACGCTCTTCGTTGGTACTATTTAGTTTTTGCCTTAATTGGATCTCTTCACTTATAAGTTTTGTAAGTTTATTACCAAATAAATTGTCTGATTCCTTTCCGTGTCTTTTAAGTGGTTTCGCCGGATGACTAAAAATGAATTCTCAACAATATTACGTTGACCAGGATTTGATTTTACATAGGAGATCATACAGACTGTAATTCTCGTATTTGTTGTTGAAAGTTCATCTTCGTTTGTTGTTTCTAATACGCGTTGTTATAAATTTTGTATAAAATGACAGCTCTATATTTTCGCGGGAATGTATCTTAACTTTCTTAATTATCCAAGATTATGCGACGTCATTTGTATCTAACTGTGTGAATCCCAATTTTTTAAACTGTTAAATCTTTCACCATTTTTTTATATTAACAAGTATCCTACAGAATGTTATAATTTTTTAAAGTTATTCGTATTTAATCCTTTTACCATTTTCTTATATTAACAAACTATCCTGGTGAATTATATAATTCTTAACAGTAGTTCGTGGACATTTTAGTCGTCTTGCCTCATTATCTTAAGGGGGTCCGTCAGTAGTAAGGAACAGGTATTGGGAGACGACAGTTCCCCCTCCCTTCCCCCTTGTCGCTTGGAGGGGGAAAGAGTGGGGGTAAATTCCCTAGGCTGTGATTGGTCTAAAAACCCCACTCCCCCACCCCCCCACTTTTTTCCCTGTAAAGTAAATAGTAGTGGGAGGTTAATTAGCATAATTCCCTGAGTTCTGATTGGTCTAAAAAAATACCCTCTCCTCCCCCACTCCTTCGGTAAAATTTTCCGTGTAATGTTTGAGAGGAGTGGGATTAATTTGCATAATTCCCGGAGCTCTGATTGGTCGGAAAAAACGCCCTCTCTTCTCCCACTCCTTCGGGAAAATTTTCCCTGTAATGTCTGAGCGGCGTGGGGGACTGATTAGCATAATTCCCCCGAGCGTGGCTGCTAGGTCCCCTCTCCCCTCCCCGTCCAACTCTGAATTTTCCCTGTGTCGTCTTCTTCGAGCGCCGCGGTGGAAGTGGAGGTCGTTCGTCTCGGGTCTTGAGTCCCTGAGCTCTGGCGCCCCCCTCTCCTCCGCCGCCGCACTCTGAATTTTCTCTGTGTCGCGACCGTGCGCGCGCGCGAGCCCACGCGTCTTGGCGGTGAGTGGGGGCGTCTGGCGTGGGCCTTGATTCCCCGTGCGCTGGTTGGCTGTTAAGCCCGTGGAGGTGATTTCCCGTGCGCTGATTGGCCGGTTGAGATTTTGTCCACCGCGTCAGATTTTCGAGGTAAAATTGAGAGCGATCGTGCAGCAGCAGCCGTCGGTATTATAGATTTTTAGCCTACGATCGGTAATTCGCGATTTTCGATGGTAAGTTTTCCAGATGGGTAAGTATTACAAATGGTGAAACAGAATTTTCCTGCCGGTTTTCGCTGGGCGGATGATGGTAATTTTGTTCGGGAAGGTAAGTCGTGAAATAAAAATAAGATTTTCACATAAGTAATTTTATTAGACCGTTGTACACGAAGACAGAGAAGTTTACAGATACACGATTGTCACGAAAAGAGCCAAAGTATAAAAATTAAAGTACATCTTATAGGTAATTACAATATGATACGATGATGATGATTATGACTGCCGTCGTTGTATAATACAAATGAGAAATTATATAGATTGTCGCGGGGGCTTCGCTTATAAACAGACACAGAACACTCATATTTACAGGGTTTTTCGTTATTGGGTTGTCTCCTGATTTTTCACCGCAAGTACTTTCCGCAGCTCGTGTGTGATAAACGCGGTGCACAATACGGTGAGCTCGAGGAACCCGATGCCGAACGTGAGTTCGACAAATTCAGCATCCATGCGATGCTGTACGGCGTCTTTCAAAGATTTGAAATGATTTTTTATGAATTCGTTGACGCGCTGTTCGTTGATTTTTTCGGGTGTTTCGTTGGCCGGAATATGCAGCAGCAATTCGGAGCAAAGTACTTCGGCGCACTTCTGAACATGTGCGGTGTTCCTTTGAAGTCGTCTGAAGCGCTCGTCGGTGCACACCATTATCTGCAGCAGTCCGTCGTACGATGGTTTCTGCATCACCACAGCGGGTGAATAATTCTTGCGTTTCTTCTTCGGTGGTTGCTCGGTTTCCAGCTGACTCTCGGTCACCTCATCAGTGGGTGTTTCTTCAACACGGCGATCAAACACCATAGATTTCGACCAGTAGCTTGTCGTGAAGAGTATCTCGCAGTCCGCGATGTATATCGGCGCCGGAGTGCGCCAGCCCGATCCCCAGACGACCTTTTGCCCATCGGCAAAATACTTCGATAAATCGGGAAGATGCGCTTGCAGTAGAGTCCAATCCTTAGCCTCGAAAACAATACCACCAGTCGTGTTATTGTTCTGCAGTTTTACGATCGGATGTATACTTCCATCGGTTCGCGGTTGTAGGCCGACGCTCACCCTCTTCGTCTCGGACTGGTTGAGTCCGTACGTAGTCCCGAGAATTAGGGGTCCTTCGATGCGTTTCTTTTCGATGTCCGACAACACGCGGTACATGGTTGAAGGCTGCAGATCGCTGTCGCGCCGATCTTCGAATGTGATAGCCTGACTCATGTTGAACAATAGGCCGTACGGTGAAGCGTCGAGGATAAAAGACTGAAGTCACGGGCCGACTGCCGATTTCTAGTATTGTAGGGCTGCTTATATATGCACTGCGACAACACGCGGTACATGGTTGAAGGCTGCAGATCGCTGTCGCGCCGATCTTCGAATGTGATAGCCTGACTCATGTTGAACAATAGGCCGTACGGTGAAGCGTCGAGGATAAAAGACTGAAGTCACGGGCCGACTGCCGATTTCTAGTATTGTAGGGCTGCTTATATATGGGGTATTCCACCGGTAACGGGACAGGTTTTGGCCGCCGGTCTCAAAATTTTTTTTTCGTCAAGAATATCGTTTTCTGGTATCATATAAAAACATTTCCACACAGTTATTGATCCCGATAAAGTCATAGTTTTTGTTGAGGCCTAATCGAAAAAAAAAAAAAAAATTACCCGTACCTTTGATTGTGTCTTTTACGTGTTAACAGAGCAAAAAAAAATCTGACCAGTGCATTTTAACCGGGAAAAAACGCTCTTTTCAATAAAAAAGCAGAATATTAATCCGATATGTAAAAAAAAGTCTACGGCCCAAAAACTGCAAAAAAAAACAGTTTTTAATTTTTTTCACCCCTTAGGGTCTACTTAATTTTATCGAAAATTTTACTGAACATAGTTCAACATGTTAGAAATGTTCGGTAAAATTTTCAAGTTGCCTTTTTTTTTTGTTCGCTCGCAATTAAATGCGCAATTTTTTCGTAAATAGTAGAAACTTCCGTCGCATCGGAACTTGCTCCGTTGAAACTGGGACATCACTCGCCTCCGATTGGTGTATAGTTGGGACAATGCTCGGAGTTCGTTGGTGCGCTGGTTGGGACACTAAGATCGCACGTGATTGGGTGGAGCGCCCTGTTCGGGGGGGGGTCTGGTAGATGGAAGTGTCTCTCTTCATGGTCCGCGTGAATCGTACTACCCGGCAGGTTTAAGAGAGCTACGGTCTGTTTCATGAACAAACCGAACAAGTGTACATTTATTTAACATAAACTATTAACTTGGTTCATCCACGATGGTAAGAAATTACTGCCACAATCCATTCAACAAAAAAAATCATAAAAACAAACGTGCGCGTGTGAAACTTGTGACTAAGCACGAAATCGACAGGGAGCCGTCGTTAAAATTAGGGCTTTATCTTTGTAGACAATGTCGTATGATAATTGACGGTAAGCCTCTGGCTCCGCATGCACTTTCGGTTCCGAACGACGAAATTGAAGAAAATCAATGTAGTCCGGAACTGAAAACTGTATCTGGAGCTTTAGATAAACCTGGACCTTCCAACAAATCGGATAGTTTTGATCTCGCGACGAGTCAACCTGACCCCGGACATTCAGAAAAACGCGATTCTAGTGTTTTATCACGAGATGAAAAGGACTCGGAAAACCTTACAAGTCAGCCTGGAGGTTATTCTCAATATTCGTCAGTTGGGGAAGAAAAGTCTGAAGCAACTACATCTTATCAAAGTTTCGCGATTTCCAATAACAATGGCGGACTTGAAAGATTGCTCGAATTAGTGGATGCGTCACCAATTGCGAAAAAACGTAAACAGACCGTTACATACTCGTCTGCCAAAAAGCAGAAAGTTTATGAGAAGGTAAACGAATTTTTGAAAACCGGTTTGAACGAGTCCGCAAAAACAGTTGAAGAAAAGAAATCTCGGCTATACGATGAGATGATACAGCAACTTCATGACAAATTTGATAAGGAAACTACTTCTCGCCAAGATAAAATACAAATACTCACTGTTTTGCCGCAAAGTTTGTCGATAAACGAGGTAATGTCGGAGTTTGCTGCGAGCAGACGGATGATACAAATCGCTAAACAGCTATACTCAGAAACAGGAGTGATATCGACACCCACTGCTAAAGCTGGAAAGGTACTCGACCCAACCACCTCGGCGACAGTACAAGCATTTTATCTCGACGACGAGAATAGTCGTGTCCTAGCAGGAAAAAAAGATTTCGTCTCCGTTAAAAAACCCTCTGGCCAACGAGAAAGAATACAGAAAAGATTAGTTCTCTGTAATCTGAAAGAGTTGCATCGAAATTTTCGAGATAAGTATCCGGAAATAGAAATTGGATTTTCACGATTTGCTACTCTTCGACCACCGTTCTGCGTTCTGGCGGGTCAGAGTGGCACACATACTGTGTGCGTTTGTACCTCACACCACAACGTCAAACTAAAGCTAGATGCTTGCAGAATCGGACAGCTCACTTCAGACTGGACCATCCCGCTGACTGACTACAAGGATTGCTTAAAATGTATAGTATGCAAGGATCCGACGATAGAATGTTTTTCAAGCAAGTGCAAAGAATGTCCCGGCACCAAAAAATTGAACGAGATGCTTAAAATGAAATTCGACGACGCGATAATCGACACAATCAAATATTCTCGTTGGATTTCAGTAGACAGATCAACGTTAGAAACTTTGGAGATCCCCACGGATGAGTTTGTAGATACGCTATGCTGTGAGTTAACAACGTTGCTTTTTCACGATTTTATCGCCAAGCAACAAGCATCGTACCACCGGTCGATCAAGGAAAATCTTCAAGAAGGAGAATTTGTTGTCGATTTAGACTTTGCCCAGAATTATGCATTCGTTGCACAGGATGCTTCTCAGGGATTTCACTGGAATAATGACCAGGCAACGATTCACCCCTTCGTGATTTACTATAAATCGGAAAATGGAATTGCCAACAAAAACCTGACGATCATTTCTGATTGTCTTGATCACATAACCAGTTCAGTGTACGCCTTTCAACGGATTCTTGTCCAATACTTAAAGACGCACTTTTCGGTGAAGAAAATTTACTACTTTTCGGATGGAGCTCCACAGCAATACAAGAATTGTAAGAACTTCATCAACTTGCTTCATCACAAACAAGACTTCGGTATTGATGCTGAATGGCATTTCTTTGCCACTGCGCATGGAAAAGGAGCTTGCGACGGAATATCAGGCACAGTTAAGAGACTTGCTGCACGTGCAAGCCTGCAACTACCTCCAGAATGTCAGATTTTAACACCACAACGGCTCTTCGATTGGGCCACGCAGAATATCAAAGGGATTGACTTCCATTTTAGCGCGAAAAGCGAAAGCGATTTGACAGTCCAATTTTTGAAGGAACGATATGCGAAGGCTAAAACCGTACCCGGGACACTGAAGTTTCATGCAGCCATACCAGCCGAAGATGGAAGGATGAACTTCAAAACGTATTCATATTCAACTGCGCCGATGTCGAAAGTCATCATGAAGCATTAAAGCAACACAAAAAACGGCCCTTTTCAGGGCCACCATATACTAACGCTGGCAACATTTCTATTCAGATTAACAGTTTTTATACATTTTACTAATATTGAACTGGTACAGTATTGATATTCACATTGAGAGGCATATTTTTACTTCACGGATCCCTGCGTAATGCAATATCATTACATTTCTATTGATGAAGATAAAACTTATTTATTTAATTGCCAGCGAACAAAAAAAAAAGGCAACTTGAAAATTTTACCGAATATTTCTAACATGTTGAACTATGTTCAGTAAAATTTTCGATAAAATTAAGTAGACCCTAAGGGGTGAAAAAAATTAAAAACTGTTTTTTTGCAGTTTTTGGGCCGTAGACTTTTTTTTACATATCGGATTAATATTCTGCTTTTTTTTATTGAAAAGAGCGTTTTTTCCCGGTTAAAATGCACTGGTCAAATTTTTTCTTTGCTCTGTTAACACGTAAAAGACACACAATCAAAGGTACGGGTAATATATTTTTTTTTTTTCGATTAGGCCTCAACAAAAACTATGACTTTATCGGGATCAATAACTGTGTGGAAATGTTTTTATATGATACCAGAAAACGATATTCTTGACGAAAAAAAAATTTTGAGACCGGCGGCCAAAACCTGTCCCGTTACCGGTGGAATACCCCATATGCACTGCGCGGTGGCCCACGCCCGCGACACTCAAAATATCACACGTGTTGTTGAAAGGTGTGTGCGTGTGTGTGTGTGGGTGGGGGGTGAGACCGGTTAGCTGTTACGCACAGGTGGGCGTCTATAGCGCCGGATTCACCGGATGTGCGTAAGAAGCGGCAGATTGTTTGTTAACAGATATTTCTGGGTGGTCCGTAGGGTGTGTATGTGACACCTGTTAAGATTTCCCTTCTTAGTCGTGGGATTTTCGAACGGTGGAAAATCCTTGGCTATTGAGGGGGCGCGATCGCTATCGTTTTTGTCGCGACACGGCAGTGGTTTGTCGCTCCATACTTCTGCTGTTGTATAAATTAAAGCTAAAATAGTACGCGTTCAGAGGTAATAAAAATTGTAATATATGGGTGTCGCTGCGAAAGACTTTTACGGTGGGTTGTTTAAGGGGGGTGATGGTGTCGCTAACCGTCTGTCGCGAGCCGTGTCATTATTTACGTCGAGGTGGCGGCGATTTCCACGGCTACCTGTATAGACGGTCGGTCAGCAAGGGGTTTTCCAGCGCGTGGCGCGGGCGTTGCAATGAGGAAAGTATCGATGGTCAAGCCGAGGGTCGTCGCCGATCTTTTTGGGAGATCTCCTTGAGATGCTGTATTGTTTTTATGCTTATTGTCGGGAGGTCGACCTTTTTTTTACAAGGGTTGTGCAAGGCTATGGTCATCGATGGTATTTCGCTGGCCTTCGGCGTTTTCGATGAGCCAAAAGATCCCTCGAGAACATTGGCTTACAGCTTTAGCCAATGTTTACGCTCCAAAGACAGTGTCAGTGACAGTGTCTCCTCCTTCTACCTCATTTGTGACGCGAAATTTGTTTGTAGGGGTGTGGTTAAAAGTATACTGAATTTGGAAAGTCAGAGTCCGTTTAATCTGTCTTCAGAGCTCACTCGTGACACTTCGCTGCGCATCTTGCTCTCTCGCTGTGTGCCTCCAGTTTTGTTTCGAGAGTTTGTTTGTTTTGCGAGTGTCAATTCACCCCCCAGTGTTTACGAAATTGTGTTGTGCGGTATTTATTCCGTCGATACACTCGTGTGTTTGTGGGTGTCGTGAAGTTTTTTAAAAAGCTACCAAACGTGCAAATGAAAATGCAGTGCGAACGTGCCCGTGAGCTCGTGAAAGCCGTTTTAAAAACGGTTAACCTCGTGCATTTGAGGAGTGCCGTGATTTCTCGCCGCTGCACGCCGCGCTGGGCTACGGCTCTACGCACCAAGTGCCTCGCCGATGCAAGGCGCGAATTTAGGGTGATTCTGCGCCGATTGCCCTTAAGGGTTATTGTGAGGGCTTACGATTACGAGGCCTTCGAGGCGTCGGCGCACGCGATTATCATCGCGTGCGAGATTCTACGCGAGCGCAATCTAGCGCATCTCCCGATTATGCGGGGGTTGATGAGCCGCGAGTCGCACGCGCGGACCTCGCTTTTCAGCCGGGCGTACGAGTAGTCGTCGGAGGAGGAGGAGGAGGAGGAGGAGGAGGCCGAGGATAATGTGGTCGGTGGCAACGACGACAACGACGACGACAACGATGACGACGATGCATCTGTGGCGGAGATTCCGGCATCGCCCCAGCCGATGCAACCGGAGGTAGCCGTACGCGTGCTCCAGGATGCGCCAGCCGTGGCGATCAGACCCGCGCCGATACCAGACAGCCCGGCGTCGCCCGATCCCGAGCCGTTACCTGACAGCCCGGCGTCGCCCGATCCCGAGCCGTTACCTGACAGCCCGGCGTCGCCCGATCCCGAGCCGGTCGAGATCAACGACGATCCCCCGAGGCACCCGGAACCGCAGGCTGGGCGCCTGCAGTTTTACATTCAGTACCCGGACGGTGTCTGGGTGCTTGACGAAAGCGACGACGACAGCATCTTGACGGAGGATTTCGTCGATTCGGGGATCGACAGCGTGGACGTGCTCGAGGAGCTCGTTGATGTCGACGGTGAAGAACAGCGAGTCCCTGGAGCGAATGTGCTCATCGTTCCGGAGCCAGTCGACGACGAGCGCGTTATACCGTGCGTTGAGCTCGACGTCGACATGGCGGTCGACTTAACACACGAGCAGTGTGTTCCGGGTGCTCAGGGCAACGCTGTGATGGATGACGTGCACAGCGACCAGGTGCCCACGGCGGCCAACAACGACGACGACGACGACGAGATCGAGGTTGTGCCGCTGGACACCACCCCTGGCAGCAGCGACGGCGACAACAACGAGGGAAACGTGGTCGTCTTAGGGGCCATGGTCGAGGAACCACAGGAGGAGGAACCGAGCCGCCAACAACGTAAGTATTTATTTTTTAATATTTTTAAACATATTTATATTCGGGGCAATCCGGTTTAACAAGCGTATATGTTAAACCGGAGGCGTGCTCTCGTGATTTGGGGGTCAGGGTGGCGTTGAGCGTGCTCGGCAGCAACAACAGCCACAACAACAGCAACAACAGCCGGAGGGTGGAGATGGAAACGCGGATGACCAGTTGGTAAGCAGCTTGGTCGTGTCTTACCATCCAGACAATCCCGTTACACCCGCTCCAATCAACCCTGAAAACCCTGGCACCGCCTCGCAATCAGCCGTCGACGACGACGACGACGATCAGAGCGAGCGCGGAAGCTACGACCAGTCCGTAGATCTCGTACCCGACTGGCGCCCGTACATGGTGTTGTATGAGCGCGTAGTCTGGTATGACTCCTACGGCCAAGTCGGCGAGGAGTCCGACTCGTACGACGAGGATGACGACCTCATTGCTTCCCGCATTCGCGAGTCGTTGCAAGGATTTCCCGAGGAATAATACTCAACTCGCGTCAACAGGCGGTGCTTCATCGGGTTGCGGTGGAGCAGCAAGAGGCAGAGGGTCAGCTGCGGAGGGAAACCCTCCATCTCTACGCTCTCCTGCGTCAGCTGCAACGGGGAGCCCCGTAGAGGAGGCCGAAACGGAAGATGAGGACGCAGCCTGGATCGCCGAAACCGAGGAGGCAGTCCGTCAATTGGTGAGCGATAGGCACAATCATCAAATAGGCGGAGGCCGTGCGGGGCCTCATAATTTTTATTTAGGATTAGAAAATTCGCGCGACGAGAACGACAATGACGACGCAGCGGCGGCGGCGGCGGCGGCTGCTGAGAACGCAATGGAGGTCGGTGAGTCGAACGGTCGCGATAATTTGGGTGTCGCGGACGATAACGAGGACGTCGCGGCCGTGGGAGTGCGGTTTAGGATTTTAGGCGAGCCGCGGGTTCGTGTTGTACCGCGATTTAAAACGATGTGCGTTGAAACGAGGGTAGCGCTGGCTTCACCACCGCCCGGCATTAATCCCGTCTCGTGGGTACAAGACGCGATTCGCGATATCGAAGCGCATTTTGTTTCGGGCCGACCGTCGACGGATATGATCGGTGTAGGCTTCGTGGCTGAAGGCATGACCGAGGGTGCCGCGGGTTTGTCGCTGAGACCCATCCAGCGGTTCGATTATCGGCAACTGTGGGATCTGCTTTGTAGCGTAAACCAAAGCGCGAGAATCCTATCGGTGTACGATACGCTTGTTTTCACGGTAACGTACGTCGATATGGTTTCTGGTGCTGGTAGCCTGGAGGAGAAACTGCAAAAAACACGTTCGGTTCTGTTAATCAGTAACACCGACAATTAGAGTCTGCCTCGATCGCTCGTGGTGGCTCTTGCGAATTTTCGATGCAAACACGAACTCACGACTGAAGCTAAGAATTTTTATGACAGCATACGTCACAAAAAATCGGCACTTCAGCGGGTCGAGGCAAATAAACTTGTCGTTGCGGCTGGCGTAGTAATCCCCGCCGAGGGGTGCGGGCTACCTGAAATTGAGATTTTCCAGCAACACTTTATGGCTGCGCTTGTCGCCATAGTAGTGTACGACTGGGCAACTCTCGGTAGCGGTGTAGAGCCGATTTTCGACGGACAAACGCGATTTCAAAACACGCCGGCGCGTACGATTTTGTATATAGCGTACTTTAACGAGGAACGCCACTATAGCCCAATAACGAATTTGTTGGCTGCAGGTGGTGCTAGGAATTACTGTATTCCTTGTAATTCATCGTACAACCACCTGTACCAGCATAAATGCAAAAGTTCGTGTCCGCGTTGCTACTCGTCGCCACCGTGTGCTGTCGCCTCTACGGACGAGACCGACGGCGGCGGCGGCGGCGAGTGGGAGTGCGCTGACTGCAGTAGATTTTTTCACAGCGCGGCGTGTTATGAAAACCATTTGCAACCGCGCAAAGGTCGGCTCAAAATGGCGCACCTCGAACGCCGAACAGTCTGCCAAACAGTGAGGTTTTGCACAAAATGCTCGACTCTGTTTGACGCAACAAAGCGACCCCATGATTGTGGAAAATCGTTCTGTCAACTCTGCCGTAGCGTGCACGGTCACAACGAGCAGTGCTACATGCAGCCTCTTGCCCCGCGACAGGTCACATCAGACGCGAAGCCGGGAACGCTGTTCATCTTCTACGACTTCGAGACACGCCAGGACAAGCCGTACAGTGCAGCGCTGGATGACGACAGGCGCGAGCATGTCGCTACGCTGTGTTGCACAGCAGCTCTGTGAGCTGTGTCTCGAGAGCGTGGAAGATGTCGGGATTGTCGACCACTGCGAATGGTGCGGTGTTCGAAAACACGTTTTTCGAAGATCGCCCGTCGCCGAGTTGATGAATCTCGCTATACGTCGTTCGACATCGTTTCGGAAGATTGTGTGCATCGCGCATAACGCGAAGGGCTTCGACGCGCAGTTCATACTGCGTTATGTAGTCGAGAATTGTTGTGATCTCGGGCTCCCGAAGCTAATTCTCACGGGTAACGCGATTATTTCTATGCGACTCGGGCGCACTGTCTTCATAGACAGTTTAAATTATTCCCACATGCGTCTGAGTGCTCGTCCGCAGGCTTTTGGTTTCGCGGATAAAATGGGCAAGGGCTACTTCCCGCACCTATTTAATACGTTGGACAACCAGGACTACCGTGGTGCGCTACCTGCCGCGGAGTTCTACTCGCCCGACACGATGAGTCCTGTTGAGCGCGAGGAATTTTACGTGTGGTACACAGCGAGAGCCGAGACCGATGAGATTTTCGATTTTCAGTCTGAAATAGAGAAATATTGCTCGCTCGATGTCGATATATTGCGGCGCGCCTGCAAAGAATTTCGGAAAATATTCATCGAAGCGGGCAATGATTGTCCGTTTACCGAGGCGGCGACAATCGCATCGGCCTGCTCGAAGGTGTTCCGACGCAATTACCTCAAGCCCAAAACAATAGGGCTCATTCCGAACGGCGGGTATAGGCTCGCGGAACGGCACTCGAGAGAGGCCAACGCCTGGCTTCTCTGGGTCGAGAATTGTCTGGGGCACGAGATCATTCACGCCTCTCGAGATCGAGAATTCCGACTACCTGAGGGCCCGCTCGTTGACGGCTTCCTGCAGCTTGATGAAGACCGCTTCGTGTTTCAATTTCACGGGTGCTACTGGCATGGCTGTCCTCGCTGCTTTCCCGACAACCGCACGCAAAAGTCTCGCGGCGCTGTCGGGTCGTACGAGGACCGTTATGAGCGAACCCTTGCAAGTGACGCAAAGATTCGGTCGTCGGGCTATCAGCTTGAAACGATGTGGGAGTGTGAATTCGCGGAGTTGCGCCGTTCAAATCCGGCAATAGACGCGTATCTCAAGAATTATCCTCGCTTGCTGTCCGAGACACTGAACCCTCGCGACGGTTTTTACGGTGGTCGTACGGGTAACATTGTCACCGTGTACGACGTAGCGCCAAACGAGAAAATCAGCTACATCGATATTTGCTCGTTGTATCCGTATATTTCGAAGGTTGGCCGCTTCCCGAGGGGCCACCCCAAGATATACGTAGACACCGAGTGCGATCGGCTGCCGAATGGCTCGTTTGACGCCTTGGGTACAACGGTCAACGGGATGATTAGGTGCACAGTGCTACCGCCGCGGAGCCTCTTCCACCCTGTGCTACCTGTCCGCATGCACGGCAAGCTGTTGTTTCCTTTGTGCCGTACCTGCACCGAGGAAAGAGCACAGACAGAGTGCTCTCACGAGGACCGTGCTGCTCGTGTGTTTACAGGTACATGGGTCATGGACGAGGTGAAGAAGGCGATTCAGATGGGGTACAGCGTGGAGAAAATCTCAATCATCTGGGCGTACGAGATGATGCAATACGACCCCGTAACACGCGTCGGAGGGCTCTTTGCCGAATATATAAATACATTTTTACGGATCACGCAGGAGGCTAGCGGCTGGCCCGCAGAATGTACGGATGCCGAATCCAAAGCGCGCTACGTTGACGAGTACGAGCGTGCTGAGGGTATTCGGCTAGATGCCGAAAAAATCGCGAAAAATCCGGGACTGCGGGCCGTGGCAAAACTCTGCCTGAATTCCTTTTGGGGAAAATTCGGGCAGAGATCAAATCTGACGCAAACAACGGTCGTCAGTAGCCGCGAGCAGTTGTTGCTGCTTCTCAGCGACAACGACAAAGAGGTGCACCGTTTATTGCCGGTGAACGATAACGTTATGTATGCGAATTGGTCATGTATCGACGAGGCTGTGGTACCATCGGCTCAAACAAGCGTCGTTATCGCGGCGTACACCACAGCTCAGGCTCGGCTGAAGCTTTATTCCTACCTCGAACGGTTGGGACGCCGGGTTTTGTATTACGACACAGACTCGGTGATTTTCGTCAGCACCGGCGAGGAGGGTGAATGGGTGCCACCGCTCGGGAACCTTCTCGGGGACATGACCAGCGAGCTGAAGGAGACAACCGATTATATCAGGTCGTTTGTCTCCGGAGGCCCGAAGTTTTACGCCTACGAGGTCGTAAACGAGGATGACCCCGAGAAGGTTGTGAAAACCGAGTGTAAGGTGAAGGGCTTGTCTTTGAATTACCAAAACGCAAAAAAAATTAATTTTAATTCGATCCGTGAGATGATCGAATCCGATCTGCCGGACGAGAATTGTGAGGCGATAAAGCTACAATTCACGGCAATTCAAAGAACAGCCCTTCACCATGTGATAACCCGAAAAGAGACGAAAACCTGCCTCGTTGTGTGTCGTAAGCGTCGTCACGTCACGCATACTTTATCGCTACCGTTCGGATACAAATCGCCGTAGACACAGCCGGAGAGAGAGAGAGAGAGAGAGTGAGAGAGAGAGCGTGAAATCCGCTCGCTACTGTCGTTGTCGTCGTCGTCGTCGTCGTCGTCGTCCTTGTCGTTCTCGTTGTCTGTTTTAGATATTAAGGTAATTTTAAGTATAGCTGTATTCTTTGATGTGTTAGTTTTTATAATTGTTTTTTGTTCTGCGTCATGTGTCAATGTACGTTTCCGTGTGAGTCTGTGAGTGTGGGTGTGTGTGTGTGTGTGTGTGTGTGTGTGTGTGTGTGTCTAGTAATAGTTAGTTTTAGTCCTTGCGTAAAAAGAAAAACCGAAAAAAATGTATTTTATAACTGTTGAGTGTGTGTGTGTGTGTGTGTAATAAATATATAAACGTTTTTAAATTGAATAAATATTATTTACTTGTACCTCCTTCTCCTCCGCACCTCTCCACCATCTCATCTACCATAATGATTTTAAATAAAAAAAATAAAAAATATTTCACGTTTTCACCAAAATTACTTTCCTTCCCAGCGTTAATTTGTAATATTCGGAGGGCCTGCGTCCGCGCTACAGCGAAGCCAGCTGCGCCGATGGGCATTATGAACGAGAGCGCGTGCGCGCGCGCGCGCGAGAGAGAGAGAAAGGTAAGTATCTGATACTGTTGCTGCTGCTGCTGCTGTTGCTGCTGCTGCTGCTGTTGCTGCTGCTGTTGCTGCTGGTGCTGCTGCTGCTGGGGCTGCTGCTGCTGGGGGCTGCTGAAAGCGATGATGGTGGGGGAGCGCGGTATAGAGGCTTATCGCCCTCGCTCGCTCGCTCCTTCAGCTGATTGGAGCGAACGAGGGCCCGCGCGCGCGCGCGCGCGCTCGCGTATATAAGCTGGACCACCGCGCCCGGCCGCGCACACGTCGTATAAGCTTATAACGACGTGTGTCCGACGCGCCGCCGCCGCCGCCGGGGAACAGCTTGTCGTTGGGGGGCCCAAGTGAGTGAGCGTAGCAGGTAATAGTGACACGCCCGAAAAATGGACGTTCGTTGGAAACATCCATGGACTTCGTTAATCTGTGGTCCAACCGGTTGTGGTAAAACAGTTTTCGTTCGACGATTTCTACGTAACCTCGAGGCAATGAGTGACACCCGTTTTGCGCGTATACTTTTTTATTACGGGGATAATCTTGACCGTGACACCGAGGCATTGTTTAATCGAGGCTCTGCGGCGACCACACCGAAAATCGAATTTCACGAGGGATTACCGCAACCGGAGGATTATTCTCATGACAATGACGCCGCGAAGCTAGTCATTATCGACGATTTGATGCGTGAGTCATCAAACAACACAATCGTCGATTTATTCACAAAAGGCAGTCATCATAAAAATATCAGTGTTATTTTTATAACACAGAATATTTTCCATCGAGGCCACGGACAACGAGATATTTCGCTAAACGCGAATTATATAGTTATTTTTAAAAATCCCCGAGATCGTGCACAAATACAGCATCTCGCGCGACAAGTTTATCCCGAAGATCCACGATTTCTCTCGGAGGCGTATCATGACGCAACAGCACAACCGCACGGCTACCTTCTTCTCGATCTGAAGCAGTCGACACCGGATATTTGCCGTTGCCGTACGACAATATTTCCCGACGACGCACAAATGCAAGTATACGTGCCGAAAAATAAACGATCACGCAGATGACGACGCGTTATTGACGCCGTATTTAGAGCTTTGCGGTTATGTCTATTGTGGTAGTAGCTCGATCGTCGGCAATGCGCAAACATCGTGCAGACAACATGGCGAGGCAGCAGCAGCAGCAGCAGCAACAGCAGCATCGAGCGATGGTAAAGAAGCGTGGTGGAAATCGGCAGTGGCCTGCACGGCTGCCGATCGGTCAACGCCACGCGGCCCTACTCAACGCTCTATGCCACGCGAATAGAGCACAACAAAAAGCCCTACTACGCACGTCCGATGAATCGTTAGTCAAGTGTATTTGTGAATGCGCGTTAAATGTACTACATGGTGTGGTGGAGCTGAAACCAGCGGCAAAAAAACGTTTGGGACGATTTAAACATGTGTTGCGACAACTAGCGCCACCACTACGACACGTGGACTCCCGACGACGACGACGACGAAACAGGGAAAATCAGAATGGTAGCGGAAAAAGACGCGTAGATGGCGTTAGTGGCGCTCGTAAACGACGAAGATTTAACTGGCGCTTGAAAAAACGTATTATGATGCAAAAAGGATGTGGCGCATTTTTGCCCCTTTTATTAGCACCCATTATCACGGGCCTGTTTAGTAGACTGTTTGGCGGCAACGGTAGTGGTGGTTGAAGTGACTAAAAATTAACAATGGAACACGCAAAGAAAATGGTTTTAGTACCGGCGGAGGAGGTGGTGGTGGCGCCGCCGACAGCGGTGAACGAGCCAATGATCGGTGGTGGCGGCGGCGGCGGCGGCGTTCAAAAATCCGCACAGACTCCGGGCAATCCTATATCACGACTTGATGGTATCTTAACTTGCGAGTATATTAAACTCGGGAAAATATCCTGATGATGGCGCCAAATGGAAAACATATCAACAAGTTCTACAACGATATTTGTATCTCGTTGAGACACGGAATGGACCACCAAATCCATCGTTACCTGGAGTAAAAGCAATGGCAGCAGCAGCAGCATCGTCATCGCAACCGGAAAATCACGATTTCAACGTGACTAATATTGTGAACAGCGTGCCGGCAAAACATCAAAGTAGAGCTCACGCTTTATTGCTATTGTAACGAGTCCCTGTCTATTGCCCGTCTTTTTTCTCCTACTCTCCTATCTCCTCGAGTCTCCGTGCCTCTGGCCCACGGGGCCCGCCCGCCTAATTTATCGCTTCTTGCCTAGCAGCGCGGCTCAACGCGCTACGGCCCCTTCGACGCAGCTGCTATCAGCCGCCTTCCGATGCGGCCACTTGCGTGGCCTACGTGACTTTTCCCCAAAATTCCTTCCATGCGACTCTTTTTATCGCCCGTTTCCCATGCACGCTGCACCTAGTCAAACAACCACACTTTCCCGGAATCCAGTCACACAAGTGTCCGTCTCCGCCGAAGGTTCCAGACTCCTCATAAATTCTTTCGTAAGCCCTTTTTATCGCCCGTTTCCCATGCAGGCCTCGCCTAATCAGCCAGATGCCTTTTCCGGGAAACCGGCCACACGTGCGCCTTTTCCCGCCGAACCTTCCAGAAATCTCACCCAAAATTCCTCCCCACCAGTACCATTTTCCCACAGTTCGACTCCTTATAAGCACCTCCCGAGATGCGCTCTGTGTCTAATAAGATGTAACGCTGCTCGAGTGCAGTACGCCCGGTTCTCCGCTGTCCGTCTTAGTGTTAACCGCGTCGTTCGTTCCAATACCGCGCTTCGTAGCCAGGTTAGCACACTAATTGTGAACTCGTGTACAGTGAACTGAATAAATTGCTGACTTGAAGACTGGTGAATCCGCGAGTGTTCATTTCTTCAATCCTCCCCGACATCACACTATATATGCGTAATTCACCGCGTGTGTCACAACGAGTCAGCTGGGATAACGAGGGACGTGTGACTATTGACGGAGTGCTCATTCACAATTCGAACATTCTCGATCTTGTTAATGACGCAACACGTGAGAGAAAAGATTTCAAAGCCAACGGCAGGCGTCGGTTTATTCGGAGCCTTCGAGAATGTGCTGTGCACATGAATGTGCACATGAATTTGTCGGAAATAATGAATTATGGGCTATTGGTGGCCTCCATTGGTGGAGTGCTGCTGCTGCTGATGCTGCTACTATTGCCGGTGTAAAACGTCGAAGAAACGATTCAACGCATTATAACAACGATGCCAGCGACGAAGACGACGACGACGACGACGCTGAAGAGAACTACGAACCCAGTGCAAAAAGATCGAAAAATAAGCGGGTGCGACAGTGGTACGAACCACCGATCAGCCGCAAACACCGTCGAAGAAAAGTGACCATACCTGCTGCTGCTGCTGCTGCTGCTGCTGCTGCTGCCGACCCCGATCCTCGAGAGATACCTGTGGCGAGTTCGACACCGTTTAGGGCAGCAAGGAGGAGGCAGAAACCTGTTACACCTACAGATCGACGAATTACCGCTGGTGCAAAACGTATTCTCGAAACTTCTATCACGGGAAAAGAACACGATCTCGCCCCGGATTTGATTATTGGCTTCGAGCGTAAATACGTGCAATATGAAATTCGAAAACTCATATTACGATCCCGTGCATCCTGCGAGTTACTCCGGTGCACGGCATCTAATAAGTATTAAAAAAAATAAACCAATCGATGTTTATGATAAACCCGTGAGACGACAATTCCCACGACTTCACTATAATGTCGACAATATAGACGATGTTTGGGAAGCCGATCTCGTGGATGTGCGATCGATAAAAAATTATAACGATAATGTCGCCTACCTACTCACGGTCATTGATGTGCTAAGCAAATTTGCATGGGTCGAACCGCTACCGGATAAAACTGTACACTCTGTCACCGAGGCATTTAAACGAATTTTCGAACGCAGCGAGGGTCGCTTACCCGTGTACCTGCAGACCGACAAAGGCAAAGAATTTGTCGGCAAAGAATTACAGGCTTTTCTACAAAAAGCCGAAATTCGTTTTCGAGTTACACATAATCCCGATATAAAAGCCGCAATTGTCGAACGATTTAATCGCACACTGAAAGAACGAATGTGGCGCTACTTCACACATCGAAATACACGACGATACATCGATGTATTACAAAAATTTACTTATGCCTATAATCACGCAAGACACTCGTCAATTAAGATGCAACCGGCTGCTGTGACGCTATACAATGCGAATGTCGCACTGGAGAATATGACAAACGCGGCGGTGAAGCAACGAGAAAAAAGACGTCACACTAAGGTTAAATACAACCGCGGCAATTACGTGAGGATTAGTCGAACAAAAGGCACCTTCGAGAAGGGTTACGAGCGAAATTGGAGTGAAGAAATTTTTCAAATCGCGAAAGTCACGACCCGTCAAGGAATACAAATTTACGAACTACGAGATCTCGAGGGAGAATTAATCGATGGATTTTTCTACACCAAGGAAATAACACCTGTGCACGAGAAACGCCTGACTGCAGATCAAGATTTTAAAATCGATCGTATCTTACGGACCAAAGGACGAGGCGCGAAGAAACAACTTTTCGTCAGCTGGGTTGGCTACCCCTCGAAATTTAACTCTTGGATACCTGCGGCAAACGCCTACACCCTCGACACCTGACAAACGCCGGCGCGCGCCCGCTCGAAGCCACCCGTCATCGTCGCCGCCGCAACCGTCATTATGTACAACGACGAAAACTTTTATCTCGTATTACCGAGTAACACCAGTATGCATTATTATCCGGAAAACACGACAACGCATTTTATTACACAACTTTCACGTGAAGTACTGCTGAACGGTCAGTGGACCGTGGGTTTATCGGAAATACATATACCCTGTACAATGGCCCACTTACAGCGAGAAGACACGCTGATTCAATGGAGAGCGTGCGACAACATCTTGGAATATAAGAACGCTCGCATACCGTACGGTGTTTACAAAAACCACGAAGATCTCATGACAAAGATGAACAATATACCGGGCCTTCGTGAGGCCGGTATACAAATGGTAAATGCCGAAGATGCAAGTGGTTACGCGGCTATTGCGAGTGATGAGCGGACGGTAAAGTGTGGCAAAGAAATTACAATGCCAAACAATGTGTTACGCGTTAGCGAGAAGGTCCAGCGTATACTAGGCTTCACCGAAAACATCGGCACTAATGACTGGAGGTCTGGGCAGACTTCATACCTGCGATTCAAGTGTGGACACCAACACGTGGGACAAACACCCGCTTCCATCTCTCGAGCTCTACCTGAACAGCTCTTTGTCTACATGGATCTCTGTATACCCTATACACTGGGCGATACTCAGGCCACGCTATTACGTATAGTCAATTTGAATACAATACGCTACGCGTATAGTTCGACACAAGTGAAATATTTTTCACCGCCAAATTACATACCATTATTAAGCAACTGCTTTCGCACAGTCGAAATCGATATAAGGGATCATCTGGGCAAGCCAATACCATTCGAGTACGGGACGCTAACGCTAACGCTTCACTTTAAACGCGTCGCGTAAACTCGCACTAGCGAGCGCTCCTCAGAACCGTCGGCGCAATGGTGGCCCATTACGCGGCGTACTACGATAACCAGGTTGGAGGCGGCAGTCGTATAGGCAACGTCTTTGTCGGCGCACCGTATCAACGAGGGTACGCCATCGGCAGATTCCTCGGCGGACTCTTCAGGAGCGTTCTCCCGCTACTGACACGAGGCGCTAAAGCCATCGGAAAAGAGGCTCTACGCACTGGATTACACGTGATCGAAGATGTGAGCGGCAATCATATACCGTTCAAGGAGTCGTTCAAACGGCGCGCTGCAGAATCGGGAGAAAATTTAGCCCGAAAAGCCAACGAAAAAATCTCTCTACTCATGAACGGCGCGGGGTATAATAGTGCATTCGCGACGCGGACGATGCAGTCGTTAACGGGTCGTGCACGCGCGCGTATCTCGACGAGAAAGCGTACGACGAAAATGAAAAGCGGTGCATCATCAACGGCGGCTGCGAAAAAGAAGAGGCGAAAGAAGAAGTAGAGCAGCAGCAGCAGCAGCAGTCGCAAGACGGCGAGGGGAAGAGTGACGAAGAAACGCGGACGAGGCGGGAGTACTAAAAAAAGGAAAAGACCCAGCGATATCTTCGGTAAAACATGTATTTTCTACACTCACACTCGTGTGAATGTATGAAGACGGAGCTCGACTTATTCACCATACCACCGACACAAACGTCCATCGAGTCGTCGCAATATGTCCACTATAAACCCGTCTCCTCGCTCTCGGACGACGGGCCCATCGAGTTCGTTATACCTGGCCACGGTGAGGAATACCTTGACCTAGTCCACACAATGCTCTGTGTAAAACTCAAAGTTTTAGCAAACGCTGACTCACCCTACAAAGTAGCACCTGTTAATAACTTTTGTGACGTGATTTTTTCGAATCACGGTCACATGATTGTGTTGCCGATTGGGTGCAGTTTAGATTTCGTGGCTGTGGCTCCTCGACCCGCCACCCTCGCGTTTATGATCGATCTCGACGCGTGAAGACGCGTAGTTTTGTGGGATACTGCGATTTGGCGTTTATGTAACGTTGGTGAAGGTCGGTCACTCGACCCCGTTGCGTAGACGAGCGCTCAACGAATCGAGCAGCCCAGCGGAGAAGAGTGCACCGACGACTGTTCCGCGTGCAGCGAGAGTCCGGTGAAAATCCGGCGCCCCGAGGCGAAGATGCATTGCGCTGGAGAACGGGAAGAGTTGTGTGTTCGGGCAAAGGACGGAGCCGTCCTTGTGCCCCATTTGAATTTGTTGCGAAGTGCCCGTTTTCGCGCTAAGCGTCAGGGGAAACGCTCATGAGGATACGTCACGAGTTACCGGCAGAAATGCGCTCTCGTACGATTTTCGGCGATTCGAGTGAGGGCAGTAGCTATCGGGTAAGGGACTTGGAAATAATAATGATTACGCGATCTCGGCTATCACGTAGATTAGTCAGTCGATCTCGGGACACCGCCGGGGTGCCTCGAGCTATTGTCACGCGCTCCCGTGTTGACAGTTTTTCTGTCTGTCTCGCTCGCGCTCAGTGTTCGGGCCTCGCGCTCGTGCGTACGCGCGTTCTCGCGGCAGTGTTTCGTTCGTGGGTTTCGTGATCGATTTCTCACCGAGAAATCGATGTGTTCTCGCGCCGTTTTCTCGGTTGTGTTGATGCAGTTTAGTGCACTGTGTCTCGTGCATCGTGACGATGCAGTTCTCGCAATTCCTTCTGGAAGTTATTACCGAGAAGCCTCCGCGATTCCTTCGGGAAGTGTCTCGGAAAATGTGCTCGCGATCCGCCTCGAATGGCATGGGTTTTCGTGATACGATAGTGCAGTTGAGTGCAACGAGGCACTCGTCCCTCGGATTATCGTTCCCGCTCCAAGTCACCCGGTTCAACGTGGTGAGTCGTTTTCGTTGCATTTTTGCTGGTTCTCGCGTATCAAATAAATAACTTAGATTAATCGATTTCGCTCCCGTATATTTCTTTGCGTTACCGGAAATACCGTGACCGGTGTTATCGTCATTACTCGCTATTTATCGGGCCATTACCTCGACCCTCTCTACCACGACCTAGCAGCCTGAGCGGCCGGACATTTCCGCAACCGTCCGCTCTCGCGAGTGCATCCAGTTGCGTTTGTTAACTTCTCGCGACCTCAAAAGTTAACTAAGCTACCGCTTCCGTTAATGTTGTTCCCGACCGGTAGTTGTGCTCCCAACTTCCGAGTTTTTTTGGGTCGCGTCGAGCCTGCGCAACTCGACGCGCGGGGCATACCGGTTTGTTAATTCCGGTGACACAAAAATTAACTGGCGCCACCGAGTTTGCGGATGCGCGAGCGTGAGTGGACGGCCGAAGGTGACGTTACCCTTCGTAATGTTTACGATTTTCGCGTTCGCGCTTCCGCTCATGAAAAATACGTCACACTTTTTACACAGCCTCTTCAATCAGGTCGACGTGTTTTTCAATCAAAAACTCGTGGCACCGCCCAATAATGCTTACGCATACAGGGCTTATATTGAGACATTGTTGAATTACGGGCCTGCTGCTAAACAATCGCATCTCACGACCGCCCTGTGGTTCGCCGACGACGCAGGTGGCTTTGACTCACTGCCCGGCATGAAAACCAATAATGGCCAAGAGCTAAGGGCGAAGTATATTAAAGGCGGTAAAACTCTCGATATGATTGGGCATTTACACTGCGACGTTTTTAATCAGGATAAATTTCTACTAAACGGCGTGGAAGTGCGTCTACGACTCGTACGCTCGAAAGACGATTTTTGTCTTATGGAAGCACCAGTACAGGGAATTACGCACAAAGTTAGAATAAACGATGTGACTCTGATGGTGCGTCGAGCGAAAATTAATCCTGGTGTGCTTATCGCACCCGCAAAAACACTTTCCAAGACAACGGCAAAGTACCCTATAACACGAGTGGAGGTTAAATCATTCACCATGCATAGTGGAATTATCGGTGATACACTGGATAATGTGATACTCGGACAACTACCGAAACGAATCATTCTCGACTTTGTCTACAATAAAGCATTCAACGGCGACAAGACACTCAACCCCTTCAATTTCCAAAACACCTCGATAAATTATCTATCGCTCTACGTGGACGGCCAGCAGATACCGGGAAAACCACTTCAACCGGAGTTTGGCGGTAACGACTCATGGGTTCAGAGCTACCACACTCTCTTCTCCGGCACGGGAATACATTTTCAAAACGAAGGATTGGACATTGATCGCGAAGCATACGCTAGAGGCTATTGTCTCTTTGCCTTTGACTTAACACCCGATTTATCGGCAAACTGCGTCACGCACTGGAATCTCGTGAGACACGGCAGCGTACGAATTGAAGTACGCTTCGCTAAGCCCCTCAACTCAACGTTGAACTGCATCGTTTACGCCGAATACGACAACGTTATTGAAATTGATTCAGCCCGTCAAGTCATCACCGATTTTAGTGCCTGAGCACCGGAAAAGATAAAAATCTCGTCCCTACATCGTCGCAGCCGGCGCCGCAACCGCCGACGCCGCCGCCGCCGCTGTCAAGATGTTACGGAGAGGGCGCAGCAACCGACTCGTCTCATGAATGGTATTTAAGAGCCTCTACACGCGTATGCTCGACAACAGTTCATCGCTACTTCTCATCATGGACGCTATAGTGGATATTCAGGCCCTTTACGGAAAACAAGGCGAGTTCCTTCGTAAAGAGATGGCCGTGACAACACTACAAGGCGATAATATCGGCCACTGGGTCGTTGAAGCACCATACGGCTTTGGTGATTTACCAAAAGCAATACGAGGCAGCAATAATCAACTGACGTGCTACCATCATGGACTCGAGTGGGTGGACGGTGATACGCCATTGTGGAAAGTTTACGTTAACCTGAGAGCCATGTGTCGCTACGCCATACGCATCTACACGCGCGGAGCACAAAAAGCCGAAATTCTACAAGATATACTTGGAC
The DNA here is from genome assembly GCA_963932165.1 of Pimpla rufipes. Taxonomy (NCBI): domain Eukaryota; kingdom Metazoa; phylum Arthropoda; class Insecta; order Hymenoptera; family Ichneumonidae; genus Pimpla; species Pimpla rufipes. The sequence goes on from OZ010634.1 coordinate 5,884,060, forward strand.
GAGACATTATCAACCTGGAGAATCTTGAGGGACCGAGTTTCAAGAAAATGCCCCCGTACGACACATGGTGCATTTATCACGGTGTCGCGCGGGAGGATAACGTGAGATGTGCGTTAAATAACGTGGGAAAACTAAAACGTTTTCTTCAAACACAGCTTGTCGATACGGCCAATCCAATTTATTCCGAGCCACTTGGATCGGTGCCCCGGAAGAGCCGACCAGATGACACAGATAAAAATGCCGTCCGCATCACGATGCCCACCGAGTCGGAGATTGCCGCTGCGGGTCAGGGGTATATATCTCAGGTAGCGGCGAAGGGTGTCAGCAGTTTCACGCCAAACACCTGTGACGCCTCGGTTCCCGCGGACGACGAAATAGTCGCCCTTTTCCGCGCGACGACTCTACGCTCAGCCCCACCACCACCACCACCACCACCGCCGAAACGACAGGCAACACCGACCGCCACACGTGGTGGTGGTGGACACCATCATCAGCATCATCATCATCATCACCAGCATCAACGCCGACGCCGTCCCCACCAGGGACCCGAGAGCGTATATAATGAACAGTCTGGAGGTACTGAAAGCACTACAACACATTCCGGCGCAGACGAAAGGAGTGTTTCCCGCCGATCGTATCCCGAGTCGCTGGTCTAGACCCGCTGCAATCGTCGCCAATACCGACGATCATACCAAACCGGGGACGCACTGGGTTTCCGTGTACGTTGACAACGATGGCCGAGGTATCTTCTTCGACAGCTACGGGCTACCCCCTCTCGTTAACAAACACCATAACCGTATACGTCGAAACACCGCAACCTACGAGTGGAATACAAGAACTCTACAATCAATCAAGTCTCGAGTGTGTGGAGAGTACTGTGTTATGTTTCTTGATTATATGTCTCGGGGCTATAGCCTGGCTATGTTTCTACGTCTATTTTCGGCAGATAAGCTGAAAAATGATAATATTGTACGACGCTACTACAAAAATCTGAAACATGTAAAACGCGAAAAACGTTATGCGAGAAATAGACGATCCAGTGTGCTTGAAGGGGCTGGCAATATGTGTAATACAGCGTGTGTACAAACCTGTACAGCCCGTTTCGGGTGCCATCTGTAAACACCCGAATAAAAATGAAAAAAATTTACGTGTCGTGACTTATACAAAATACCACCGCCGGCGCCACCATCCTTCTCCTCCTCCTCCTCCTCGTCCGCCCCCGCCCCCACCAACATCTCCGGCTCCAGTATAAAAGCAGCCACACATCGGACTATTAAACACACTTTCGAAAGAACTGTAGTAGCTGTAACACTGCATCAACATGATGGAAGTCATCAGTGGTATTCTCGTCATCGACTGCGGTAAAGATCCATGGGAACTCACGAGAGAGGAACTCGCATACGTTCCCAAACCACTGCTGATACAGCACTGGGGCAACTATATCCCTATTCTCTGAGATAAACTACCAGCACATATTCAACTGGACCCCGAGGTTGCATCGTATCAACTCTGCATAGATCACACGGACTTGCCAGATCTATACATGCAAATCGATGGCAATCTTCCGACCAAGAGGGAATGCAAGACCTGCATCCAACAAGCTGCTGAGCCACCATCCACAGAGCCCGGTGTACCACGGCCCAAACCACGCTTGAGCATTCCAAAAATCTACCAATCGACCGCAGTCTGAACAATTGTAATATTTTGACACACTCGCACATACAATATCATGTGTTTAAAATAAATCCATTTTTCGAGAAAATTCGACTTTTTCATTTCACGACCTACCGACCGGATATATTTACCATCATCTCAAACATTACAGGGAATATTTTCCCGAAGGAGTGGGGAGGAGAGGGGATTTTTAGACCAATCGCAGCTCGGGGAATTTACCCCAACTCTTTCCCCTCCCCTCTGTCTAGCACGGGTCCAGATGGGGTTTGTAATACTTACCCACCTGGAAAACTTACCATCGAAAATCGCGAGTTACCGATCGTAGGCTAAAAATCTACAATACCGACGGCTGCTGCTGCACGATCGCGTTCGATTTTACCCCGCACACATCTAATATACGTTTAAAAATAGAATTTTTGTGTTTGCCCCTCAACACCTTTGTGTCTAATCTCCAGATTTACACGCTCGCGCAAACCCATACACATCTAATATACAACTTTTTTAGATGTGTATGGGTTTGCGCGAGCGTGTAAATCTGCGAGATTCGTCACAAGGTGTTGTGGGGAAAACAAAAAATTCTATGTTTAAACGCGTATATTAGCTGTGTACGGGTTTGCGTGACAATACCGACGACTGCTGCTGCACGATCGCGCTCGATTTTACCTCGAAAATCTGACGCTTCGGACAAAAATCTGAGCCGACCTATCAGCACGCGGGAAATCATCTCCACGCGCTTAACAACCAACCAGCGCTCGGGGAATCAAGGCCCACGCCAGACGCCTCCACTCACCGCCAAGACGCGTGGGCTCGCGCGCGCGCGCGCACGGTCGCGACAAAGAGAAAATTCAGAGTGCGGCGGCGGAGGAGAGGGGGGCGCCAGAGCTCAGGGACTCAAGACCCGAGACGAACGCCCCCCACTTCCACCGCGGCGCTCGAAGAAGACGACACAGGGAAAATTCAGAGTGGGACGGGGAGGGGAGAGGGGGCCTAGCAGCCACGCTCGGGGGAATTATGCTAATCAGTCCCCCACGCCGCTCAGACATTACAGGAAAAATTTTCCCGAAGGAGTGGGAGAAGAGAGGGCGTTTTTTCCGACCAATCAGAGCTCCGGGAATTATGCAAATTAATCCCACTCCTCTCAAACATTACAGGGAAAATTTTACCGAAGGAGTGGGGGAGGAGAGTGGATTTTTTTAGACCAATCAGAACTCAGGGAATTATGCTAATTAACCTCCCACTACTATTTACTTTACAGGGAAAAAAGTGGGGGGTGGGGGAGTGGGGTTTTTAGACTAATCACAGCCTAGGGAATTTACCACCACTCTTTCCCCCTCCAAGCGACAAGGGGGAAGGGAGGGGGAACTGTCGTCTCCCTATACCTGTTCCTTACTACTTCCGTCTTTTGAGTTACAAAGGTTCCTTGAGACATTGATTATTTTGTTTCGTTGCATTCTCCTATTCATTAGTCTGTGCATTTATAGGGGTCTTCGAGAAAAGCGGAAGAATAATTTTAGTTATCTGGCCAGACTATAATTCTCTCAAGTAAAAACCATGATTTCCGAGACGAAAAACGAAACGACGATTTTGGTGGAACGTAGCGCATTCACCCGGTGTTCACGTAATCTTCTTGCTCTCAGGGCTAAGTAGATTTCTTTTACTTCCTTTTTGTGACCACAGGCGGGTTCGGCTGCAACGAGTGATCGAGGATCGTTAAGAGGCGTGGCAACGCAAGGCCCGCAGGCTGACTGTCGATAACCGACCCGCCCGGTTGCCTCTAGTTTCGTCTATCGCCGCTCGCTCGAGTGGCGTAGGTGACATTTCTAGAGAGCTTAGTGTTTTGAAAAATCGGGCGCTGTTGTACCATCATCCGCACTCTTTTACCTCGACTGACCCATCGGTATCCGCTAACAGATATTATAGTGTCCAGGGACTGCAGGGACCGTTGCTCGTATAATTGTTTGCCGAATGCTCCCTTCCGCCAGAAGTCTCGGAACCCATGATTGAACTATGAGTTCGTTTGTGCGAATAACGCGAAGTTACAGCCTGACGTAACACCTCCCCCTTAAAACGATTATTAGGATGAAAGACTAATAATCGAACGTACGCCTATGGGGGTGATGGTGTATTTCCGCCCTTCTTAAATTTACTTGATAATTTTTTTGTAATCATTTCATAGCTGTCAATGATCGGTTCGCGTGAACTCTTCTCTCTTTTTGCAATTTCCTTTGTGGCTATTATTTTTTATTAAAAGAATCAATTTCTCGTTCGCCTTCGGAATTCATAAGTAGGTAACCTCTACGAGGGCACGTGTCTGTTTTTCTTTTTTTTTCAATTTCGCTTATTCAAGAGTATTCGATTTTCCCTGGACTTTCCGTGATCTATCATTGTGCATCTCGTTGTACGTGTTCATATCGTTCCGATTGTCGTAAATGTGTATTCCCTCGTAAATATTTGCAATTATATTTTAATTAATGTATTCAAAACGCATAATTACTAGTTTCTTCCCTTCTACTTATAAGCGTACTGCAAATAGATTCCCCCTTTCTTCTTTCTTCTCTCTCTTTTTTCCTGGAGTTTATTTCTTTTCTCTTTTTGTTTGTTAATTGATTTATATTCAGTTAAAGTGTTCAGTTAACGTTAAAAATGTAACCTAGGTGAGTTTTTTTACTCCTTATAACATTTAGACTCTTTTTCCTTATTATTTGTTTTTGTTTACTATGTGGTCCTATGTAAAATTAATCAGAATTAGGTGTGAAATCGCACCTGACCATATACTTAACTAATGCCCTAATTAATCCGATGTTCTTAAAATTAAACCTTCCTAATGTATCATATCTACATTATGTAATAACCTAAAGAGGGTGTTTCCTACGGTCTTGAAGTTGCACGGGTGATAATGGTGGCTTCTGGTCACGGGACGTCTCTTTGAATTTTTGTCGCAGATGCCGGCAAGTCAATGACTTGTTGGAGATGTCTACCTGATTTCTTCGTCTAGAGTCTGCGTCGTCGATAGTAGATTAAGACTCTCGTCGTCAGCGGCGAGCGTTTTTTTTTTTGGGCGCGACACTGGGTGTCACGGCGGTTTTGATGAGTCTTTCTCGTTCGTTCGAGATGAGAAAGTGAAACTTCCGTCTCTCTCTTTTTCCCATTGGGTTTGTTACGTCAAAAGTGTCGTGGATTTTACTCGAGCGACAATTTTACACGTATTAGTGCGGTTCAGCGTGATTTACCCGTGCTCTGGTCAAGAAGGAAGGCTCCTCCCTATACCACATCTGACGAAGTACACTAAACGCGCAAGCTCTGTTTCGAGTCTAACCTTTCGGAAAATTACTCGGGGACGAGCTGCGAATGCTTCTCTAAAGGGAATTTGACTGGGGTCTGAGATGATGATGATGTGATGATGGCTCGAGACAATGCGCGTACTAAATTTCACCGATATAATTAAAAATTTCACTTACCCTTTTTGTGTTGAACTGGATGCTGATGCTGCAGATGGGAAGGACACGATCGTAAAGAAACTGTGACACTGAATTTAAGAATGCAACCGTCGAATTTTATTCGTAAAACGAGGAAATTAAATAAACCGATTTTTCTCAACAAAGGATGGTAACATGTAATTAATCGTGATGATGTTCACAAATATCGGCACCTCGTGGTGTAACAAAATTCAGAATTCGGATGTACAAGTTTCTCAAAATACGAAGCGTGTGAAATTATAAAATAAAATACAAAATTAGTCGAAGCCCGAAAATACAAAAACTGAAGAGTCTTATTTAAGTCTATAAACTCCTAAGTCCCCGGTTAGGACAAAGGTTCGAATTACGAAAAATGAAAATCTTAGCGAAAAACGGAATGGATCTAAGTCCGCAGACGGATTAAAAGTCGATGATGATTGGAAATCGAAATTTTCTAAGTCCGTGATACGATTTTAAATTCGGAGCTGATTTTTCCTAAGTCCGCGATATGATTTAAATGCGGAGCTGATTTTCTTCTAAGTCCGCGATACGATTTAAATTCGGAGGTGATTTTTTTTAAGTCCGCGGTCGATTTAAATGATTTTTTTCTAAGTCCGCGGTCGATTTAAATGATTTTTTCTAAGTCCACGGTCGGGCAGAAATTCGTCGTTAATTCGATTTTAAAGTTTTCAGTCTATGCTCGGGCAGAGATTCGGTGTGGGCAGATCTAATTTTCGGGACGCACTGTCTCTTGTCGATACTTTTTTGTCTTTTTATATGATTGGGTCCTTTGTCTTTTGATTGAGCGATGGTAGGGGTAGTGCCTACGTGATCTTCGACTCCCTATCTCATGCTAGAGGAGGGCACCGCACCTTGCAGGTCGCGCGTGGCTCGCGCGTGGCTCCCGGCCCCCGCGCCTGTCCCTTGCCCTGGCTCCAAATTTACGACTTCCTCTTTCGTCAATGTCTTCTCGATGTTTCGACCAGGTGTTCACGCTCTTCGTTGGTGCGATTTAGTTTCTGCCTTATTTGGACCTCTTCGCTTATAAGTTTTGTAGGTTTGTTATAGAATACATTATCTGATTCCCTGCCGTGTTTTTTAAGTGGTTTCGCCGGGCGACAAGAATAACTTCTTAACAAGATCGCTTTGACCAAGATTTTGAATTTACGTAGGAAATCGTACAGACTGTAATTCTCGAATTTGTTGTTAAAAGTTCATCTTCGCTTGTTGTTGCTAATACGCGTTGTTATAAATTTTGTATAAAATTGCAGCTCCATATTCTCGCGGGGACGTATCTTAACTTTCTTAATTATCAAAGATTATGCAACGTCATTTGTATCTTAACTGTGTGAATCCCAATTTTATAAACTGTTAAACCTTTCACCATTTTGTTTATATTAACAAGTATCCTATCGAAGGTTATAATTTTCAAAAGTTATTCATATCTAGGTGTACGAATCCCGATTTTATAAGCTATCAATCCTTTTACCATTTTCTTATGTTAACAAATTATCATGGTGAGTTATATAATTCTTAACAGTTGTTCATGGACAATTTAGTCGTTTTTGCCTCCTTATCTTACGGGGCTCCGTCTTTTGAGTTCCAAAGGTTCCTTGAGACATTGATTATTTCGTCTTGTTGCATTCTTCTATTCTTTAATCTGTGCATTTACAGGGGTCTTCAAGAAAAGCGGAAGAATAGGTTTAGTTATCTGGCCAGACTATAACTCCATTACGTACAAATCATGATTTCCGAGACGAAAAATGAAACGACGATTTTGGTGGAACGTAGGGCATTCACCCGGTGTTCTCATAATCTTCTAGCTCTCAGGGCTAAGTAGATTTCTTTTATTTCCCTTTTTTGTAACCACAGGCGGGTTCGGCTGCAACGAGTGATCGAGGATCGTTAAGAGGCGTGGCAAAGCAAGGCCCGCGGCTGAAGGTCGATAACCGACCCGCCCGGTTGCCTCTAGTTTCGTCTATCGCCGCTCGCTCGAGTGGCGTAGGTGACATTTTCTAGAGAGCTTAGTGTTTTGAAAAATCGGGCCCTGTTGTACCATCATCCGCACTCTTTTACCTCGACTGACCCAGCGGTATCTGTTAACACATATTGTAGTTTCCGGGGCCTGCAGGGACCGTTGCTCGTATAATTGTTTACCGAATGCCCCCTTTCGCCAGAAGTCTCGAAACCCATGACTGAACTAAGAGTTCGTTTGTGCGAATAGCGCGAAGTTACGGCTTGACGTAACACCTCCCCCCTTAAAACGATTATTAGGATGAAAAACTAATAATCGAACGTACGCCTATGGGGTGATGGTGTGTTTCCGCCCTTCTTGAATTTACTGAAAAAAAAAAATTTGTTGTTGTAATCATTTCATACCTGCTAATGATCGGTTCGCGTGAGCTCTTCTCTTTTTTTTTGCAACTTTCTTTGATGTTATTATTTTTGATTAAGAGAATCAATTTCTTGTTCGCCTTTGGAATTCATAAGTAGGCAACCTCTACGAAGGCACGTGTCAGTTTCCTTTTTTTTTCAACTTCGCTTATTCAAGAGTATTAGATTTTCCCTGGACTTTCCGTGATCCATCATTGTGTATCTCGTTGTACGTGTTCCTATCGTTCTGATTGTCGTGTTTGTGTATGCCCTCGTAAATATTTGCAATTATATTTTAATTAGTATATTCAAAATGCATTATTACTAGTTTTTCCCTACCTATAAGCGTACTGCGAGTAGATTCCCCTTTTCTTCTCTTCTTCTCTCTCCCTTTTTTCTGGAGTTTAATTTTTTCCTGTCTTTTTTTTATTTGTTTGTTAATTCAGTTAAAGTGTTATCGTTCAAAATGTAACCTAGGTGAGTTTTTTTTCTCCTTATAACAATTAGCCTCTTTTCTTTGTTTTTTTTTTGTGTTTTTTTTTCTATGCGGTCCTATGTCAAATTAATCAGAATTAGGTGTGAAATCGCACCTGACTATATACTTAACTAATGCCCTAATTAATCCGATGTTCTTAAAATTAAACCTACCTAATGCAACATATCTACGTTATATAATAATCTAAAGAGGGTGTTTCCTACGGTCTTGAAGTTGCACGGGTGATGATGGTGGCTTCTGCTCACGGGGCGTTTTCTTTGAATTCTCATTGTAGATGCCGGCAGGTCAATGACTTGTTGGAGATGTCTACCTGATGTCTTCGTCTAGAGTGCGTCGTCGATAGTAGATTGAAACTCTCGACGTCAGCAGCGAGCGTTTTTCTTTTGGGCGCGACACTGGTTGTCACGGCGGTTTTGATGAGTCGCGACGAGAAAGTGAAACTTCCGTCTCTCTTTTTCCCATTGGGTTGCCTTTACCAGATGTGTCCGAGAGCGCGATGACCGCTTCTCCGCTGTCAGGTATGAATGGCTTCCGGACTTCGGGCCCCTTGCGTTCGTGTTGCCCGTGCCTCGCGCGTGCCTGGGATAGCCCTCTTAGCCTCAGTTGACTAGGTGACTCATCTTGTAATCCCATTATTCAATCGGCATAATGTGGCTTAATCTGGACTATCTAATGGTAACAAACGAATTAATAGGTGAATTTACACGTACGTTTTATTCGTTCTTTTTTTTCCGGTTATTATTTTTTTTTCTTTTCGTCTCCTTCCTCTTTTTTTTATAGTTCATTTTTTTTTTGTTAATTGATATGTCTATTTATTCTGTGTTGGAATATTATTATTATTGATTATTATTAATATATATATATATATATGTATTTTTTTTTCTTTTTCCATTGACACACAAAAATAATAACAACATTTTTTGTTTGTTAAATAATACCCTAGTGTAAGTCATTCGTAGTCATCTCTAGATGTTGCCTTTAAGATCATTTTAGATCTAACCCAAGGAAATCGGTTAACTTTGGTTATAACAAGAATAATTTTTACTCACGAGATTGTTGGTGATACGTACGGTCTTAACCACATGGGGGTGGAAATATTACTCAGTACTCTTTTACGTCGTAGACGGAGTTGAGGTAGGTTATGAGTAAATGTGCGAGTTCGAAATCATCGTTCGTCACGAGGGTGGCGGTTTTGTTTAGGGTACTTGGTCTTTCGTTTGGTGAGGTGTAACCTGAGCCTTGGTTTGTGATATTCATTGCGGCCCGTACGTCTCCGAGAGTACTCAATATTTCCTCCGTTTTTGAATAAAGATTATTCAATATTTCGGCGACTTCCTCTCCGCTCAGGCATGGCAGTGGTGGTGCGTCTACAGTGGATTTAACGGGAGACTGCGAGGCCTCTTCCGGTGCTGGTGTCACGTGCCGAGCGGTTTTGCAGCGCGACTGCTAACCTCTTGCGTGAAGCGCAAGAGTTTATATTTATTTTTGTTTGTGGGTTGTCTTATCCGTCGCCCTATACAGGGCGTTCCTTGAGCTTATAATCGAGCGGGGATAATGGTCGTGAAATAAATTGTTAGAGGAGATCTGGTAAAAGGTGGGTATATTGACAACTGATAAATGTTACAACAAAAGAATATGGAAAATACCCAGAACACAATTGACCAGTAGCGGCAGAATAATTAAATAAAGATATTGAATAACAAGATATGGATAAAAATATATATATATGGTACGATTCAGGAAACAATCTTAATTCTAGTTTAACTTGACTCACTCTCACCCATACGCTTACAATGATCGCGTCGCACACGTACAATTGGTGGTCTGCTTCTCAGCTTCTCACACACACACGAACACTAAAAATACACGACTGATAGTTCGTGGCGGATTCGGAACGTCTTAATAATTAACGCTAACGAGACTGACCACCGCGGCGCGAGCAACTCAAGAGATTCACAGTAGTCCGGTTCTACAACGGTTCCGGACTTGAATTCTGCGTGAGAATTATTGCCGCTATGCAGGCGCTATTAGCGGAGCCGATTTTCCAACTTCTCAGTTGAGATGGTAGCTGGAGACTGTCTTCCGCTCGTCGTCCGACAGTCGAATTGCCGTCGGCCGATGAGTGGGACAATTCGCGAATTCAGCATCTTCGTCCGACAGTCGAATTGCCGTCGGCCGATGAGTAGGATAACTCGCGAATTCAGCATCTTACACGGCCGCTCTTCGCTTGCAGTCCGACAGTCGAATTGCCGTCGGCCCACGAGCGGGGCGATCCGCGAAATCAGCTTTCTCACACGGCCGCTTGAATTGCCGTCGGCCGATGAGGGGGCCGACGGCATCCGAACGCGATCCGCAGAATCAGCGTTCTCGCATGACGACAGTATGCGCCGCGTGAATCAGTCTCGGATTAATTATTTTGTCACGTCCGCCGCATCCCGGTGTCCAGTTGCACTCTGGATGCGGCGGCCTGACTAGACGCGGGTCGTGACACTGGAACCTCGCATAATTCCTTCGTAGAGGGTTGAGGGTCCGGGTTTTTCTCCGGGTTTACGTGATCGTCGTGATTTGATGACGCCTTCACAGTTGCCATTAAACCTGTTCCTTTGTGACTTCGGAGTACTCTATTTGATGGGGGAACATCTGGTCGTGATCTTTTCGTAGGTTTATTACGGTGACTCTCGGTGGGCGAGGGACGCTTCCTTCCTTCGCGCGGGGACATGTTGCAGGCCTAAGATTGTATAGATTCATTTATTATTTGTTATTCTACTATTGGTGCATCGTTCTCCACAATTTTCCGTGTGCATCATGAAGATCATCGCTCTATAATTAAAATTCTTGAATTAATTCTACAATTACAGGTACAATGAAGCAGAAAGCGTTTTTAGCGAACTAATCTTATCTATGACATTAACATAACCGATTGTAAACATAAGATATTATTTTTTTTGTTGTTGTTTTGTTTGTATTTTTACTGTTAAATCCAAGATATATATAATTGTTTGTTAATTCGAATATCGTTTTTTTTTTCATCATTTTTTTTCCTTTTTAGATTAATTGTGACTTAGAACACATTTTTTTTTATGAACCTCTTTTTTTCCTTTTTAAATTTTTCCTAAAAGTTTTTCTTCTGGCTCAATGATCGTTTCCCTCTTTTTCTTCAAGGAATGTTAGGTTGTTTTCTGTCTCTGTTAAGGTCGGGTGGGGTGGGTGAGTCATGTCTCAAATCTGGATACATTTGACTGCTTTCTCCCGTGTTAGCTGTAGTACTGGGGTCCGTGGTTTTCGTGTTCTTTGTCTTGCGTTGATAGTGTGTGGAGCCGCATTGGGCATTCCCGTTGCCCAGACGAAGGATAATGGTTGTGTCAATTGGTTTTTCATAAAGTAAGGGTTATACTGTGGAGGCATACAATTTTCAGAAAAAGTTTGAAACGTTGGCTGAGTATAGCCGGGAGCTGCTTCGGGCTGATTTGCCTCTCTATTTTCGGGTTCACGTACATTGTACATAACGGCCACGTCATTTAATGGATTCTCGTTAGAGTCGTCTGCCTTAGATTTTTTTCGTACTACTTTTTCGCTTTTTCTACCTGGAGCTGACGGTTCTCCGTTGGGTTTCTCGGATTTTCCAGAATTACTTGATCGTCTACTCAAATGTAAGAGCAGATTAGTGACCGAGTCCCAAACTGCTCCTAAAGATATATAGACCAACCGTATACAGTATGTAATGTATATCCATGGATAATAGTATCAAAAACGATTTTAATAATGCGGCAAATTAATAGAAGTCCAATTGGTCCGGCGCTGATATTTCCGAAAAAGGATAGATATCCCCACGTTTTTTTCCAAGTGGACTGAATAATCTTTGTGACAGATGCATCATCGAGTAAATTAGAGATTGAACCTCCTTGCATGATAGTGGGTTGACCAGATATTCCTCGAGCTACTGAATTTAATATAGCCGGGCGTTCGGCGGGGAACATTATATGGTCCCTTAGCTCGTCGAGATCTTTCTGTGTGTATATGCCACTGGTGGCGAGACTGTGTGGGTTTCTGTATTGCCAGGTAGGCGCCGTGAGCGGTTTTACGACTGCGGGCGGCATGGCACGCACGGGGTCCGGGCCCATACTATACCAAACGCCGTCTAGCATATACATAGGCGATACCAAGCGATTGCACGTGACTTGCAGTCCCATTTTTGTCAAAATATGAATTCTAGGTGAAAAATAGTATGTATTATTTCCAATGTAAACTGGTAGTAGATCATAACACTCTTTAGTCTGATGGATTTTTACGTCGATTGGGATGCATTTAATTATGTGTACGACCTCTCCGGCCGGAAGAGCCATATAACCGGGTCCTTTCATTATATTGTAAGCGAATTCGTCGGGCGAGCGCCTTGCGATGGTAAGGGCATTTTGGAGGACCTGACGCTCGAGATTGCATTTTTGCGTTAATATATCGTGGTACATATGTTTGAGTTCCGTACGAATGTGTTTTTCGACATATACGAATTTGGAATTCATGTATGCGAACAAATCTAAATTGTTTACAGAGATCAATTCCTTTTTTATAAACGGATTTCCTCTTTCCGTGGGTACAATAATTAATTTGGGGTGTTCAGTGCGAATTAAAGTGTATCCACAGACGTGCGTCGCGCCCTTGGCGGTAAGTGCGAATACAATTTCCCCTTCGGTCATGGAATATACTATTTGTTTAAAATTAGTGTGTATGTCTGTTGTTTGATCTGCATTTCCTTCGTATAACAAGCCGTATCTGTCTGTTTTACATGCGTTTTCCGGGAAAGGATCCCAATACGTGTTTCCTCCGTCCACGTCGTCGCATTGTCCTTCGTTTAAATTACACCGTGTGCCCGAACGTAAATGTACTTTGTTGGCGTCAACATTTACTTCGGCCGTATAATCTCTCAAAGATATTTTTACCGTCCCTTTTACTATTACATTATCCCAATTACCGTAAGGATCAGAGTAATAAACTCCTTGACACTTGCCGTCTGAATCTAGACTACCGCTAATTGACACGGGCCTGGAGGTAGTATGGTTCGCTTTTATTCCAACGATTTCAGTATTTCCGATTTTTATATTTCCCTGGCGATGCATTTGTCGGCAGCGATCTAGTGATATGTCGTCGACATAGGCATATTCACCGTTAGGTACGTCCATGGTGTGTGAGAACATGCCGCATTTTTTTATCGTGCGCAGAATTTCGACTTTGCATTGTATTACGTGTATTGACCCGTATTGGTTGATTTGCACTAATTGTATGTAAGTTTTAGTAACATCAACCTCGGGTTGAGGAATATTGCACTCCCCTACTTCCCATAAAGATAAGGTGGTGATGTTGCTTGAGGCTCCTCCGCAGTCGTAGCCAATCAGGGCGTCCGCGGGGAGTAGGAGGCGGTACAGAAGTAGTATTGCTACGCTCCATAGCTCCCTCCTTGTCGGACTCATCTGTAATATGCCGTTAAAACACGCCTTTACCCTTTTCCTCTTTGGCTACCTGGGTTCCGAATATTTTGTCGCGCGCGTTAGCTTTTCTCGCCGTCTATCCCTTCTCTCCATTTTTTCATGGTTCTACCTGCCCAGTGAGTCGTGGCGTGTGGGAGTTTTGCTGGGAGAAAAATTGTGATGAGGGGGGGGGGGGGGGGGGGGGGAAAGGCTGTCGTGAAGTTTTCTTCGTTAAGAAAATTTTAAATCAAAGTTACTCTCGTTTCTTTCGTCAGAAAAGCAACAAATCAAGGAAAAAAATGGCTTCGACAACTGGTTCGTCCGCTGCGTCCGGAGCTAGCTCCGAATACGACGGTAAGTTGTAGTTTGTGGCATTCATAATCATGTCATTGTTTGTTTTATTAATGTTTGTGTGTGTTTTCTTTTTTTTTGTTTTCAGTGGGTTTCGCCGTCTCCGCAGAGGATCGGAAATGGATCGAGGAAAAGAGGGCGGCCTTGGCTGCCCACATCAAACCCAAGCAGCCGCTCCCCACGCATCCGGGGGCCAGAGTGCCGGCCATCATTGGTAAGTATCGTTGATAGATAACTGTCTTATTGCTTTTTATTTATTTAACCTTTAATTAATATTTTTCCTTGTTTTGTTTTATTTTTCCAGATCTCGACCGGCGTCCTCGTTACCCGGGGTTATGCCGCTATCACTGCTGGCATCACGTGGATGAGATAACCGTGGTGCTAAACACGTACACCGGGGTCCGCACGTTCCAGGATAACTGGGACGAAATAGCGTCCCCGCTCCCGCTGACCGGCCGCTGCGTCCGATGCGAGCTGGGCGAGCCCGCCCAAGTTCGTCGCCAACCCGGATTTGTAGACCGGGACGGAAATGTACGCTTGGTGTACGACACCAGGGGACATCGAGACCAACATTATTTAGCCCTCGAGTAGTTTTTAAGGAGTGATTTTTATTATTAATTTTTTTTTTTATATAAATAATTTTTTTCGTGTTTTGTTTTATTTTTATTATCATTAAGCCCTTTCGGATGTATTAGATTTTAGGAATAAAAAAAATCAATTAAATTTTCGGCGTTCGGGTCAATTTTCTTTTCGCCCTTCGATTCCTTGTCCCTTATTTTTAAGTATGGCAAGATGGTTCTGTCCACTTTCCGATGCGGTTTTTCTCTCTTCGTTCCAGGTGGTTTTTTTTCTCCATAACTGGTCGGTTGGTTCCTGGAGGTTTTTGGTCGGGTTTCGTCGGTCTGATCGGTCGGTTGGTCGTTTGGTTGGTCGGTTTTTCCTCGCGAGGTGAAGCCGCAACAGCGTTCTGCGGGGTGTCCACGCGGGTTACTGCCTCTGAGTGCTCTTGCACTCATTGCTTTGTTGGTGGGTTTTTCTTTCTCTCTCTTTTTTTTAATTCTCCGAACAGTGATAGTTCGTTGAGAACAAAAGAAAACGCAATGAACTCCCTATTCTTTCCTTCCTTTCTCCCCTTTTTTTTTAGGAGTTAGCGGCGGTCCGTGACCTGGTCCGTGAGCGGAGGACCCATGAGATGCTCATTTCAACGATGAGGGATGTCCCCCCCCCCTTTTTTCAGCCTCTCTCTTTTCCTTCTTATGTATTTTTCTTTTCCTCCTTTTTTTTCTTGCACCGCGGAAAATGTTGAAAAATACATTATCCTGGTGTAAACAAATCTCCACAGTATTATAAATGTAGACATTTTCTTTATTATTTTATCGTCCTCATATTTGCGTATGAAGAGCAATTTATAGATTTGCAAAAAAAAAAAATCCAAATTCAAATTAAAATTTAATGTATTACTTTACCTTAAAAATGTTGCCCAAGTTTAGAGAGAAAAAACTGAGTTCAGATACTTATAAATTAATACAACGAAATCTGGGAAACATCGCCAAAATTAGTTAAACAAATTTATCACCCAAGTGCACATTGAATGTACGAATTCTGTGGGTGAAAATTGATTTTATTTTTTTTTTTCTTAATTTTTTTGTTTTTGTAATTTATGAGGAATGAATTATATAAGGACTTACAATGACCCAAATGGCTGAGCGGTAAAGGACCTGACTCGCAACCATGGGGTTGTAGGTTCGAACCCCGGAGTTAGTTTTTTTTCTCCTTTTTTTTCTTCTTTTTTTATATCCAATACATGCATAAAAACTTCCGACACCGGTATATTAATTTTAACACAAGAAAAATCTTTTTTTTTTTCAGTGTGAGCATACTTTCTCCCTTTTTCTTCCTTCTCTCCTTATTTTTGTTTTCATTGACAGTCTGGGGGAGGTGGCGGTAACATAGGCGGGGGTTGAGTCATACAGTCGGATAAAACTCCATGGTTCATGGCCATGTAGATCGGTTCCTCTCGGTTTAACATTGGCGTGACCTCGCCCTCCCTTTGACTATAAGGGATTGAATTTGTGGGTTTGATCGCCGATGTGCGTCGTGTTAATCGCCTCAGGGTTTCGGAGTCGACGGGCCTGGGTGTACCCGGGACGCTGTATATTACTTCATTGAATCGCACATTAAATTCTGGGTCTAAGGCGCGACGATAGCTGATAGTGTCTTCAGTCGCTACTATCCTTCGTTGTGCGTTACACCACATATGGACCATTAACGTTCCGACTAGTGATGAGAAGAGTAAAATCACGACGACTGGTATCGTGATTATAGCGAATTGGCTCTTCAGCCGAATTATCCTTGCCATTTCTTTCTTTTGCTCTAATTTAAATCCTTCAAGATTTGCTATCAATTCCTTTAGCGTTATTTCGTACCGAAGTCCGTTTGTCTCGCGGACCCATAGAGGTCTGTACACTTGGGGTATTATCGCGTCTAATTCTTTTTGGTAATCGGTGATATCTGGGAACAATGATGTAATATTTAACGTGGCTGCCGGTACATATTGGTCCTCGAGGGTGGCTCCGGCTTCTCGCGTGGCTATAAGACTGGTGTAATTAGTGTGCCCCGAGCACCCTTCACGTAGCTGAATAATTCCCCTTCCTGCGATTGGTATCATTTGCGTGTGGTTTCCACAGACGATCTCCATTCGTTCCCTGTCAGGGAGATAAAATAACCAGCGGTTGGTCTTTCCAAATCGTTTCCAATGTGGGGCTTGATTTCTAACCAATTTTATGTCGCAAAAACTGTAGATTTGGCGCAGATTTCCAGTGATTATCAACGTTTCGCAAATCGGCGACAGTGTTATGTCGAAGATTGGTTTGACGGGAACGCACACTTTGTAATCCTTATGAGAGCGACAGTTGTTCAGTTCTCCCTTGGAGAACTCCATATATTTCTTATGTTCCCATGACAAAATTATCATTGGCGTTTTCGGTTGTATGAACGCGGCTACTAGCGTGTTTTCCCCGAGAAATTGCGTTGTGGGGTAAGGGTGTAGTCTGAACAGAGAGTACGCGCTCGGCTCTATTAAGGGAATGTGCATTATAATTATGATTTTTCCGTCTTGATAACTTAAAGTGATTCGCGACATTCTTATCAGTGCTTCCGGTCCGTCGTTGAGCGCTACGGGGAATGTTAACGACTGGCCAGAGGTGGCGAAATCCTGAGCAACCTTTTCCAACGTCTCGGGACTTAATAATTCTGGGTGAAGCAATCCCATTTTTGCAAAATGTCTAATGTCGATTATAGTTTTTATGCTGGATAAATAGGCCTCGTGGACCAGTTCCACGCTGTTCTTCCATTCGAGCATACTCAAAACGTAGTCCTCCACAGATTGCTCGGTTAAGTTGCGGTTCGCGTTTAATGTGGCCCATGCTTTATTATTGAGTGTTTCCATTGCTTCTAATTGTTCTCCGATGACGCGATATTCTGATTCCACTATGTGCGTCTGGTCGTTCGTTAGCCTTACCATTCCATCCTTGCTGACATTAGCTTTCTCGAATTCGGTTTCAATAAATTTTGCTATAGTTTCGGGCATTTCTTCGAATAATGGTTCTCTAGTTATTTTTTCGTTGCTCGAAGATATTCTACGTAGGCCAACGAGAGTTTTCCCCTTTAATTTGTGTAGGAGTTTGAAATTACTCCTTATTAATTTCGCTTTGTATTTCAAATCCTTTTTATTAACGAGTGAGGTGCACAGGTCAAATAAAAACATCCGACATTCTTCCTCCACCGTGTCCAAGGATAGATGCAAAAAATTAGGCCGTCGGTTTTCGATCGGTCTTAAATCGAAGAACGTTACCAATTTCCATTCGTTTCGCGCCAAATACACGTCTTGCAATTTCTCGTAGTATAGTCCGGCGTCATTTTTGATATGTTGGATCTCGAATTCCGGCGACCCGAGGCATCCTCCAAATAGGAGCAAGAGCAGCAGATGGTACATTGTTGCTTGCCTTTAATCATAAATATTCAGAAATAATGAGGTCTTGTCCTCTAATTCCTTCTCTTTTTATTCGTTTTTTTTATCTTGTTGGAATTTATTTATTTATTTATTTATTTTTATGTTAATTTCGCGTTAATTTTTCGTGTTAAGTTTCCGTGCTTAATTTTGATTTTGTTTTTCAATATCAGCCGTTTATTGTTTTATCTAGTTGAGTATGAATATGTGTATTTTCACGTGTAGGTATTTTCCGGCTTCCATTATTCGGTTATTCAATCCGTTACGTGTCGTCCGGTCGTGCTTGATCGGTTTGTCTCGGTGCGTAAGTAGGTCAACGAATCGGTGAGTCGGTGCATCGTACCAAGATAGGTGCGGGGAAGGGTTAGGTACTTTCCTAAGTTTTTATCCAGGCGGGCGGGTATATTTTGGTAGTTAAGTGGGGATTGATATCCCAGAGTAACTCCGATATTTTTTTCCTAGTTCATTCATTCGTGATTGTTCCTTAGAGACGATTCCATCGTAGTATCTATGAAGACATTATTTTTTTCTTACATCCACCTTTTCTCTTCTCGTTTTATCCTTTTTCAAACAAATAAAATGACTACCGTGGTGTTAGAAAATTTGAAGAGATATCTCGTGATTACCCTGGACTCACTGGGGGACAGTCAAAATTTCTCGAGCCCTTGTGAAAGTGACGGGCGGGGAGTCGTGTGGCGAGGCGATATCATTAGTGTCTCTCGTGGGTTGCAGCGCGTTGTAAATCAGCTGATGTGAGTAAAAATGCGTATATTTATTATTATTTTTATTACCCTTTTTCTCTCCCTTTTTTGTGTTTTGATTAATTATCGTATTTTTATAGCGTTGTTGATTTTATTTTTACGCGTTTTCTTTTTTTTCTGTGAATAGTTGGGAGGACGACTTTTTTGCCGGCACTTTTAATTTACGCAATCTGTTCGGGATGGAACCTATGTCGCACCGATTGGAGGTCGGGAGAGCTTCGTTCTGGGTCCCCGAACACTATGATCTTGATGGGGCTTATCTGTCCGTTCGGACCTGGGAACCATGGACCCAAGATATGATTGATTATCTTTTGGTCCTGTTGGATGAGGATACCTCGCTATTACAGGCCATTCAGACAGTGGTCCACGTGCGGCGTGTGTCGAAGAGACAAGGCGAATTCGAGTGAGTTGAATCGCTAAGCTTCTCTTCGTTTGGCTGTTATATACGCAGATGTATTTTTTTTCGCGACGGAAAAATTATTATTATTTTTTTTGTTTTGTTTTGTCTGCTTTCTAGTGAGGGCCTTGGGGACGATCCTTTGGGACTTCTCAGGTTATTTGGTCATCATTCGTTGCTGGACCATGGAAAAGAGGTGGGAAAAAGATTCCTGGTTCTCTCTCCTTCTTTTTTTTGTTTAATTGCATCTGGATTGCATTCGTTAATTGAGGGAATTTTTCGCCCCCTTTTTTTTCTAGCTCGTCAAGGGTATTCGGGGACGGCGTAGCCACCGAAGGTCCGTGTTTATTGCTCACTCTTCACCCATTTGGTAGCGGGTAATGTTATTACGAAAATCTTTTTCGAGGTATCAATCGTTGTGGTCGCTATATATAATTTTTTGTTTTGTGGGTTTTTTTTATAACTTTCCGTATTTTTGTTTGATTGCAGGAGCTGGTGTTTGCCGATGAATATCCATACATACTGTTTTTTTTTTTAATTTTCGCGACACAAAACTTGTACTTTGTAAAAAAAATAAAGAGCGAAATTTTACTTGAAACTGTCTTCTCATGTTTTTCATTGTCGAGTTAACTCCGAAGGAAGTTTTTTTTGTAATGGTTCGCAATTTTTCCTATGATAAAAAAAACGCGTTTTGACTTCCTTTCGTGTTAGCTTTTCCTTTATACCATAGTGCATTTCACGGTGTAATCTATTTTGCGCTGACAGTGGTCGCATAATTTCTTGGTTCTGGCGCACTTTGCGCAGCTAGTCGAATGCATACACGGCAAAAACACTACGTTTATTTCCCGGGTCTGCCAGGTGTGGCATAACTCAGTTTCGGTTACTTCGGACGTGTCGGAATGACTGGAGGGTATGGGGGGCGAGTTCGATGCCGCGAGGCCGGGGGTCGGGGGTCGGTTGATTCGGGTGAATCTCGCTCTTCCGGTCGCGCGTGTAGGGATCGTCCCGTTCACAGCGGAGGACTTTCGTTTGTAATGACGTTCTTCGCGGGAAGACGCCCGTTCGCGGGCGGAGACACCGCGGCTTTGATCTTCCTCTGATAGGGGAGTCGAACTACGGCTCGGTGAGACGCGAGGAGTGCCGATAGTCATGTAAAGGAATTGACAATATGGGAACCATCGGGCGTGCTGTTCCCAGGGATCATCAGTGGGTTTCCAGTTGCGAATTTTTCCTCCGCAGTGAAAACACATGACTTTGTCTTTTGTTCCAGGGTAGACAAATCCGGCCATCGCAAGAGTATCGGGGTTTAGTATATTTCCGTGTTTTTTCGGCCAACCAATAAAACTGTCCTTTCTTTTCTTATATCCCTCGTAGTGCGGTTCTACCGGGTGTACATATTGTTTCAGAGTACCGAATCCGTCGAGCAGTTCGGGGAGCTCTGGTGTCTCTGCTTGCATGGAGTATGACGGGACTACGTGGGTCAATGCCTATGGGCACATTTCCGCACGCGACTCTTCTCACAAATCGACAGTGCTCATGCTCTTTTTGATATCTGACCATGGGTCGTCGTTTTCCTCCCACGTAATGATCGTTGTTAAACAATCGAAACAGCTAACCGTATCTTCCCATCCCGTGTAGTAAAATCCTGCGGCGGAAAGAGCCGTGGGATTTATTATATGCAAACTCCATCTCCGAAAACTGTCTAATCGAACTTGTTCAAATCGATATTTTTCGTGTATTGTTAGTACCGACATATTATTATTATTTTTTTTTTTCTAGTAGATATTTCCTTTTGATGTAATTTTATCCCGAAAATTCGTTACTTTTAGTGCATTAACCTTTCCCTGTGGTTAATTAAATTATATATATTTATGTATTTTTCACACTTCCTTCAAATGTTGTTATTTTGTCAATATTGGTTACAAAGTCGTATTTATTACTTGTTATAAAATATTTTCGTCCTTGGTCCCTTTATTTATTACTTAAAATTCAACCGGTACTTTACCGCCTTCACTTTTTATTTTACTGGCGCAATCTCGTGAAGCTGTGTGCGGGATTCCAATTTTTCCCGTGTGTTTTCTTTCGTCGTTCCCTTTAAGAAAAAATATCGTTTTACTAACTCGAATAATTGATACGTAACTTTGTTGAGACATTGTGCTACTTCGTTTTATTGTATGGTCACTATCGTTATTTATTTTTGAATTGTCGTCCGTATTTAAAAAGGAAAATTATTATATTCTTTTATTACGACTTTTGCTGTGAGTTCGGTGGTCGTCCCCTTGATTTCCTTTTCGGGGCAATCGGTATCGGAGTTTCTGGTATTTCGCGAATCAGTACGTTAGTTGGTAGGGGGTTTGACGGACAAGGTTCCGGCCCAAAATTAGTGGTGGTCATTAACAGAGATACTCTCAAAAAACTTTCTGCCTTTGCTCGAACATCTGTCGACGATTGGAGATAGCAGCAATTTACTTGTCGGAAAGCGTGGTGCTGCGACGGGACGTCGTGAGCTCGCCAATTGTTCATCATGAGATTACAAAAGTAGCATTTTACTGTGTCGTTTACTCTCGTGTAGAAAAACCCTGCTTTTGCCATTTCTACCGCTCTTATCGGTATACTCGCTGGCCAGGTAACGAAGGAATGTATGCGAGCCATGGAATTCTCGTATAGTGGGTAGATAGGACTCATCATCGGAGCGATCGTTAATGGGCCTTGGGGCGCCGCTGTTTCGGTGAGGGGAACGGGCGGTTGTCCCGCTGAGGCGCTGGGTAGCCTAAAAGGGGGCTCGGGGAGAGGTACACTGCTATTCATTAATGCCTGGAATTGCTTATTTGTGTGTGTGTGAGGTATTGTCAACTGTCGAAATTCGGCGAAGTTCGTGCGAGTTTCACGTCGATTCGTATCAGCTGTCATCTCAGCTGAGAGCGAGGTGATATAACCCGCTCAGTACGGCGACGTAAAGTAAGCGGCCAGAGGGCCCCTAATAAAATGTAAAGTGGAATATCCTCCCCGGAAGTGTCTTCAAAGTTTAAAGGACACATCGAGCGACTGGTTCGTGTCCGACTGGGCAATTACAGCCACGTTTTCGACTCTCCAACCTCGGTAAGTTTTTATTTTTAAAAATCATATTTTTCTGTTTGACTGAATAAAAAATATAATTACTACCTCGAATAAATTACCGAGGTAATAATATTTATTCTAAACATTAAAACAAACTGAAATTGACATTGAGTATTTTCCAAAATAAATATTATTACATTCGGTCATCCATTCAACGCAGTTATATATTTTTTTACATCACTATGCGGTGCGAGCAATCAGTTTTCACGGTTGCTACGCGAGTGTAAATGCCCCGATCTCACATTGAAATATAATTAACACGTTCCCGTTGCAGACTTGTAATTTCATGTGAAGGGTTGCTTAAAGACCTCATCTGAGATTCCAGTTTTATAATCGTGAAATCATTGCAAGTCTCGCGCACCCCACAGAATACTTAAGCAACAATTATAAACTCAACGTTAATCTGTCTCGATGAATGGCAAATTTCGCCGTCAAGTAAAATAATAATTGCTGATGGTAAGACAATAATTTTGTGGATAGAAGTCGCTGAGACAGTAGTTTGACATGTTACACTACACGAAAACTTGATTTTATCGGTAAACACGTTAAACCTCCGATTCGGATTTTCCGCGGCTTTTTATACCGCTTGATGGGGATGGGCGATGTTGAGGGAAAAAATCGATATTAAAAGAAAGGTGTCAGCAAGGTGAGGTGAAAGTGGGAGAATAGTGAGAGAATAGTGAGAGAAAAGTGAAAGAAAAGTGAGAGAATAGTGAGAGAAAAGTGAGAGAAAAGTGAGAGAATAGTGAGAGAAAAGTGAGAGAATAGTGAGGGAAAAGTGAGAGAAAAGTGAGAGCAAGGTGAGAGAAAAGTGAGAGAAAAGTGAGAGAAAAGTGAGAGCAAGGTGAGAGAAAGGTGAGAGAAAAGTGAGAGCAAGGTGAGAGAAAGGTGAGAGAAAAGTGAGAGCAAGGTGAGAGAAAGGTGAGAGAAAGGTTAGAGCAAGGTTAGCAATAGATCACGAAAAAAAAACTCATTAAGGATCCGATGATTTTTTCTTTGCTACTGCTGAACGCGGGCACGCCGCAACATCTTTAATTATCGATAACGGGCATAAAAATTAATTTTTCTCGATTGATGGCCAATTTCCTGATCCGGGGGGGATGAATGTTATATGGAAACGGAAGTTGGTGTCGATCGTCCGGTCACACACGAACATGCATTTCGATGTAGTTGTCAAACGCGCGTAAGGCACGCGACTATAGCCGCGTTCAGTCGCAGCTATAGCCACTTCGAGCCGCTCTTGTGCAAGAAGGCGTGCACGCGGTATCCCTCGTTGCTCGTTTGTTTAAAATCCAAAAAGCATATGAGCGTGACAGTGACGTAAAAGCAAAAGAATGGCCCGCGTTTTTGTTCAATGTGCGTTTTTTTTAACAGTACATTTTTTAATTTACTACAAAAGGGAGAATTGTCGACTAATTGAATGTCAATTACAGGGAATTCGAGCTGGGAATGGAAGCTTCTGTGGAAGGTCCTGGAGTTAGCCGAGAACGGCAGCCCTAGAGACGATCCGGAAACATGGATGTGAGTATAAATGAGATATTATTTCGCTTGCGAACGGTTGACTAATGTTGGATGTAAATAAATATTGTCGATGTATTTAATCGTTTATTTTCAGGGCCGTCGCGGATCATATGGGTCTATTTACAGCACAGTTCTGTCGGGCGAAATGGATAAGTGTAATGGACGGCTTCAACGTAAGTAGTAATTATTAATTAGAAATAGTCATAAAAATAATTTTTCTTAGTATTAATATTGGTATTGTTATAATTGTAATTCTTGTTATTTCTAGGATGCCCTGTCGCACGCCGATGTCGAAGGATCTAAGATCATTATTTCTTCAGATTTTTTCACACCCTACGTCGAAACTCTTTACGAATTTTTCCACGGCGCTGGACAGGCCAAGATCATATTCAAAAATTAATCGTTTTTTCAGTGTATCTTCAAAAAAAAAAAATTTATCACGATTCAGTTAAAACGATTCAATGCAATTAAATAAATTAAATTGGGTAAGCGCGTTTGTTAAGCGTCGTATTTTGCATCGTGACACTGTTGTCCCCCACGAGGAGAGCCATGCCGATAGCGAGCCACCGGTCATCCTGACGCTCGATCGTTTTTATTTATATTATTTATTTACATATCTACATTATTTACATTATTTATTTGCATATCTACATTATTTACATTATTTATTTGCATATCTACATTATTTACATTATTTATTTACATTTTATCTACACATAATCGATGATCGCGAACTTTATAACAAAATTATAAGTAATTTATCAATAAATAAAAACTTATTTTTTATTTTCTGGTTTTATTCCCTCCTTCTGAATAAAATGTATAGCCTGCGCAAAACAAGTTCCAGTCGATGGGTGAACGAGGGATCAGTTATTCGACGACCGAACGGAAATTGTTTTTTATTAGTCTGTCACCGATATTTTTTTCTGGCAGTTCTGAATATACTCTAGAAAATGTATTATTTAATAATGTGGGACGACTCGACGACTAGTATTGTCACTGAAAAGTACGTGAAATATAGTAGAGACGGCAAGATGACCGCGACCCTCAATGGAGAAGATTTTTTCTCAGCTAGTATTCTCCGGAAGAGTAGTAAGAACATGACCTCGCATTTTTACATTTTACATAGACATTGGTTAATTTATTCATCTAATTACTTCTTGAACGGATCGTATAGGTTGCAAAAAATATCTCCATTCGCTCGTCGTGCTGACAGATGGATCTGTGCTCACGTCAAAGAGGAAGCGCAAGCTAAATTCTTGCAGCAAATACAAAAAAAATCGTCGAGTATCGAGCGGCGAAGATTCTGTTGCTGAGCCTGCCGAAAAACCTGTTGTCCCCGAGAGTCCTACTGATCCTAACGTTTCGACAGCGTCTGAGCCGGTGCATACGCCAAACAGGAAGCGCAAGCTAAATTTTTGCAGCAGATATAAAAAAAATCGACGAGTATCGAGCGGCGATGATTCTCTTCTTGCTGAGGCTGCCGAAAAACCTGTAGCGCCCGAGAGTCCGACTAGTTCTCCCGTTTCGACAGCATCTGAGTCGGTGCATCCCAACGCGCTTGTGCCGCCCACGTCCTCCGTCACTCCTAAAAGATCTAAGGCTCCTGTGCGTGAAGATTCTCCTGTTTCAACAGGCAGCCCGGGGTCTTCCGAGTCCGCAGGACCGGCTCAAACTCGAAAAGATGCCGCTGAAGGAATACGAGCTACAGTGCTGTACCCAGGCCCGAATAAGGTTTGCAAATTTTATGCAAACTCAAAAATAAAAAACTCATTCCATTGTGAAAATATAGAGTTGCCATTAGTAAAAACAAAAAAGGAATTATTTACTCTAGGAAACGTAGTCAATTATTTTCTAACTCCAAAATGAAAAATGGCGTTTTACTCGTTTTTAGTAATTACGAAGATAATGAAATATTTTCTTTTTGTAGACTGAAATACTTCGTCATAGCGGAATATTTATAAAAACGACGGACCTGGAGCATTACACAACGCTGTACGAACAACGCTCCAGCAAGCTGGCTTGTCGGTTAATGCGATTCGTCGTTGGCGAAGAAAATTTACAGGGAATGACACCGACAGGACGAGGACAATACCGGCGAATTCCGCAGAAGGCGTATGATGCTGTCGAAAGTGCGTGGCAAGTTGTCCAGTTTTTATTATTTTGCAACATGGATGTCGCCGTGTTTGGGTTCTATAAATGCATATATGCTATATTTTTTCAGCGTATGTATTGCTTCATGCGAAGCCACTAATGGACAGCATGCAGTTCCAAACTGTCATGAAATTTTTGTGCCGTACGATCAGACAAGGCAAACGAAAGCAGTAAAAAAAACATCGATATCGTCTCCTTGCGTTCGGGATTCGGATTTTCGCGTACTAAATTGTATTAGTTATCATGAAATTATGATATTATAGACCTGTTAATTGTTCAATAGCTTTTATTCAGCAACAAATAAAATAATAAACACGATGAATTTGAGATGAATTACGAAAATCTCGCGCATTTCGCGAATTGCGAAACTTCGTCATGGTCTACTTTTTTACTTTCAAATCTATGAAGGAAAAAGCAGTAAAAATCGTAAAATAACGGGGTTTTCACTTTACGTTTTTAATACAATTTCCTGCATACATTTCTCATTGCTTCGTTTTTTTTGCGCATGAGTCCTCCAAATAAATCGCAATATATCACGGCTTAATTTGGAACGCTAATAATCGATCCAAAGACCATTATTATCAATGACAGCTTGGCAACGATTGTGCATGGAGGACACGAGATTCTGGGTAATGTTAGGTCTCGTCTGAATATCTTCCCAAGTTTCGTGGACGTGCGCTACTAGATTATCTCTAGTGCGATCCTCTCCAGAAACCCAGTCTCTGACAACGATACCTTTATAAATTTAGAAAGTGCAAAGAATCAGTAAATCAAGAAAATTATGAAACATTCGAACAACCTACAAGTAAATCTGTGAACAAGAAATGAAATAAACTTTATAAACAAATATTATAACCTGTCTATAAGAGCTGCGAAATACATGTAAATAAAAATAAAATAAAAATAAAATCAGTAAACAAAAAAGCATAAAACCTTACTCCATAAATTTTCTATTGGATTCAGATCCGGTGACTTGCTCGGCCAATTAAAAACATGGATATCGGGATGTTGGGCAAACCACTCTGTCGTTACTCGCGCTGTGTGTACCGCACTATTATCTTGTTGAAAATGCAAGATTGGGTATTCCGCAATTGGAAATCGCTCTCGGGCACACGGCAACATGACGGTTTCGAGAACGTTGATATAATCTCGAGCATTCATCCGTGGTGGAATTTCATGGAGTGCCATCGCACCGTCCGTAGACATGCAGCCCCAAAATCCAGCCGTGATGCGTCCGCTCCGTTGCATCTCGACAACGAACCGGGGTTGCAGTTTAAAAGCTGCACCACGTGGCCGATAAACATGGCGACAACCATCGTCCACCGAGTTAAAGACCTGCGAAATAATACCGAAATAAGTCATGTTGATGGTAATGATCGTGACAGTATTCTAGTTACTTGTTTTGTTACCGTTACCATTCCAGATTGCAGTATATAATACTAACTTTTTCGTCGGACCATATGACGGTTGCCCACTGCTGCGGGGTCCAGTGCAGATGATCGCGCGCAAACTGGAGTCGCTGCCGTTGGTGCTCCGCCGTCAGCGCTGTTTTCTTTTGCGGTTTATGCGCTGTTATACCCACTTCCTTCAATCGACGTCGAGCTGTGCTGATCGATACCGGAACTTCGGTAACCCTTACAGCTTCGATGACCGTTGTATGGGGTTGCTCGTCAACATATCTCAACAGCTCGACGTCTTGTTCCGGTGTCGTCGTTTTAGGCCGTTTATTATTCTTACGATGATCGGACAGAGCGTCAAAACCTCCTTGTTCGTATCGGTCAATCCATAGTTTCACGGTTTTAATATTGCACCCAATTGCCTCGCGAATTTCGTTCGGTGCACATCCCGCCAAGTGCATTCCCACTATTGTCCCTCGCACGGACGTCGAATAATTCGCGAATTCGTTTGGACGTTCGTCTTGTGCTGCCATTTACGAGGAGGCTAGTGACGGACGTTGTTAAAAAAAGAATAATAATTCAGAATAAATATTATTACCTCGGTCATTTATTCGAGGTAGTCATTATATTTTTTACTTCAAACGGAGTCAAACGGATAAAAATATGATTTTTCTGGATAAAATATACCGAGGTTTGAGAGTAGAAAACGTAGCTGTAATTATTCAGTCGGACACGAACCAGTCGCTCGCTGTGTCCTTTGGATATTGACGACAATTCCAGGGGAGGAGATTTCACGTTTAGACTTTATTACTCGCTTTATTTGGAGCCGTGTGTCCGCTTACCTTACGTCACCGTACTGAGCGGGTTATATCACCTCGCTCTCAGCTGAGATGACAGCTTATACGAATCGACGTGAAACTCGCACCAATTTCGCCGAAGTTCGACAGTTGACAACAACTCATACACACAAATAAGCGATTCCAGGCATTAATGAATAGCAGTGTACGTCACCACACGGGAGTCCTCTGATGAATCTCCAATCACTCGAGCATTTCCGATGCACAATTTTGGGATCGTCGTTAGCTCTCCAGTTTCCAATTATTCTTCGACAGCAAAAGCATTTAGTTAAATCCCCTGTACCGAGATAAATAAATCCTGCGGCGGCTAGTTTACCCGGATCGGGATTAGCGACACGCCAATTTACAAAGCTTTCAAGTCGTATCTGCTCGAAACAATAAGCGAAGTTACAACCTCTTATTGCCATGATTTAGGTTCAAAAAAAAAATGTATTTTTATTTATTTATTTTTTTAAATTCTTTTGTTTTATAATTACCGTAATTAGCAATTAAAATGATCGATTGTATATGTTGTGTTTTTTTTTCTTCCTCTTTTTTTATTACTGCGACTCGGGATAGGCGTATATGTGCATGTATTTAAATTATTATTATTAGTCCCTTTATTTTATTTATGTTGTGCTTGGAATTATTTTATGGCAATCTTTGATTTTTTTAGTCGATTAGTGTGCACTAATAATTCTTTTCTCGGAAGTTTTATTCGTACGTTACCCTTCGTTAATATCGCCGTGACTTCGTGTGGTCCCGTGTAGTGATCGCCGAGTTTCCCTGGTTTGGGTCCTTTAAGCAAAAATACCGGTTCACCGACTTTAAGCGCGATGGGATTTATTTTTTTATCCTGATATTCTTTAGATTTTTCTTTTGAGTCTATCAAATTTTTCCGTCCCATTCCTTGAATTTCGTGTATTTGTGTTACTAGTTCCGTTAAATAATCGTCGTAAGTCGCGAGTTTCTCCATTTCCGACGGGGGCATACTGGAGGGAGTTCGCGCTCTTTTTCCGAATACCATTTCGTACGGCGTGTGTTTTGTTCCTTCGTGAACGTTCGTATTGTAATTAAAGATGGCCATTTCTACCCATTCATCCCAATTCTTTTGTTTTGTGGTAAATTGTTTCAAGTATTCGCCGAGGGCATGATGGGATCTTTCCAATGATCCGTTGGATTGTGGGTGGAACGCGGTAGTTCTAACCTTTCGAATTTTAAATAACTTTGCGATTTGTTTTAGGAAATTGCTCAAAAAATTACTGCCTTGATCGGTAAGTACTGCTTTCGGTGACCCGAAATAGCAAATAAATCTTTTAACAAAGGCTTCGGCTATGGTCACAGCTCTTGCGTTGGGTAGTGATATTGCCACGGAATATTTAGTTAATTGGTCTTGTATGGTTAGGATGTATTCATTATCGAGATCTGTCTTGGGAAGCAGGCCTACTATATCCATTGCAATTTTATCAAAGGCAGTGATATTTAAAATTGCCGACACACCGGCAATTTTATCACCGGTGTGTCGGTGATAATCATTGGCATTTTAGTTTTTGTTCTGACCAATTTTTTTAATTGGCAATGCAAACAACGTTGAATAAATAGTTGAATTTCTTCCTTTAAATTCTTCCAATAGTAATCGTGGCGAATTCTATTATAGGTTTTGCCAACTCCTCTGTGTCCGCCGACAGCTGAAGAATGCATTTCTTCAATAATTTTGTAACGATCTTCCGGGGGCGGTTCTCTGATTAGTCCCTGGCAAATAATAATTTTTACGTCACTATGAGCGAAAATTAACCGAAGCTGTGTTACAATGTCCTCCCACGGAACGTTCAAGATGTGACTTGTCTTGGCTATACTGACTATTTGGAGTGACAATTTTTCAATTAAATGTCCGGCGCTTTTAAAAACTTCCACGATATTTCCGAGTATTAGGCTGGGGCCTTCTCCCGATTTATCGGTGATTGGAAGTGCCAAATTAAATCTACCATGTTTTTTGGAAATGGATTGCGCTTTATTCAGCGTTAAATTTTTTAGCTTGGGTAAACAATCTCTATCTTTTAGCATTACAGCTCCGGAGTCTACGGGTTCCCCCTCGGTTGAGACAAAGAATACCAAATTGTCTCTTCGGGTGTAAAGTAGGTCACGGGACAGCTTAACGTTGTTGGCTACTATTCTTCCGGTCGTAGGTGCACGTGTCCCCGGGGAAGGCAATAAATTAGCCTCTGAGGTGTCAGAGAGATTGTCTTCGTCGCCCGATGCTTCGGACTCACGATCTTCGAGGGGTCTCGTTTTATGTATTTTCTTTCTCCTTGATATGCTATCTTCATCGTCGTCGAGTTCGGTCTCGTCGCTATGCACCTGATTGTCATGCAGAGTTTCCTTTTCCTCGCCTTCATTATTGTTTCCAACCTGGAGCGATCGTCTGTCATCTTCGGTATTCGTCACAGAGCCTCTCTGGGTGACTTTTACGATGTCCTCCAGTCCCTTTCCTAATTCTCCATTTCTACGCGGGTCTACCGAGTTTTTTATGCTCGTGGTCGACAGGGCTTCCTCCGGGCTCTCTCGGGTCGTAACAGTTACTGGGTCTGTTTTCGCCGGCAATTCGTTAGGGTCGAGGGCCTCTAATTCCCAGTTACATTCTTCTATTTCCGTGCATGGACGTGTGGGTTCGATTTCGTCAGTGTGCGTAATGTCATCGTCCGACTCTTCTTCCAATAATCGTGAAATTTCGGCGTCCGTTAACTTCCGTCTGAATTTGGTTCTGTTGTCATTTATTGGATTAATTCGTATTGTGAAAACGTTGTTGGGTGTAATTGATTTTTCTACTGGGTTTCTTGACAATGCGTCGGCGTTGACATTAGTTTTCCCGGCTTTGTATACTATCTCATATTCGTACTCAGCTAATTTTAGTCTCCAGCGTAAGATTTTCGGATTGCCGTCGGTGGCTTTTCTGAACCACGTAAGCGGTTTATGGTCCGTCACCACGGTAAAACGTCGTCCATATAAATACGGGCGGAAATGCAGTATCGAATATACAATCGTTAACGCTTCCTTTTCGTACGTGTCGTATCGCTCGTCGACTTGACTTAGAGCTCGCGAGGCGTAGGCACATGGGTGATCGTGGTTAATTTCTCCCTGAGATAGGATGCTGCCGATAGCGTAGCCTGAGGCGTCCGTTGTGAGAATAAAAGGTTTGGAAAAATCCGGGTATTGTAATACAGGAGCGGAACAGAGTTTTTCTTTTAGTATTACAAATGATTCCTGTTGTTCGGTTCCCCACTCGAAAGCATTTTCTTTTCGTAATAAAGCTGTAAGAGGCTTAGTGATTTTCGCGTATCCCTCAATAAATCGTCTGTAATATCCCGTTAATCCTAAAAATTGACGGATGTTTTTAATGTTTTTTAGCACAGGATAATTACGTACTGCTTCTAATTTTTTCGGATCGGGCCGTACTCCGTTATTCCCAATTATGTGGCCCAAATATGCGACTTCCTTTTTCAAAAATTCGCACTTGTCGGGTTGTAATTTAAAATTTGCTGCCTGTAGGCGTTTCATTAATTCGCGATATATTTTTCCATGTTCTTCTAAACTGTTGGCGTATATAACTATATCGTCTAAATAGACGAACACGCCCGGTCCGAGGAGTCCGCTTAGTGTGAGATCCATTGCTCGTTGAAAGGTGGGAGGGGCGTTCCGTAGCCCAAAAGGCATTCTCACGAACTCATAGTGGCCTCGCGGTGTCGTGAAGGCGGTCTTATGTCTGTCTTCCGGGGCTACCTCTATTTGATGAAAACTCGAGGCTAGATCAAATACGGAGAAATATTGCGCTCCACCAAGTTGATCCAATATGTCATTAATATTGGGAATTGTGTATGCATCGGCTATAGTTTTTTCGTTCAGGGCGCGGTAGTCGAACACAACTCTCCATTTTTTATTACCTTGCGAGTCGGCTTTCTTAGGCACGACCCACACCGGGCAGTTGTACGGTGAAGTGGACGGTATTATTATTCCTTTGCTCAGCATGTCTTCTATTTGTTTACCTATCTCTTCTTTAGTACACTCGGGCCAACAATA
Organism: Pimpla rufipes; assembly: GCA_963932165.1. Lineage (NCBI taxonomy): Eukaryota > Metazoa > Arthropoda > Insecta > Hymenoptera > Ichneumonidae > Pimpla > Pimpla rufipes. Next base: position 5,916,137 of record OZ010634.1, read on the forward strand.
ACATCTAGTATTGATGGGAAGATCATCCGTCGTTGGGATGCAATGTCGCAATATCGTTGTGCAAGTTAATAAATCTCCCGGAATTTGATACAGATGTGCACTTTCTTCCAATAGCGTTTCTATACTGTTTTTCTCTTCTTCGTTCAACTCCGTGAGTCTCAATAAATTTGTTATTTGTTCCAAGCGATTATTCGATATTTCTTTTGTCACTACATAACACGGGGATTCGTTAACAGGAGATTGAATTTCTTTATATAAGTTATGACTGCTTAACCTTTGTACTAAAGCAACGTCCATAACTTCGTAATGTATGGTCGAGTGTTTATTGACTTCAATTTGATTTTTCGTTTTGATTTTATACCATTCTTTACTTGTGGGTAATAGCGCAGTGGCAAGCGGCGAACCCTCCGATGACATGCCACGCATATCTTCATTGTCTCGTGATCTCGAAGTGGCGTTTACGTCACTTATTAATGCAGTTAATTTGCGATCCCTTCTTTCTATACATTTTTCGAGGTCAATTTCTTCAATTATTTTTGCTTTAAAATCTGGTGTATCTTCCGATTTATTTTCTGCATTTTCCTGGATTTTATCTATTTCAAAGGTATTTTCCTGATTCATTATTTCGTTGTGCTCCAACTTTTTAATATCGAGCCTAGCTTTGGCCCCTTCGGCGAGAGAGTTGACCCTCATAAATTCTGGGTAGGCCACCAGCGTGTCTTCGGCGGTGACTGACGGCGTCGGCTGCACCCGTGCCTCCGAAAAGTCCGAGTGACTCCCTTTTCTCATTGTCTCTATTTCGTCGGTTTTTTTATTTTTCACTCCTGACCTACAGCCTTCAATTTCTATCATATTCATTTCCATGGTTTTCTGAGGATATTCTTCTGGTTTTTTCGTATAAATTTCATTCAATTGACCTTGATCTTCGCGAACTTCCGGATTAATTTCCTTGGATAATTCCTTATTTGCCAATGGCTCTGCATTGTTAACTCGATTATTACGTTGATTATTCGTTATTTCGTTCCTACTAGTTTCATTCCTGGGTTTTCTTTCCTTTTCTAATAATTTTTCACGATCTGAGATTTCCATAAAACTGACTTTTTCGACATCCTCGAGGGATTCTGCCCCTACTGTACATGCGAAATTTATGGTATTCTTAACATTTCTTTGAATCATTCCTGCCCGTTTTCCGGTGTCAGGTATCTCGATTGGTAACTGGCAACCACTATTTTTACTTTCATTTTTACTCAATTCATTTCTAATATCTGGTTTTCCTGATTGACAATTGTTTACTTCATCTTTACTGGGACTGGTTTCCTTGAGCGTTTCTTTTTTTAATTCTATCTCTTTACCCGGTAATTGTTCGAAGACTCGATTTTCTACAAGATCGTGACTGTCGACATCCTCGTGGGATTCTGCCCCTACTGTCCATGCGACATCACATACATTTTCAACTTCAATGGGTACTGCCCGTTCCTCGGTGTCAGGTTTCCCTATTGCAAGAGAACAAACTTTAATTTCATCATAATTTTCCGTATTTCCACAAATTTTCGAGTCATCTACTTTTATCAGGGGCTGTGAAGGATAAAAATCAAAACTTCTTGGTTTTCCACTAGTTTCTGGGTTCTTCGTGTAATTCCTTGTCTGGGCTTCATAATATTTATTTCTCTCTGTATCATTTTTCATTTCGCTTTTCTTTTCGTTTATTTGATTCGGGCTAATCTCGGGAGTTTCTTTCCTAGGGACTTGCGATTTCGTTTCTAATTCACTGCGTGTCGTTATATATTTTTCCGGGGATATTTCTTTTTTTAGTGGCGATAGTTCGGATGCGGTTCCGCGTCCTTTCTTTGAATTGAGAGAAGTGTCTTCTGAACTTGATTCGATTTCGTAACTCTTATTTTTACTCAATTTATTTTCGTTGGAATATTCTCGGGATTCTAATTCCATTACAGGCACATGCAATTCAACGGCCCAATTATTACTGTTGGTGATGTAAATATATGCTTTCCCGTTATTGTTTTTAACAAAGCCATCTTGTATTTCTACGCCTTTTACTGTACTCATTGGAGGTAAATAGCCTTCTCTCATGGACAAATTTTTTACTCTTACGTAACACAACTTGGTAGATTTAGCAGGGACGATCATGGTTTCAGGTGTCGCGAATGGTATTATTACGTTTTGCATCTGTAATTGTCGATTTCCATAGTCAATTTTTACTCTATTTCCGTCTAAATAATCGGATCATAAATTCCGGCTTCTTTTATCGGAAAATCATAACCGACAACATGGAAGGTAGCATAGCATCCGAAAATTTGAATCGTGACGCAACCGTGCGTATAGATGGAATTTTTAGTGATTCCCTTTAGTTGGAGTATCTCTCCCGGATCTATCGGGGTACTGGGGTTCAAGAATTGTTCCTTGATAATATTTGGTCCGGCTCCGGTGTCGATCATGAGCAAAACGGGTCGTATTAATTCGGGAGCTGTCGTCATTACACTGGGCACGCTGCCTTCGTTGCTCAAGTGGATATTAAATATTCGAATTACTCGTACGCTCGACTCGCTCTGCTGGCTGCGATACGGTGGATTGAGCGCTCGGCCTGCGTAGTCTCCCTCACCGCGCTCTTGCTCGGGGGACCATTGTCGTTTCCCTGGTTCCCATATCTCGGTCCGTTGTTCGGGCGGACGGGACAATCGCGAATAAAATGCCCAAGTTGCTTGCAATAATGACTCGGCCCTGAAGGATCCGCGGCGTTATTGGGTCGTTCCATATATTGACGATTATTACCAGCATTATTGGTCAGCGGTTGCGAGTGATTATTACGAAATGGACAAATATGAGCTCCGTGGCCTTCTTTTTTGAAAATTTGACATCTTACTTCGTTCGGACCCGGGTATCTCAGATTTTGCGGGACTTGTACTTGCGCCGGATGCACAGGTATGAAAGACGAAGAGGGCAATCGCGAACATTTATCGGCTGTATGGCCGTTATTTTTGCACAACTGACAAAATGTGTTTTTTTCATCTTCTCTTTTTCCCGGGGGAAAAATTTTATAGCATCGATCGGCGGTGTGCCCACGTTTGTTACATACCTGGCAAATTGTTAATTCTGGGGCTTCAGTGTTGGGCTTGCTGTTGTTTAAAGGAGGAAAAATTTTAAAACATTTGTCGGCTGAATGGCCGGTCTTCGTGCACACCTGGCATACGGGTGGGTTCTTTATCTCTTTTCCGTACGATTGGTCGCGTGCTACCTGCGTTTGGGCCGTCTCTTTCCTCACGCACTCCTTGGCGACGTGACCCCTCTTCTCGCAAAACTGGCACGTCGGCTCTTCGCTCACTACTACATGCACGCCGCGCCGCCCCTCGGTGTTACTAGCCTGGGCCTTAGGTGTCTCCGGCATGGCGCCTCTCAAGATTGCCTGTGAGACTAAACTTTTCTCGATCTGCACTGCCTGTCTAATTAAGTAGTCAAAATCATTGTTCGGAGCTAGACGTTGTTCGATTTCAGGTTTTAATCCGTGTAGAAAACAAGTAGGCAGACTTTTCCTGGTGTTTTCAATAAATGCTGCTGTCAGCGGGTGATTATTATTTACTTCATAATTTTCGAGTATTGCCTTTCCCAGATCTCTTATGCGATTCGCGTAGGTTATTACTGATTCTTTGTCGAGTTGATATATTGATCCTAATTCCCCTTGAAGTTGATAAATATTACGTTTTTGTGCGTAGATTTCTTTAAGAAATTGTTCCAACTCAGAAATGGTATCAACATTTTTCTCTTGTATTGTTCTGCGGGGTTCTCCGATTATTTTTATCCGCACGGCTTTCACTAGATTTACTTCGGCGCCTGGTCCCATCATAGCCAAGGCTTCCCTACATCCCTGAATGAATAAACCGAGTGACATGGTGTGCCCATCATAATTAGGGATTACCGCTAAGGTATTCCTCAGTGAAAGGGTTTGATTTTGTAATCCCATTTTGTAAATGGGATTTTCGGATTCTTCAGTTATGTCTGTTTTTGGTTTTGTCCCTGGTTCCGTGTTAGTGGGTTTATCTGCGTTCTCGTTAGGATGATCTTTAGAACACCCAGGAGCGGGTTCCGTATTTCGGAAAGAATGCGATAGACTTTCTAATAAATTCCTTGGTACGATTTTCGGTTTTTTCAATATTGATTTTACCGCGCGGTTTTGGTTTTTCGTATTCTTCGGGGTGTCGGAGAGAGCAGTTTTATATTCGGTAGCTTCGAGAGGCGTTGAAGTGCTTAAAGGTGTTCCAAATAATCCCGGTGAGGTGTTCGGGAGTGCGTGATTTCCGGTTGATGGGCTCGCGCGACCGGGGGGATTTTTACCTGCCTCGGCGCGTGCCACTTGTAATGACTCGAGAGGGACTTCTGAGCGGTCGGGGACCGAGGGCGGTCTCTCTGTTGTTTCACCTTCGTTACTACGATCGCTGGATATAAGTAAATATTGGTTGGTCCCGTGAATGGGGTCTGGAATATATCCTACTAGGGCCCAATTATTTCCAGGGGATTTATTTTCTGTGTTCGAGCGTATTTTCTGCTGACTGTAATGTGTTCTTGCGTCTGTGTTATTTCGGAAATCTCTTCGGGTAATCCGAACAACACTTGTGTTTTATTTAAATCTTCACTATCAACTGATTTTGTGTCGTCACTCTCGTCTACTGATTTCGTATTTTCCCCGTCGTCGGTTTCGATTCTATAAGTTCTCACACCGTCTTCAGTTATTTCCGCGGATTGTAAATTTTTGTCTGATTCGAAACTAATTCTCACTGTTTTTCCTCCTGCGTGTTCGGGGATTTGTTCGTCTTCCGTAACTGTCTCTGTTGATTCGTCCGATTCTGATTCAGAGGTTTTCTCCGAGTCAGCGATTCCTGGAAAGTCGGGGCCGGTTTCTTCGAATGGTCTTCTACCTGCTGTCTCGGGGATTTCGTGGGTTTCGGTCACTGTGTTAAGGGTATTAGTATTGTCTCCTGTTGTACGTCGACTTCGTTCGCAGGGATATGTACTCAATATTTTATCGTCTAACGGAAGGTTTTTAGAACGAGTCCTGTGCATTTATAATTTTTTTTTATGAGCGAGTTCTACGGATGTAATTATATTTGATTTTTTTATATGTTTTTGCTCTCTTCTTGTTGACCTTTGTTTTAATCTGACATGAATGTGCACACCACTGAATTATTATTCGAAATATGTTTTGTACCCAGTCGCTCCACATTTATAGATGGGACAGATTCTATCTCTTGTTGTCGTTGTTCTATTTCTCAAAATAAATTTCCGTTGAAGGTTTCCGTTTTACTTACGAAGCAACGAGATTTGTTCAATAATTATTCAAAGGATTGTAAAAGGTCGTGGGACACGTGTCTGTGTAAGAGGAGCCAGTAAGTTCAGTTGGTGAGAGAAGTGCCTTAAGTCCGTCGGGTCTGGGGCGCCGATCTGGCCAGGTAGAATAATTTTACTTTCTATTCGTTTTTGAGCTTGGTATTTTCCTGAGGGATCTTCTCAGTTGAGGTTTTGATACCGAGTTCTTTTTCCGGTTGATTTTTTTCAAAGAAAGTTTTTTCAAAAATTGTTCTTTTATAATTATATTAATAAGTTCTTGAGTGACGGCTTCTAATTCAACAATACGCATGTGAAGCTCTACTAGTTTTTCCAAAGTGTCCATGTAATATATTGAGTGGTTGTTACAAAATTTCACAGTCAAATCATTGTAAATCGCAAAATGGTTCAGGCCTGTCAAATTATTTAAAGAAGCACTCTTAATATCCCGGACGAGCCCCCAAAAATTTGTTACGTCAAAAGTGTCGTGGATTTTACTCGAGCGACAATTTTACACGTATTAGTGCGGTTCAGCGTGATTTACCCGTGCTCTGGTCAAGAAGGAAGGCTCCTCCCTATACCACATCTGACGAAGTACACTAAACGCGCAAGCTCTGTTTCGAGTCTAACCTTTCGGAAAATTACTCGGGGACGAGCTGCGAATGCTTCTCTAAAGGGAATTTGACTGGGGTCTGAAATGATGATGATGTGATGATGGCTCGAGACAATGAACGTACTAAATTTCACCGATATAATTAAAAATTTCACTTACCCTTTTTGTGTTGAACTGGATGCTGATGCTGCAGATGGGAAGGACACGATCGTAAAGAAACTGTGACACTGAATTTAAGAATGCAACCGTCGAATTTTATTCGTAAAACGAGGAAATTAAATAAACCGATTTTTCTCAACAAAGGATGGTAACATGTAATTAATCGTGATGATGTTCACAAATATCGGCACCTCGTGGTGTAACAAAATTCAGAATTCGGATGTACAAGTTTCTCAAAATACGAAGCGTGCGAAATTATAAAATAAAATACAAAATTAGTCGAAGCCCGAAAATACAAAAACTGAAGAGTCTTATTTAAGTCTATAAACTCCTAAGTCCCCGGTTAGGACAAAGGTTCGAATTACGAAAAATGAAAATCTTAGCGAAGAACGGAATGGATCTAAGTCCGCAGACGGATTAAAAGTCGATGATGATTGGAACTCGAAATTTTCTAAGTCCGTGATACGATTTTAAATTCGGAGCTGATTTTTCCTAAGTCCGCGATATGATTTAAATGCGGAGCTGATTTTCTTCTAAGTCCGCGATACGATTTAAATTCGGAGGTGATTTTTTCTAAGTCCGCGGTCGATTTAAATGATTTTTTTCTAAGTCCGCGGTCGATTTAAATGATTTTTTCTAAGTCCGCGGTCGATTTAAATGATTTTTTTCTAAGTCCGCGGTCGGGCAGAAATTCGTCGTTAATTCGATTTTAAAGTTTTCAGTCTATGCTCGGGCAGAGATTCGGTGTGGGCAGATCTAATTTTCGGGACGCACTGTCTCTTGTCGATACCTTTTTGTCTTTTTATATGATTGGGTCCTTTGTCTTTTGATTGAGCGATGGTAGGGGTAGTGCCTACGTGATCTTCGACTCCCTATCTCATGCTAGAGGAGGACACCGCACCTTGCAGGTCGCGCGTGGCTCGCGCGTGGCTCCCGGCCCCGCGCCTGTCCCTTGCCCTGGCTCCAAATTTACGACTTCCTCTTTCGTCAATGTCTTCTCGATGTTTCGACCAGGTGTTCACGCTCTTCGTTGGTGCGATTTAGTTTCTGCCTTATTTGGACCTCTTCGCTTATAAGTTTTGTAGGTTTGTTATAGAATACATTATCTGATTCCCTGCCGTGTTTTTTAAGTGGTTTCGCCGGGCGACAAGAATAACTTCTTAACAAGATCGCTTTGACCAAGATTTTGAATTTACGTAGGAAATCGTACAGACTGTAATTCTCGAATTTGTTGTTAAAAGTTCATCTTCGCTTGTTGTTGCTAATACGCGTTGTTATAAATTTTGTATAAAATTGCAGCTCCATATTCTCGTTATAACTTTTTTTAAAGTTATCCGTATTTAAACGTATGAATCCCGATTTTATAAACTATTAATCCTTTTACCATTTTCTTATGTTAACAAATTATCATGGTGAGTTATATAATTCTTAACAGTTGTTCATGGACAATTTAGTCGTTTTTGCCTCCTTATCTTACGGGGCTCCGTCTTTTGAGTTCCAAAGGTTCCTTGAGACATTGATTATTTCGTCTTGTTGCATTCTTCTATTCTTTAATCTGTGCATTTACAGGGGTCTTCAAGAAAAGCGGAAGAATAGGTTTAGTTATCTGGCCAGACTATAACTCCATTACGTACAAATCATGATTTCCGAGACGAAAAATGATACGACGATTTTGGTGGAACGTAGGGCATTCACCCGGTGTTCTCATAATCTTCTAGCTCTCAGGGCTAAGTAGATTTCTTTTATTTCCCTTTTTTGTAACCACAGGCGGGTTCGGCTGCAACGAGTGATCGAGGATCGTTAAGAGGCGTGGTAAAGCAAGGCCCGCGGCTGACGGTCGATAACCGACCCGCCCGGTTGCCTCTAGTTTCGTCTATCGCCGCTCGCTCGAGTGGCGTAGGTGACATTTTCTAGAGAGCTTAGTGTTTTGAAAAATCGGGCCCTGTTGTACCATCATCCGCACTCTTTTACCTCGACTGACCCAGCGGTATCTGTTAGCAGATATTGTAGTTTCCGGGGCCTGCAGGGCCCGTTGCTCGTATAATTGTTTACCGAATGCCCCCTTTCGCCAGAAGTCTCGAAACCCATGACTGAACTAAGAGTTCGTTTGTGCGAATAGCGCGAAGTTACGGCCTGACGTAACAGGTTGCCTTTACCAGATGCGACCGAGAGCGCGATGACCGCTTCTCCGCTGTCAGGTATGAATGGCTTCCGGACTTTGGGCCCCTTGCGTTGGTGTTGCCCGTGCCTCGCGCGTGCCTGGGGATAGCCCTCTTAGTCTCAGGTGACTATATGACTCATCTCGTAATCCCGTTATCCAATCGGCATAATGCGGATTAATCTTGACAATCTAGTGGTAACAAACGAATTAATAGGAGAATTTACACGTGTGTTCTATTCGTTCCTTTTTTTTCAGATTATTATTATTTTTCTTTTCGTCTCCTTCCTCTTTTTTTATAGTTCGTTTTTTTTTATAATTGATATGTCTATTTGCTCATTATTGGTACATTATTATTATTGATTATTATTATGATATATATATATTTTTTTTTGTTTTTCCTTTTTCCATCGACACAAATTTTTTCGTTAAATCATACCCTAGTGTGAATCATTCGTAGTCATCCCTAGATGTTGCTTTTAAGGGGCTGCTGGAGGCGATTTTCGAAACTGACGTGACCCCAGCGCCACCAAGTACGAACTAAAAAGTTTTAAACTACTTTACCGACCGACGCGAGTCGCGTTCGGAACTCGACGGTAGCGCGCTCTCTGTGCAGCACGCCGCACTGATATGCGGCCGGCTGCACACAGAGCGCGCTGTCGTCGCGTCGGTAGTCGCAACGCGCACTATCGGCCGGCAACACTACAAATGTAGCGCTTCACAAGAGAACTAAAACGCGGTCAAACGCAATCGAAGTAACCTCAAAACACAATTCTTTTGAATCATTGTTTGTCGGAGATGCTTCAATTGCGTATTATGCATAATGTGTCCACAGACAGCTAGCAGCGTGCCAGTTTGAGTGCGTTCCACGAACAGTGGCGGGCCCACAACTTCGGTGCGCTCCACGGGCTTCTGGCTGCGGCACATATTTTGCGCGTTCTAGCCGAACTAAGACGCCACTACAATTTCCCATGCATGCAATACTCCTTTTTATTGCAGCCCGTAAATCTTACTACAATCTAGGAATATAATACACGAGGCATTCTCTGCACGATGAGTGATATTCTATTCAACCTGCTCAGTTCTGACCCATATTTCGTCATTACTTTGTGGTTTATGTAATGTCCCACTGATTTTTTAATTTTTTCGAAACGCTTCATTTTCTGACTAAACCTTGTAGTTTTCTATCACACGACAATCGAAGTTGTATTGATTGTAACGTTGACATTTCGCCAAGAAAAGTAAACACTTGCATTTTTGCAATAGACGCACAGAAAGCTCTCTTTTCGCGTCTGAAGAGCGTGAACGTAGCACTGTCCTCGTGAGTCATGAGACAAAACTACCGCATATGTGAAAATCACACCAGCTGCTTTTTTTGCACGCTTTTACTTCGTTGTGTTGTAAAATGTAGTATGCAATGCCTGTACGGAAAAGTAGTTCTCAAAAATGCACTGTCGACGGCAGCTCTGAAATAAGCAGCATGTACTATCGACTCGTACGGCCAACCGTCACAGCTTTCGTTGGGGACCACTTTTCAGTGCGAGTGCCATATTTTATTTCTTATAACAAATCTGCCCATCCCCGAAAGTACTGAGTTCTGAGTGTTATACCATGAAAATCTCGAAAATAAAATTGTTCATGAAAACAATTCTTTCTTTATGAGGAAGCAAAAGGAGCTAGATGTAAATACGAGTATTTTGTAGTAACTAGTGTGATTTGATTCATTCGCAGCTGGGCATAGTCTTTTGTTCTCATTCAAAATTTAGAAATCACCATCTCCATCACGCTGAACAGGTACGAAAAGGTGGAATTTGTGTGCATGACATACAAAAATGTACTTGAGAGTTCCAAGTCTTGTCACTTTGCTTGGATTTGTTTACCCCGTAACATCAGTCAGTACCATTGAGTTGGAAAACTAACACTCAGTGTTATATGAAAGTGACTTCTTTCGAAAATACTAGGACTGTTTTTCAAGGGTTACTACATAGGAAGCATCTTATAGGGTACAACTGAGCGAGCTGGAAAATTGGCTCATTTGACCAAGAATGCCCTATCTAGGGAAATATTAGAGATTTCGTGAACTTTCGCTTTTGAAGTAAAACACGCTGCAGGTCTTCCGTGCACTCCTTCACGTATAGCCCTGCGATAATATCCCAGGGCTCAAGAATGACGTCTCCATAACTTTCAAAATTTCGGTGATATACCTTTTAGGAAAACGAGAGCAACGTCAGTGTGACATTGCACCTGGTTTCTACCTGAGATCAGACCTTTGGATCAGACCGATTGGGTCCGCAATATTGTATATGGTAGACCTCTATTCACTCATTTTTTATTTTGATTTTTTTCCACGTTTTTAATAATCTGCTATTGTTAAAAACAAATTACCGAACGATACATTTTTTTTATATGAAAAAATGGTGGAAAACCTTTTTCCGAAAATAAAAATGTTTTATAACCGAGTTGAAATTGTCCAGTGAATCGATCTATTTTCGGGCTTCTTTCAACCAAAAGAAATATGAAATATGAGAAAAATAGTGACATTGCAATGGCCAGCAGCAAGACGATTTTTGTTTACAACACATGATTTTTGGAATTTTTCCTGATTTTTTCTAATCTATATATATTAGCATAAAATGAACAAATTCTGAAACATTGATAAAAAATAAATAAAGCATAAATGTCAGTGCTTTTTACAGTTTTGTAAATCACAGGAAAAAACCACGTGGAATATCTCATATTTACTAGTGAGGGTATGAGAGACCTATCATAAATGCCACGCAGACTTGAAAATATGGGCTATTTTAGACAGCACAAGGTCCACATCGAAATCAACGCAAAGTATGAATACGCCATTCTACGTGAACAGACACCTACATACAAACGAAAAAACAATATCCAGCTTTCAAGTGAAATATTTGTATCATGAATCGCGAGATTCAAGACTTTGCGACGACAAACTCGCCTGTGCCATTCAAGACAAGAACAAATTTTTCAATATCGAATAAAATGACAGTCCAGCTGTGAAACTCCGAGATTTTATTCATGATCTCCAATTTTTTGGTCTTGTCTCTAGTCGCCTCGCCGTAACAATTATCACAAAAGGAAAGTTCAGGATACCTTAAAAAAAAAAAAATCTCGGCAAGCTCCAATTTGTATAACAGCGAGCCATTGTTTTATTTGTTTTTCTGAAAACAAGCATTGCTTTTGACGTGACGGTCTGTCACAACTGCTCGTAAAATAATGAACATCTCGTTAGATGACTCTGTTTTCGACTCGCTACTCGTCACAATCAATCCACGTTTCATATGTCGATTGTGGCTTTGACTTGTTGCTCGTCGATGTCAGCACACTTCTATTGAGATACCTATCCTTATTAGATAGCACTTACGATTATTTTGGTAAGTTGAATTATGGAGTCAATCGCAAACTTCAATACCACATATAACTATTGCACTTGCAATGATTTTGGTGGTTCAAAAATGTTCAACGATAAATGCTCGTACTTCGCCTGTACTAACAACGTCAATGTCTTCGGATGACTCTGTTCGACCTGCTGCTTGCAGAATCATCACTCATTTTGACAGAGCGTAGTGCCTCATTTATGAAGACCTGAACTGAAAACAGACCCAACTTGGTACATACGACTGTAAACGGAAAAACTGATTTTATCACAAATTCACCACGGCTAAATTCTACGAATTGCCACGACAACTGGTACGGGGAAATGAGCCATGTCAAGTTACGGTATCTATATTCAGTTGAGTATTCCAGAAAAATAGCACTACGCCACAAGACGATTGCGACTCTGACTTGCGGCTTATCAAGATCAGCACACTTCCGTTGACATAAACAATGAAAAAATTCGAAAAATCGCAAGGTACAGGACATTTTCGAAAGTTCGAAGCAATCAGGTGAACGTCGTGGCTTACACCCGACGCTTTACTGAACACATTTTAGGGATCGACTTTTCTTGTTTTGCCGACCGTCGTTCCCTGTTCCTTACCACAGTATCTGCGGTGGTTTGACACTGCGTGGCGAGATTTAAAATCACGACTGCAATCAGCGAACGTGAATTTCACGCACGTTTTCTCGTGTGTAACGAGGTCGTGCCGAGTAAAATTCGCCTTGCACCCTGAGCATTCCACAAGCGTCTGGTGTGTTTCTCTGCTGTGGCGTGCGATATCTTCCACTCGCTTCGTGCAGACAGCACACTGGGTACATTGCGTATTGATTTCGTCGCCGGTAGAATGAATCGATCGTTTGTGTCGATTCAGACTTTGCAAATGTTGGAATTGCTTATCGCAAATTCCACACACATGCTTCGCACTGTGGTCATCTTTTCGGTGTTTGTCCAACAAGTGCTTCGTTCCGAAGATTCCGTCACATGTGGTGCATTGGTGTTTCCGGGCTTGCCGACCTTCACGCACATGTCCACGTCCGCATTCGTTGCCGCATGTGCCAACTGACACGCATCGCACGGACACAGGGCTTTGAATTTGTTGCTGAAGTTCCAACCATCGCTTCCGACGTTTATAGCTTCAGCAACATTCACGCCAACATTGACGACTTGGTGGAGGATTCCGTATCGAACATACAGTAGATCGCCAGGTTTTTGCACCACGAATTCATACCGTATTTTATGCTGCTTTATATTTTTGTGCTGCAGCGGCAGCAGACAAATGTCTGACTTCTCTCTATCATCACCGTTATGGCCGCCACGTTGAGAAGCTTTTAACTTCTGTGCAACGATGTCATTGGTGCGCGCGTAGTCTTCCCGGTCAACGATCATCCAGATTTTTTCCTTGCCGGCGTGAAGAAGGTTCACGCTGTCAGCGAGGCTGTCTTCCACATGCAATTCTGTGAAACTTCCTGCGCTGCCAACGTAGAACATGCTGGTATTAATTCCAGCCATCTCTTCGACTCTAGAATTTTTTTCTGGATCCAAATGACCGCTGATGCCGTTCAAACAGCTTATTATGCCCTGCGGCGGCACTTCGCAATTGTACACGTACAAAAACGTCGAATTTGCCTGCAACGCATGCACAAAGAAACGTTCCATAAACGATACAACAGACCGTCGATCAACTCCAAGGCTGCGTTCGGCTTCGGCTTCATTTCTGAAGCCATCCGTTTCGTTCAGACCTTGAAATATTTGACGGCCGATTGCGTTATGTTGCTTACGCTTTTGTTGTCCACCTCGATGTTGATCTTGTACGGAAATCTTACACTTCCCGTACAGTCGACAGTCGTCGATGGATTCCAGCGACAGCTCCAGCGCATCGTTGAAAAATGTAGCGACGTGCGGTCCGAAACTGTAATAAAAAACGGATCATGAATATTTTTATAAAAATAATTTGATACTGCTAAAAATCGCTGTTACCTTCAAGCCCTGAACATATATGCATTGCAGAAATATAATTTTCGGCAAACTGTAACTCTTTCAAGTAAATAATTGTGCAACAAATTACCATAACAATGTTACGTGCCTACGTGCGTGAAGCGCACGTCTCACGGCGCGTACCAAACTCCTCGCGTGAGGCGCGAGGGTTATTTTATTTTTATTCGTGGGCCGCTCGCTACGTCCCGTACGGGCCCGCGTCCTGAATCCTTGGAAAAGAATAATGCCTGAAAGGTAATTTTGTTGGGAAGAAACTGATCCGTAGACAAAGATTGGGTTAAACAATATATTCTAATTTATTCAAATATTTTTGAATCTATTAAGGGAAAAAAATGGGCTTACAATGCCAACAAAATATTCTAAATCATAACGCGCTCACGCATTCCTCCATAACCCATACAACTTACAGTGGATGATAATCCGGGGAAGTCGTCCGGTCGTAAACAGCAAAACAAAAAATAACAAATATGTTTCACCCACTGTTGCACTCACTCACTAGTCCACTTAATGTCTTTATGTGACTTATAGTCTCTAGGAAATACTGTTAAATGACCAAAAGTCGGTTTGGTCGGTTTCGAAGATAAAGTCCTTAAGAAATACGCGTCACGATTAACGGCGCGGCGGAACACACTCGCTCGATTTCTCAAAGTCGAGGTTTACTGACCAGTGCGCCCACGGGTACGCGGAGTTGCTCGAAAAAGAATCTTTACGGATTCGCGGTTAATTCGGAACTGAATTCCCTCGCAGCCCTCCGAGAGCTCGCGAGTTCTCGGGGAGACGAGAGGGGATCAGTCCCGCGAGATCAGCGGAAAAGCGCCGAGCTCCGACACGCGCGGCGATCGCGATCGTCCGGCGCGGCAGAAACACAACACTTTTGCGCATTGGCGAATATTTTACTCCACAGGAAATGGCTCAGCGCATCGCGTGAGCGCAGCTGCGGTGTGGAATGACACCCCAGGTGATAGCTCAGCGATGCGCTGTTGCTCAGGCGCGTCACGTCCGAACGTTCTCGAGACGCATCTCGAAAAAGTTCGGGACGTAACAACAATATAACATAACTTTTGTTGTTTTGAAAATGATTTGCTTATTTTTCTGAATTCGTGTGAATTTTTTCAGAATTTTTGAGCCGAATTTTTATCGGCTAGGCGCCGTTTCGTTGGACGGGCGAGCCATTCAACGTGCTCGCGCCGAGGCTCGAGTTGCGGCGAGCACGTCGAATGGCTCTGAATGACTTTTTTTAAATGAAATTATGCAGATAAAAATCTGAAAAAAATCAAGCATGTGTAAGGTGCAGAACTGATTTTTCTTAAAAAAAAATCATTCGTAAATGTTATTAACAAATTACATAAATAAATAATTGTGCTACAAATTACCCGGCATCTTAATTTTTTTTTGTTCTAAAAATAAATTGTATATTTTTCATAATACGTACTAATTTTTTCAGAATTTTTTAGCTGAATTTTTATCGGCTGGGCGCCGCTTCGTTGCCCGGGCGAGCCATTCAACGTGCTCGCGCCGAGGGTCGAGTTGCGGTGAGCACGTCGAATGGCTCTGAATGCCTTTTTTTAATTGCAATTATGCAGATAAAAATCGGAAAAAAATCAAGCATGTATAAGGTGCTGAAATGATTATTTTGGCATAAAAATAATGTATAAATGTTATTAACAAATTACATAAATAAATAATTGTGCAACAAATTACACGGCAACTTCATTTTTCTTTTTCTAAAAATGAATTGGTTATTTTTCAGAATACGTATGAATTTTTTCAGAATTTTTGAGCCTAATTTTTATCGGCTGGGCGCCGCTTCGTTGCCCGGGCGAGCCATTCAACGTGCTCGCGCCGAGGCTCGAGTTGCGGTGAGCACGTCGAATGGCTCTGAATGCCTTTTTTAAGATTGAAATCATACAGATAAAAATGTGAAAAAAATCAAGCTTGTTCAAGGTACCGAAAAGATTATTTTGGCTTAAAAATTATTTATAAATGTTATTAAATAATTACATAAATAAATAATTGTGCAACAAATTACACGGCAAATTAATTTTTCTTTTTCTAAAAATGAATTGGTTATTTTTCAGAATACGTATGAATTTTTCCAGAATTTTTGACCCGCATTTGTATCGGCTAGACGCCGTTTCGTTGCCCGGGCGAGCCATTCAACGTGCTCGCGCCAAAGTACGAGTTGCGGCGAGCACGTCTAATGGCTCTGAATGCCTTTATTTGAATTGGAATTGTTCGAATAAAAATCGGAAAAAAACCAAGCTTGTACAAGATAGTGAAAAGATTATTTTGGCTTAAAAATAATGTATAAATGTTATTAACAAATTACATAAATAAATAATTGAGCAACAAATTACACGGCAAAAACTTTTTTTTGTTTTGTAAATGAAAATGAAAATGTTGCCGTGTAATTTGTTGCATAATTATTTATTTATGTAATTTGTTAATAACATTTACAAATTATTTTTATGCCAAAATTATCTATTCAGTACCTTGTACAAGCTTGATTTTTGAAAGATTTTGGTCTGTACAATTGCAATTTAAAAAAAAAGTTGCAAAGTAGAACTTTGCACATTGCTTCCTCATTAATTTTCGTTTTTCACTAAGCCACCTCTATGAAGAAGCTTGTTTATTTAACATTTTGGCTTCCTCATAGAGGAAGCTTTGTGAAAAACGAAAATTAATGCGGAAGCAATGTGCAAAGTTCTACTTTGCAACTTTTTTTTATTTGAACAAAGGAAATATCCGTCACAAACACCGTTACATCTCATTTTCATTAGATACAAAGTTTTATCTTACTTTCTTAACTTTTGCGGAAGTTATCGCGAAAATCTAAATTTTTTGAAAAATTAAAAATGGTGTAAAATCCGAACGACTTTACCGATCATCACCAAATTTCGTATGTAGCAGGGCTGTATGTTGTTTTTCCATTATTCAACAATTCGGATCATTTGTTAAAATTCGACGTGATTTAGAGCTAAATTTTTTTTTTTTCGAAAATTTCAAAATTGTATAAAATCTGAATCGCTTTACCGATTTTGTCGAAATTCAATACCATACAACATTGAACGTATCTTCTATTATGAAGAACTATTTAGCCAAATCGTCGAACTTTTACGAAAGTTAGAGCGACCACGCCCTTTTTTCAACAAATTAAAAACTACATAAAATCTTAATGACTGTATATATGTTATCAAAAATCTCGCCATTGGAAGAGGGGCAACTACTCTACTTGCGTGCCAAATTTGAGCCAGATCGCTCGAACGGTTTCTGAGTGAGAGGCGATTGAATTTTCGAGGCCCAGCACGCACGCACGCACGCACGCACGCACGCACGCACGCACGCACGCACGCACGCACGCACGCACGCACGCACGCACGCACGCACGCACGCACGCACGCACGCACGCACGCACGCACGCACGCACGCACGCACGCACGCACGCACGCACGCACGCACGCACGCACGCACGCACGCACGCACGCACGCACGCACGCACGCACGCACGCACGCACGCACGCACGCACGCACGCACGCACGCACGCACGCACGCACGCACGCACGCACGCACGCACGCACGCACGCACGCACGCACGCACGCACGCACGCACGCACGCACGCACGCACGCACGCACGCACGCACGCACGCACGCACGCACGCACGCACGCACGCACGCACGCACGCACGCACGCACGCACGCACGCACGCACGCACGCACGCACGCACGCACGCACGCACGCACGCACGCACGCACGCACGCACGCACGCACGCACGCACGCACGCACGCACGCACGCACGCACGCACGCACGCACGCACGCACGCACGCACGCACGCACGCACGCACGCACGCACGCACACACATACGGACATTTTTTCTAAACCACTTTTCTCGACATTTTAGGTGATTCTAAGCATACTGGCATGAAAATCTCGAAAAAAAATTTTTTCATGAAAACAAAGCTTCCTCTATGAGGAAGCAAAAGGCATTTAGAGCCATTCGACGTGCTCGCCGCAATTCGAGCCTCGGCGCGAGCACGTTGAGTGGCTCGCCCGGCCAACGAAACGGCGTCCAGCCGATAAAAATTCAGTCCAAAGATTCTGGAAAAATGCATACGTACTCTGAAAAATAGCCAATTCATTTTTAGAACAAAAAAATTTAAGTTGCCGAGTAAAGTGTTGCACAATTATTTATTTACGTAATTTGTTAATAACATTTATAAATTATTTTTATGCCAAAATAATCTTTTCAGTACCTTGTGCAAGCTTGATTTTTTTCCGATTTTTATCTGTACGATTTCAATTTTAAAAAAGGCTTTCAGAGCCATTCGACGTGCTCGCCGCAACTCGAGCCTCGGCGCGAGCACGTTGAATGGCTCGCCCGGGCAACGAAACGGCGTCTAGCCGATACAAATTCGGCTCAAAAATTCTGGAAAAATTCATACGTATTCTGAAAAATAGACAATTCATACGTATTCTGAAAAATAGACAATTCATTTTTAGAACAAAAAAAAATTAAGTTGCCGGGTAATGTGTTGCACAATTATTTATTTGCTATTTGTTAATAATATTTATCAGTTATTATTACGCCAAAATAATCTCTTCAGCACCTTCAACATGCTTTATTTTTTCCGATTTTGATGTGGCAAATTTCATTTAAAAAAAAGGTATTCACAGCCATTGGACGTGCTCGCCGCAAGCCGCGCCACGGCGCGAGCATGTCAAATGGGTCGTACGATCATTCATGCTGTTTTTTATTGGCTGAAAGTCTAACAAAAAGCAAGAAGTCGCACTTCTCGCACTCGTTACGTAAGAGTATCGTAAACAATTTTACATCACAAGGCGCGAAAATGGGATTTCACGCACGCGCGGCGTATGCGAAACCAAGTTTCTCGCACCGAATGAAATAATGTGTTATACGAACCTCATGTGAGAAACTTTTTCTCAACTCGTGTGATTGCAAAACTCGTTTTCGGCTCGTGTTGCAAAGTCACACTCGCCAAAAAATGTTAATCGCACTCGTATCGTTATATACTATTAAACGCGCACTCCTTTCTTTCATAACTATAATAAAGGAGTGTTGCACCCCGGAATATTTAAATTCCGTTTCGAAATTTCAGTTGCTCAATCGAACGCCCGGTCGGGGTGAACGATCGAGCGCGTGCCGGAATTCGCCGATGTTGAAATCGGGCGAATTGACACGAAATGCTTACGCACCGATTTTCGGTGAATCGCAGCGATCCACTGCAATTCACCGACAGTCGAAGACCAGACTCGGAGCTGAGCAGTCAGGCTCCTCTTAGACTCGGGTACCCACGAATTGTAAAACGATTAGAAACAGAAACTGTAACACAGAAATATCATTCTCTCAAATAAATTGTCTAATTGGTAAACCCGAGTTCGCGTGAGTCCAACTCTTTAATCGGCGAACGATCCCGAATAAACAACAATTACCCACCGACTGGTAACCTGATCAATTACCGAGTCGCCGGGCACAACATTTTGGTGGCAGCGGTGGGATCTGCCGTAAGCGAACCGGACACGCCACGAGGATAATCTTGAGGCGAAAGATCTCGTGTCGGGGGGCCACATTTCCCTCGCACGAAAATAAAACCCAGAGTCAAACCCGACACGCAGACGTTGGGGCAAAGGACCTGGTGCGGTTTGACACGCAGACGTCAGACCGTCAGACGATCGAGAGTGCGACCAGGAGGACGCGACCGATACGCTCGTTGGCCGAGGACCGCCGGCGACGAGAGCTACCGACGGACGAGGATAAAGGGTCGACCACGCCGAAGAGGACGATCGGGCCGACCAAGGACATCCAGACGCCGCAGCCAGGGGTCAACGTCCAGGCCAACACGGCACCGAGGACGACAGCCCTGACGACCAACAGCGCCATGGCAGGGATGCTAATTCTGTAAGTGGCGATTGTTATGTACATGTGCTAGGGTTTTTTTTTGTGTAAAAAAAAACATATACCAGAGCCAAAAAAGGGGAAAAATTCTGGAACGAAAAAAAAAAAAAATCGCGTAAACCCGTGGGACTGAGCCCGCGAGCCCAGATCTCTCGTTAATAAAAACCGAGACCCTTACTTGTGAATCCGAATAAGTTTGTAGCAACTTACGCGGATTCACAGTATTAATTCGCGAAAGACAGGAGGCCAGGCTAACACCAACCACTGTCCATCATAATTAAAATAAAAATAAAATAAACGCGAGGGGAAGCGCGGGTAATCCCGGGGGGGGCCAACACATGCCCGGAGGTCGAGCCTCGTTGCCGAAAAGGAGGGCGAATTCGGAGGACTCGACCTTGCCGGCTGAGCCCGTTACCCCGACCACAGGGTTAGAGGCCGCGGTTCACGACATCACATTCCGGACCCGGCGGGCCCTGCTGGAAAATTCGCCGACAGGGCGACTACCAGCGGCCACAGAAGCGGCGTTAGCCGCTAGTTTGCGTGCGCCTTTCGGCGTCAACACCGTCCGGGATACCGCGTTCGGCGGCCCCGACGACAGCCTGATGGATCCCCGCAGGGATGACACGCGACGCGTAACCAACGCGATGGTCGACCAGGGCATTGAGGAGCTCCGCGCCCAGCTGGACACCGTCAACCGGGGGGCTGCTGCGGGCGCTGCGGGGCCCTACCCTCAAGGGCCCGGTCGGTCGGAGGACGACGGAGACGACAGCTACCGTCTGGAGACGATGGAGGAGAGGCGGATCCGTGAAGAGCAAACGACGGTTCGGGAGGTCGATCCCCGGACAAGCGCGCGGAGGAGGGTGGCGCAGGCCCTGCAGGGGATGAGGGGCGATGAGATAGACCTCATCTGCCGTCTGCAGGAGCAGGTTGCCACCCTCACGGTCGAGCTACAAGCCCTAAGAGGGCAAATAGGGGGGCCCTCCCTCGCGGGGGGGCGAAATCCGCCGGGCGCTCCGGGAAATCCGCCGGGCGCCTCGGGTAACACGCCGGGCGCAACGGGTAATCCGCCGGTCCCGCCGAACAGGAACTCGCGGGGTTCCCCGGCCCAGAACGGCTGGGAGCCGCCGTACGGCTATCACCCGGACGCGCCAAACTACCCCCCAAGACGGGACGCGGACACGCTCGATTTGGGGCTGGCTTTAGAAAATATCAAGAGTTTCGATGGAAGCAAGCCCACGGAGCTCGACGGCTTCATCACCAGCTGCGAGACCGTGTTCGAAATGGTTTCTCCAAGCAGACACGGTATACTGCTGAAGCTTGTGCTGAGCAGCAAAATCGGTGGCCAAGCCACCCGTGAGCTCAAGCACAAAACCATAAATTCGGTGAGTGAGCTCAAAACCGAGCTGGAATCTCTGTACGGGCAGCGCAAGTCCCTGGCCGCCCTACAGTTAGAGTTCAACGCCCTCCGCCAGGGACAGGGCGAGGACATCGCCGCGTACGCAGCTCGGACAGAAAAACTCACGATCGAGGTGATCGAAAAACTCTGCGGTGTCGTCTCATCTGAGCGCGACGCGCTGACTATTGAGGAAGTCACGCGGAAGTGCGGCCAGGCGAATTTTGAGAACGGCCTGCACGGGCAGGTCCAAATTCTCGTCCGCTCGCGAAATTTCGCCACACTGCACGAGTCGATCGCCGGGGCGATCGAGATCAGCAACATGGTGCAGCCGAAAGGCGGCGCCGCCGGACAGAGTCACAACAACCGGCGATCAACAGCAGCTCCGGCGCAGGGGGCAAAGACCTGCTACAACTGCGGAAATGCGGGGCACCTGGCCCGAGACTGCACGCGGAAATCGGGCCGCATGAGCCTGCCAATGGCCGGTCCAAACGATAAAAAAATAAATCAGGTGGACATCATTTGCACGTACTGCAAAATCAAGGGCCACACCTGGCAGGAATGCCGGAAGAGGCTGAAGAAGAAGAAGGAAAACGGCCAAGGACAGCAGCAGCAAAATAAAGCGGCGAATAATCAGCCGGGGGGGAATGATAAGCCTCAGGCATCCAGCATGGCCGCCAAGAGCAACGTCAGCAGCGGGGCCGCGCGTACGCTGGGCACTCTGCAGGTCAACACACTGGCTGTCCGGCACGTAGCGCAAGGCCGGAGCGAGACGGCCGCGGCCGAGAAAGAGACGCTGCGAGTATTGCAGATAACGCTCCCGGCCGCGAGCGATACGGCGGGCGACACCGCCGCTGACTTCGATATCGCTTGCCCTACTGCCGCTCGCGAGCTCTTGACCCTCAAGGCTGACACCGGAGCCCAATGCAGCATCGTAAAATACAGCTGCTTGAAGGCCGAGGCGCGAATCGCGGACAGCGACGCTGAGTTGCAAGGGGCAGGGGGGAGTAAATTTTCTCCTCTCTGCAAGGCCGAAATTACGCTGAAAACACCGAGAGTATCCGTGCAGCATTGGTTTTACGTCGTGCCGGACGACGTGCCGTTGGCTGTGCACGGGCTGCTGGGGATGGACTTTATTAAAAAACATAAGGCCGACATCCTCAGCGGCGAAACTTTTAAATTATTCGGCCAGAGCATTCCGCTAATAGACGGACGCTCGAAAATAACGATTGCGCGTCGCTCGGAAAAAATAGCCTACGTCGCGACGACGAGTAAATACGTCGGTTTAGTCTCGCGTACGGAGGTGAGCAAAGGCGTGATACTCGGCGCGTGCTACACACCACCACGAGGGAATTGCTGTGTGGTGAGCCTCGCCAACACTACCGAGCACGAGGTGGTGATAGAGCGGCCGACGGTGACACTTGAGCCGGTCGAGATAACCGAGGCCGAGCTCGACGCGAACGCCAAGGCACTGCTCGTAAGCCCGGTGCAGGTGGAAAGGGGGGCTCAGCGACTGGAGCGATTGAAACAGGAGCTCAGCCTGAGTCACCTCAACAGCGAGGAACGAGACGAACTCCTGAAAATAGTGAATCGATATGAGCGGATTTTCCACTTAAAGGGAGACGTTCTGCCGTGCACACACGCCGTGGTACACAACATCCCCCTAAAAAGCGGTGCGAGGCCGATAAAGGTGCCGCCGTATCGACTTCCAGAAATGCACAAACGGGAAGTCGAGCGGCAGATGGAGGAGATGCTGGCGGACGGAATAATCCAGCCGAGCCGCAGCCAGTGGAACGCTCCTCTGCTGGTGGTGGCCAAAAAACCCGACGCGGCGGGGGTGCAGCGAATGCGAGTAGTCGTAGACTTCCGTAAATTAAACGAGGTAACCGTCGGCGACTCGTATCCCCTGCCGAACATCACGGAAATACTGGATCAGCTGGGGAAAGCGCACTATTTTTCCACCCTCGACCTCGCCTCGGGGTTTCATCAAATTCCAATGGCGAGCGAGGATAAGGAGAAGACGGCCTTTTCGACGCCGAACGGGCATTTTGAGTACAATCGAATGCCCTTCGGGTTGAAAAACGCGCCCCCCACATTTCAGCGGCTGATGAATTCCGTTCTTGCCGGCATCCAGGGAATAAAATGTTACGTTTACCTGGACGACATCGTGGTATACGGTAAAAATCTGCGAGAGCACAACGAGCGACTTGAGGAGGTTTTTCGGCGACTGAAAGAAGCGAACCTCTCAGTCCAGCCCGGGAAGTGTCAATTTCTTCGGAAGGAAACAACATACCTAGGACACATAATTTCCAAGGAAGGCGTGAGAGCAGATCCCGTCAAACTCGAAGCAGTCCGAAATTACCCGGTGCCGAGAAGCGTGAAGCAAGTACAGTCGTTTCTCGGGCTAGCCGGCTACTACCGAAAGTTCATAAAGAATTTCTCGGAAATTGCCAAACCACTGACGGAGCTGATAAAGAAAAACACCGTCTTCGAGTGGACGGCGGTACGAGATGCTGCGTTCGAAGAATTAAAAACAGCTCTGACCACGGCTCCAGTGCTACAATACCCGGACTTCGAGAAGCAATTCCTGGTAACGACCGACGCGTCAGGAAAGGCCATCGGGGCGATATTATCTCAGGGCAAGGTCGGCGAGGACCTGCCAATATGCTACGCGAGCCGCACGCTCTCGAAGGCGGAGTTAAATTACAGCACCACCGAGAGAGAGCTGCTCGCGATAGTGTGGGCAATCGCGCAATTCCGTCCGTACATCTACGGTACACGGTTCAAGGTAATCACAGACCATCAGCCGCTCACCTGGTTGTTTAGTCAGAAAGACCCAGGTTCCCGGCTCATGAGATGGAAAATCAAATTGTCAGAGCACGAATTTGAGGTGGAATACAAAGCTGGAAAAAGAAATACCAACGCCGACGCGCTTAGCCGCATTTTTATCATGACCCGTGCGCGTGCGAGAGAGATGGAGGAAGCTAGCGCGCGAGAAGAAGCAAGCGCGCGGGAAGAAGCAAGCGCGCGGGAGAGAGAGAGAGCGCGAGAGGAGGCAAGCGCGAGAGTGAGAGAGAGGGAGGGAGTCCAGACGCCCGACCGCCGGCAGGGCCCTTGCGACGAGGCAGCGGGGCCGAGCGGCCGGAGTGGGGACGGCGCGAAGACCCGCACAAAGCGGAGACCCGAGGAGACGGAGAGCGCTGCCGAGAAGGACAGCGCTATACCAGCCGACGCGCACGGTCGCGCTCGCTCTACCGCTGGACTACAGGCGGGAGCGGGAGAGCCTCTGCCCGCACGGGAGAGCGAGAAGGACGGCGCTACCACGTGCTCTGCGTCGCCCAGCAACCAGGCACGCCAGCGCGATGGCCGGTATGAGGGGAGCGGGGACGACACGAGCATACGTGCTAGCGGCCGACCAAGCCCGCGCGACGCCCGGAATGAGGGGAGCGGGGACGGCACGAGCATACGTGCTAGCGGCCGACCGAGCCCGCGCGACGCCCGGAATGAGGGGAGCGGGGACGGCACGAGCATACGTGCAAGCGGCCGACCAAGCCCGCGCGACGCCCGGAGTGAGGGGAGCGGGGACGGCGCGAGCACGTGCTCGGGGCCCAGCGAGGCAACTGACAGCTCGGGCGAGGATGACCGAGCCGTCACTTGTCCGCCCGTAAGTGACCGGCCAGAAATACTTCGCGAATATCACAGTGCGCCCCTGGGTGGACACCAGGGGGTGAAACGGACACTGAAGCGTATTCGCGCTACGTACAACTGGCCGGGCCTGAAGAAGGAGGTGGAAAATTACATTTCCGCCTGCTCCAAATGCCAAAAAAATAAATTGAAGATCAAGAATCGGGCGCCAATGGTCATCACTGACACGCCCGATCGAGCCTTCCAGAAGGTAGCTGTTGACATCGTGGGTCCGCTACCTGAAACCCATCGAGGAAACAAAAACATACTCACCTTTCAAGACGCCCTCACCAAGTTCAGCGCTGCCGTGGCCTTACCAAACCAGGAGGCCCAAACCGTGGCGAGGGCCCTCGTCGAGGAAATAATCTGCCGGCATGGAACGCCGGAGATCATCCTGTCCGACCGAGGCACCAACTTCCTCAGTGCTACGTTTAAAGAAGCATGTAAGCTGCTGCGGATAAAGAAGATCCAGACAACAGCTTACCATCCCGAGAGCAACGGAGCACTCGAAAGGTCGCACCGGACCCTGGCTGAATACCTGAAGAATTTTATCAGCGAGGACCAGTGCGACTGGGATGAGTGGCTGCCGTATGCGATGTTCACATACAACACCACCCCTCACACAGCCACGGGGCTCTCGCCGCATGTATTGGTATACGGCCGAGAGGCCGAGCTGCCCACGTCGGTGAAACGTGAGCCGCGCCTCACCTATACTCACCACGACTACGCCAGCGAGCTACGCGAGCGACTGCGGGCTGCCTGGGCTATAGCCCGCGACAATCTCCGCAGCGCGAAGGAGCGAGCCAAGCTGGCGTACGACGTCCGAGCGAGAGAGACCGAGATCCAAGTAGGAGACCACGTGCTCCTGCACGATGACACCGTGCGACGAGGTCGGGCCGCGAAGCTCTCGCCGGTGTGGACGGGCCCGTTTCTCGTGACGGCGAGAAGAGGCGACGTCGACTACGAAATAAAAAAGGGACGGAAGATGACGACGGTGCATGCAAACCGCCTCCGTCCCTATGTAGATCAATAATCGAGGGGGGACGCTATTAAAACTAACCTAAAATTAATGGGGAAGTAACGGGTGAAACAATGGGGTATTTTTCTTTTCTTTTTCTACTTTTATTCCACCCCCTCTCGGGGATGGCTTTTCGTCATACAGCGCTCGGTAAATACAAAACAAAAAAAAAAAATCCACGAATAATTTGGTGGGCGCTGCGGTCCAGGCCCGTCACGGGCTACCACGGCTCGTCAATCGGCGAAAGGCTCCGGAGCTGCTGCCGGGACGGGCGATGCGGGGTGCCGCAGCCCTCCTTCTGCACAAAATACGTTTGGCAGAACGGGCACCGGACCTCGGGCTCCACCCCGAAGAGCCGTTGCAGGCCCAGGTAATACGGATTCTCGGGGGGAGCCCCTCCCCAGAAGTCGTTCTCCCAGAGGGAGTCCCGGCAAGCCCGTAGAAACTCCCTCTGGAGCCTGACCTCCTTCGCGTGGTTGATGAATGTTCTCAACCAGCCAGGCCGCTCGGCGCGCTGCTGGCGCTCGAGCATCTCGAACTGGAAGCAAATAAAACAACGGGGGAAAAATTAAAAAAAACGGTCAGGGGGCGTTTTTGAGGAGAAAACCCAATGGGGTGGTACTTACCGCCCGCCGCAG
>OZ010634.1:5942645-6024728 GCA_963932165.1 Pimpla rufipes
ACTCTCCCCGATTCTCCCCGACTCTCCCCGACTCTCTCCGACTCTCCCCGTCTCACTCCGACTCACTCCGACTCACTCCGACTCACTCCCACTCACTCCGACTCTCCCCGACTCTCCCCGACTCACTCCCACTCACTCCGACTCTCCCCGACTCACTCCGACTCTCCCCGACTCTCTCCGACTCTCCCCGACTCACTCCGACTGTCTCCGACTCTCCCCGACTCTCTCTCTCTCTCTCTCTCTCTCTCTCTCTCTCTCTCTCTCTCTCTCTCTCTCTCTCTCAAAAACATGAACCCAGTAAAAGTTCAAAAATCCATCACGGGTGATGGGAATTGCTTATTCAGATCGTTGGCGTTTTTTCTTTACAACGATCAAGAGCAACACCGAAAGGTAAGGCGTAAAATTGTTTTAAACGTGTGTGATAACTGGCAGCATTATGCGCCATTTATTATTGGTGACGAATCATACAGCGACATTGTGAGAACTGAATTAGAATACAAAACTCACTTGTTAAAAGACGGTACCTATGGAGGAGAAGTGGAAGTGCAATCCTTTGTGGAACTTTATAATGTCCATGTATCAATTCATCGAAGTGACATAAGCACAACACGTGAATATGGCGAAACTAACAATAACGGTCATTTAACACTTCTGTTATCAGGCAGAATTGATGCCGGGCACTATGATGTATTAGAGTGTTCAAATACTGACTTTTGGACAGTATATAAAAGGCAATATAAACGTATGTACTACGCAAAAAATAAAGATTCAATTAATGAAAGAAGACAAACAAAAAACCTAAACGATTTGACTTTGATGAAAAAACGAGATTCGGACAAAGTCAAAAATATGAATGAGGTTCGTTTGAAGAAAAAAAGGGAAAAGGATATTATTAAAAATATGGACGACAAACGTATAAGTAAAAAAAGAGAAAAAGATCGAATTCACAACATGAATGAAGAAAGGTTAGAAAAGAAAAGGTACAAAGACGTCACCAAAAACATGAATAATGAAAGATTGGTTAAAAAAAGAAACAAAGACGTGATTGAAAATATGGATGAAGAAAGATTGATGAAAAAAAGAAACAAAGACGTGATTGAAAACATGGATGAAGAAAGATTGATGAGGAAAAGAAACAAAGACATGATTGAAAATATGGATGAAGAAAGATTGATGAAAAAAAGAAACAAAGACATGATTGAAAACATGGATGAAGAAAGATTGATGAAAAAAAGAAACAAAGACATGATTGAAAACATGGATGAAGAAAGATTGATGAAAAAAAGAAACAAAGACATGATTGAAAACATGGATGAAGAAAGGTTGATGAAAAAAAGAAACAAAGACATGATTGAAAACATGGATGAAGAAAGGTTGGAAAAGAAACGACAAAAAGACATTGTCAAAAACATGGATGAAAACCGATTGAAAAGGAAAAGGAAAAAAGACATAACCGAACACATGGATGAAGAACGATTAAAAAAGAAAAGGAAAAGAGACGTCGTGGAAAATATGGATGGCGAAAGATTGGAAAAGAAAAGAAAGAAAGACATCGTTAATAATATGACAGATGATCGACTTAATAAAAGAAGATGTGTTCAACAAGCGATTAAAATTTGTCCAAATAAAAATGTTTATTTTGATTTTGGAGATATGGATTATATTTGTCCAGATTGTAGGGCTTTTTTCTGGAGTGTTGAATTTTCAAAAAAAAGTTGTTGCCATTTTGGAAAAGTCAAACTTCCTCCTTTGAATAATTACGATGAAGATCTAAAACAATTATTATTACATGATCGAAAATATAGGCAATTAATTCGTTATTATAATAACCGTTTTTCTTTCGCGAGTTTCAATGCAAATGTAGTACAGCAACCACAAAGAGGAGTTTACAATTTGAAAATCCAAGGTCAAGTTTGCCACTTAACGCCAAATAGTATCTTTTCAGAAGGACGTCAGACTCCAAGTGGTGGGCAAATTTATATTTATGATGATTACGAAGCAACAGTGCAACGATTGAAGGAAAATAATAATTTGTCTAAAAAACATCTACAGATCATAACAAAAGTACTAAATAATAATCCTTATGCTAAAAGCTATAAAAATTTGTATGAGATAAGTAAAAACGCGACACTTCCGGAATATTGTTTATATTTTGTTCGTAACATCAAGTTAAATAAACACCGTTATAATTTGCCAGCTACCGCCGAATGTGCAGCTTTAATTGTTTCTAAAGATGGTGAAATTCCACAATTTGATTTATGCGTGTACCCAAAATGTCCTACAGGGGGAAAATCCCATACAAGAATAAATAAATTATCGTTTCATATCGATCCCATGACTTTTCCAATAATGTTTCCAGGTGGAGATTTGGGTTGGAATCCATCATTTGAACATTATAATAGCCCTAAAAGACTGACGGCTTTACAATATTATGCATACCGCTTGGCATACAGGCCCAATGATAAATTCAATCCAATCTTATTTTGTGGTCGTTTAACACAGCAGTACGTCATTCAAGCATATATTATTATCGAAAATAACAGATTAAATTTCTTTAGACAAAATCAAAAGAAATTACGTATTGAATGTTATCAAGGAGTAGTCGATCATGTAGCACGAAGTGCTTTAAACAATCCAAATAATTGTAATATCTCAGAGAGGTTAGGTAATATTTTTGTTTTGCCATCTACATATTTGGGTAGTCCTAGACATATGCATCAAAATTATCAAGATGCAATGGCTATTGTTAGAGCAATTGGTCGGCCAGATTTGTTTATAACAATGACGTGTAATCCAAAGTGGCCGGAACTAGAAAGAATATTAAGTAAATTTCCACAGGGTACAACATGTAATGACATTCCAAACATTACAGTCCGTTTATTTTATGCTGAGCTGCGAGCACTTTTGGCGAATATTATAAGTGGGAAATTATTCGGAAATATATTAGCATATATTTATACAATAGAATTTCAAAAACGCGGCCTACCTCATGCTCATATGTTATTCGTGTTGGATTATAAAAGCAAATTAACAACTCCGGAAAATATTGATAAATACATAAGCGCAGAAATTCCGTCAATCGATAATGAATTACAAGAATTGGTGATAAAACATATGTTACATGGACCTCATACTGATTATTCTCCCTGTTACGATAAAGAAAAACAAATTTGTACGAAAAAATTTCCTAAACAATTTTGTGATAACACAGAATTTGAGAAAAATGGCTTTCCTAAATACAGACGTAGAGATAATCGTAATGCTGGTCATGTATACAATAAAAAAATCAATAATAATTTTATAGCAGTGGATAATTCCATGGTAGTTCCATATAACCCAGAAATATTGGCTAAATATAAATGCCATTGCAATGTTGAATATTGTGCTTCTATTATGAGTGTTAAGTATATTTATGCGTACTTACACAAAGGACACGATCGAGCATATTTAAAAGTACACAAAAAAAACAAAAAAGTTAATACGAAAATTTATGATGAAATTTTAGATTATATTGATAGTCGTTACATTAGTCCTATGGAAGCTGCTTGGCGTATAGAGGAACTACCACTTTCGGATAGATCACATCCCATTATTCGTTTAGGAGTTCATTTAGAAAACCAACAAAATATCATATTTGAAGAAAACAAAGAGGGAGAAGCTTTGATGAAAAATGAAACAACTTTAACTGCATGGTTTAAGCTTAATAGATTTGATAAAAACGCACGTAAATACATTTATGTAAACATTCCAGAACATTACGTGTTCAATTTACAGAAAAAAATATGGGAAAAGCGTCGTATATTTTCAAAAGCAATCGGTCGAGTTGTCAGTGTTAGTCCAAAAGATGTAGAACGTTTCCATTTGAAATTAATATTACACCGTATTAAAGGTGCAACGTGTTTTAAAGATTTAAAAACTTATGAAAATGTAACTTACAATACATTTAAAGAAACAGCAATTGCTATGGGTTTAGTTGAAAGCGATAAGGAAATGTTTAACATTTTTGAAGAAGCGTGTGCTATCATGATGCCTACAGAGTTGCGTAAATTTTTTGCATGGTTTCTTATTTCTGATAACTTTATATTATCGCGAGAAATTTGAAATAAATTTAAAGAATACTTTTGTGAAGGTTTTCGAGAAAACAACGAAAATAAATCCCTACAAGAAATAAATAAGATTTTAAAATCAGAAAACATGCGATGCTCGGACTTTGGACTTCCGGAACCAGATAATGATTTTTTAGATATAGATATCGAAAAAGAAAAAGAACTAATGTTGTCACATGAAAAAGAGTCTCAAAAATTAATCGCGCAATTAAATGCTGATCAAATACGTATATTTAATCGTATAACTAAAGGCTGTCATAAGATGATTTATATTGATGGGCCTGGAGGTACAGGAAAAACTTTTCTTTATAAAGCATTAATTCATTATTTCTCTGCAAATGGAAAAAAAGTACTGGCTATGGCATGGACAGGCATTGCGTCAATTTTACTACCGGGAGGAATGACAAGTCACAAAACATTTAAATTGCCTTTGGATTTAAGCAATATAGAGACTTCATTTTTAAAATATGAACATGAAAAGAAGAGATTAAGAGAATGTGATGTTATAATTTGGGATGAAGCGTCTATGATACCAAAAAAGGCATTAGAAATTGTTGACAAAACTCTTCGTGATTGTTGCAAAACCGAGCTCCCATTTGCAGGAAAATTGATTATATTGGGTGGCGATTTTCGACAAATTCTTCCGGTCGTTAAAAACGGAACAAAGTTTAATATTATCAATGATACAATAAAATTTTCAAGCATATGGCATTTATTTACAAAACTAAAATTAAAAAAGAATATGCGTTCAAGCGATAATCAATTTTCAGCATTTTTACTAAAAATTGGAAAAGGCAATATAGATTCATTAGAAATACCAGAAAATTGGAAAACTAAAGACATTTGTACAGCCATATATGGTTCGATAATTAATGAAAAAGATGATTTATCAAATCGTATTATTTTAGCCTGCCATAATGATGATGTTTATCGATTAAATGATAAAATATTTAAAAAAATAAAAAACAAAGGAAGAATATATTATAGTATTGACTATGCCAAACACAAAGGAGTTGATCAGGCTGATATTGACGTTGATTTAAATTATCCAATAGAATACTTAAATTCGTTGAGATTTCCAGGGCTACCAGTCCATAAATTGACTTTAAAAGTCGGGGCAACTGTAATGCTTATTAGAAATTTAAGTATAAAAGAAGGATTATGTAATGGAACCAGAATGAAAATTATTGCATTATATAAATTTAATATAAAAGTAGAAATAATTACATGTACACAAGCAGGTAATTGTGCTTTTATCCCAAGAATAATATTAGATACTGGAGAATTTTCTTCTCTTCCATTTATTCTATATCGAAGACAATTTCCTATTGTTCTGGCATTCGCAATCACTATTAACAAGTCTCAAGGACAAAGTTTAAACAAAGTTGGTTTATATTTTCGACGACCTTTATTTTCTCATGGACAATTATACGTGGCATTGTCAAGGTGTAAAAATGCAAATCAATTATATATTGAGAATGATTCAGATGATCGGGATGAAATAAAGAATGTTGTATGGAAAGAAGTTTTCCAATAAATAAAAATGTGTGTGTATGTTTTGGTACTTCTATTACCTGGTGCGCCAATATTATTTATCTGGCAGCTGTGCGCCAATATTATTTATCTGGCAGCTGTGCGCCAATATTATTTATCTGGCAGCTGTGCGCCAATATTATTAATCTGGCAGCTGTGCGCCAATATTATTAATCTGGCAGCTGTGCGCCAGTAGCAGCTGTGTGTGTATGTATGTATGTGTGTGTGTTTTGGTACTTCTATTACCTGGTGCGCCAATATTATTTATCTGGCAGCTGTGCGCCAATATTATTTATCTGGCAGCTGTGCGCCAATATTATTTATCTGGCAGCTGTGCACCAATATTATTTATCTGGCAGCTGTGCGCCAATATTATTTATCTGGCAGCTGTGCGCCAATATTATTTATCTGGCAGCTGTGCGCCAATATTATTAATCTGGCAGCTGTGCGCCAGTGGCAGCTGTGCGCCAATATCTCACTTTTCAAATACTCGAAATAGTTCGTAACGTTTATTAATCCCTCTATATTATAAAAAGATCTCGCTGCCGCCGCCGCCGCCGGGGGGGAGCGCGCGAAGCGCGCGGGGGGGGGGGGGGGGGGGCAAGCCCCCCCCTGGGGTTGGCGCGCGAAGCGCGCAGGGGGCGAAGCCCCCTAGTAGAGATAATATATCTGGGAATTTTATAATACCCAGAATAGGGGGCCTTAAGGGACTTAGAAAAATTCAGGCCCCAGGGCCCCTTGGAGGACTTAGAAAAATTCAGGCCCAAGGGCCCCTTGAAGGACTTAGAAAAAATCATCCGAAGTCCCTTCCCAGGTCACCTTCACCGTGCGGTTTGGTGAAGCTGACCCCCCCTCGATTATCCTACACGGCGGCAGCGGCGGCGGCGGCGGCGGCGGCCAGATATTTTTATTATATAGAGAGAAATAATAAAGTACTAGGGGGCTGCGCCCCCTGCGCGCTTCGCGCGCCAACCCCAGGGTGGTGGGGGGCTTCGCCCCCCCCGCGCGCTTCGCGCGCTCCCCCCCCCCCCTCAGCATCTTAAACCGACCTAACCTAACCCTGATTAACTTAACCCTACCTAACTTAACCCGACCTAACTTAACCCGACCTAGCTTAACTCTAATTAACTTAATCCTATCTAACAGAACCCTACTTACCTAACTACTACCTACTTAACTAAACACTACCAAACGTAACCCTACTTAATTTAATTCTACTTAACTCGGGACCCCCATCCCTCAGAACTCCTATCCCTCGGGACGTCCCTCCCATCCCTCAGAATCCATATCCCTCGGGACCCCCCATCTCTCAAAACCCCTATCCCTCGGGACTCCCATACTTGAAATCCATATCCCTCGGGACCCCCATACTCGGAACCCCTATCCCTCGGGAACCCCGTTACTCGGAATCCTTATCCGTCGGGATCTCCCATCTCTCGGGAACCTCCATACTCGGGAACTCACATACTCCGAACCCCTATGCCTCGATAACTCTCGTACTCGGAACTCCTTTCTCTCGGGAACCCCTGCAATCGGAAAAACTATCCCTCGGGAACCCCCATGGAGCTTAGAAAAATTACCTAACTTAATCCTACCTAACTTAACCCTACCTATCTTAACCCTACCTAACTTAACCCTACCTAACTTAACCCTACCTAACTTAACCCTACCTATCTTAATTCCACCTCATTTAATCCTACCTAACTTAACTCTACCTAACTTAACCCTATCTAACTTAACCCTACCTAACTTAACCCTACCTAACTTAACCCTACCGAACTTAACCCGATCTGACTTAACCCTACCTTACTTAACCCTACCTATCTTAATTCCACCTCATTTAATCCTACCTAACTTAACCCTACCTAACTTCAGTCTACCTAACTTAACCCTATCTAACTTAACCCTACCGAACTTAACCCTATCTGACTTAACCCTACCTTACTTAACCCTACCTAACTTAACCCTACCTAACTTAACCCTACCTAACTTAACCCTACCTAACTTAACCCTACCTAACTTAACCCTACCTAACTTAACCCTACCTAACTTAACCCACCTAACTTAACCCTACCTAACTTAACCCTACCTAACTTAAACCTACCTAACTTAACCCTGCCTAACTTAACCCTACCTAACTTAACCCTACCTGACGTAACCCTACCTAACTTAACCCTACCTAACTTAACCCTACATAACTTAACAATATCTAACTTAACCCTACATAACTTAACAATATCTAACTTAACCCTACATAACTTAACAATATCTAACTTGACCCTACCTTACTTGACGCTACCTAACTTAATTCTATCTAACTTAATCCTACCTAACTTAATTCTATCGAACTTAATCTTACCTAACTTAATTCTATCTAACTTAACACTACCTAACTTAACCCTACATAATTTAATCCTACCTATCACGGGACCCACATCCCTCAGAACCCCTATCCCTCGGGACGTCCCTCCCATCCCTCAGAATCTATATCGATCGGGACCCCCCATCTCTCAAAACCCCTATCCCTCGGGACTCCCATACTTGAAATCCATATCCCTCGGGACCCCCATCTCTCAAAACCCCTATCGCTCGGGACGCGCATACTTGAAATCCATATCCTTCGGGACCCCCATACTCAGAACCTCTATCCCTTGGGAACCCCGTTACTCGGAATCCTTATCCGTCGGGAGCTCCCATCTCTCGGGAACCTCCATACTCGGGAACTCCCGTACTCCGAACCCCTATGTCTCGATAACTCTTGTACTCGGAACTCTTTTCTCTCGGGAACCCCTGTAATCAGAAACCCTATCCCTCGGGAACCCCCGTGGAGCTTAGAAAAATTACCTAACTTAACCCTACCTAACTTAACCCTACCTAACTTAACCCTACCTAACTTAACCCTACCTAACTTAACCCTACCTAACTTAACCCTACCTAACTTAACCCTACCTAACTTAACCCTACCTAACTTAACCCTACCTAACTTAACCCTACCTATCTTAACCCTACCTAACTTAACCCTACCTAACTTAACCCTACCTAACTTAACCCTACCCAACTTAACCCTACCTAACTTAACCCTACCTATCTTAACCCTACCTAACTCAACCCTTCCTAACTCAACCCTACCTAACTCAACCCTACCTAACTTAACCCTACCTAACTTAACCCTACCTAACTTAACCCTACCTAACTTAACCCTACCTAACTTAACCCTACCTAACTTAACTCTACCTAACTCTACCTAACCCTACCTAAGCAAAACCTACCTAACTTAACTCTACCTAACCCTACCTAACTTAACTCTACCTAACTCTACCTAACCCTACCTAACCCTACCTAACTTAACTCTACCTAACCCTACCTAACTTAACCCTACCTAACTTAACTCTACCTAACCCTACCTAACCCTACCTAACTTAACTCTACCTAACCCTACCTAACTTAACTCTTCCGAACTTAACACCACTTAACTCGGGACCCCTATCCCTCGCGACCCTCACACTCGGAACCTCCCTATCCCTCGAGACCCCCTCCCATCCCTCGGAATCCCTCTCCCTCGAGTCCCCTCTCTCCAACGCTACCCGCTTAGGATCCCGACGGAGAGAGGGTGGACTTAGAAACTTTTGATATTGAATTCCCTATATATCCTATACGGCGGTGGCGTCGGCGGCGGCGAGATATTTTTATTATATAGAGATTCGCGCGCTCACATGTCTGTTTTTCGTTGTCCAAAACCATAAATCCCGCAAGGCCTGATTTTTCTAAGTCCTTTTCGAAAAACATAGGCCCCCAAGCGCGGATTTTTCCATGGCCTTTTTCAAAAACATAGACTCACCAATTCTGGATTTTTCTTAGTGCTTTTCCAAAAACATAGGCCCGCCAAGTCCCTTGAGGGACTTAGAAAAAATGAGGCTTGGGTGGGCCATTTTACCCCACCCTTCTGGTTAGGGACTTAGAAAAAAAAATAGCTGAAATCCTTTGTTGGACTTAGAAAAAAAAGGGCACAAGTCCCTTGGGGTACTTAGAAAAAATCAGGCCTGGGTGGGCCATTTTACCCCACACAGCTCGCTTATCCTACACGGCGGCAGCGGCGGCGGCGGCGGCGGCGAGATATTTTTATTATATAGAGAGATATATCCAGGCCCAAGAGAGAAAATCGAGAGAAAATCCAGGCCCAAGGGCCCCTTGAGGAACTTAAAAAAATTCTGGCCTAAGGGCCCCTTGAGGGACTTAGAAAAATTCAGGCCCAAGGGCCCCTTGAAGGACTTAGACAAATTCAGGCCCAAGGGCCCCTTGGAGGACTTAGAAAAATTCAGGCCCAAGGGCCCCTTGAAGGACTTAGAAAAAATCATCCGAAGTCCCTTCCCAGGTCACCTTCACCGTGCGGTTTGGTGAAGCTGACCCCCCTCGATTATCCTACACGGCGGCGGCGGCGGCGGCAGAAATAATCTAGATTAAAGATATTTAGAGTCGAATATTCAGAGTTGTCATCTTTGTTGCATGGTAGAAAATTTTATATAATGTATGGTTTGGAGTTGTATGGGTGTAAATGTAGTAAAAATACTAATAAATGTTGTAAAATTTAATAAAAAAAAAATAAAAAATAAAAAAGAGAGAAAATTATTATTATAAAGAAAATAAAATAAACGCTAATTTGAAAGAATTTTTGCTCCCATAAGAAGTGAGACGGAGGATGTGGCTGCAAAGGATGATGGTCGTGATGGGGGTATGGCTGCGGGTCATGCCCCAACTCTGCAACGGGATTATGGGCTACGAGTGTGGTTCGTCCGCATCCAACCTCACCACCGTGTCGCTATTGGACGTCGACGAATGTGAAATTCACATTCCTACCTTGGATGTAAGCAACGTGCAGATTCAATTTCTACAAGTGAACGAGTTTACTTCAATCCATGTGCGACAATGTAAGGTTACAATTCATAGAACAGTATTCCGATGTGGAATGCATTCGCACAGTAGTATCGTCTCTATAGGATCATATATACTAGAAACAACTAGAGAATCCTGTAATCGAATGCAGGACTATGGAACTTTGGAATTAGAAAGAGTACAAGTATCGGGATTGAAACCCAATTATACCAGTTCTTATTCAGTAACTTTGGCAGGCCGGGTTGATACAGACGGGACTTGCGAGGGAATATGGTATTCAGATCCTTTTGGCGGATGGGGCTCGGTCGCTGTAGTGGGAGACGTAATTATCACCCTTAGGGACTATCGTGCCCGAGTAGGCCTGGAAAACAGTAAAGTATATTTAAATTCTGGAATGCGTTGTGAATTAAATGCCGGAAGTTGTGTAGATATGAATGGAGGACCAAGTTTCTGGGATGTCATACCCATGCAGGACTGCGGAGCTCGTCAATATAGTGTGCTATATGAGGGGATTGCTCAAAAAGCTGTAGGAAAGGATTTCAGAACTTTATACTCTTTAGTTCAATCAGATATTACGTTTGCTCTTACAACATTGCCGTCTATCAGGGTTTGTGGACGAACATTAATACGGACAGAACATCCGAGGCTCCTGATACATGAGATTCATAATGGGGAGGGATATCTAAGGGTTGAACCACTGGACATCAGCAACATGGATATGTTCGCATATGTAAATTCAAAATTTGTGTTTGTAGCAAGGCATATTCAAACAGAAATACAAAGACTTTACCACGATGTAATGATGCATAAATGTAATTTAGAAAGAGAAATGTTGCGAAATAGGTTGGCAATAGCTACACAGTCCCCAGATGAGTTTGCGTATTATCTTATGAAAGGTCCTGGATATATGACTGTACTTGCAGGAGAGGTGGTGCATATCATAAAGTGTATACCAGTTGAAGTGCGAATGCACCAGTTAAATGAATGTTACAAAGAATTGCCGGTAGTTCTTGATAATAAAACATATTTCATGTCTCCAAGGACGCATATACTATTAAAAACCGGAATACAAATAACGTGTAATAAAATGGTACCTCCTACGTATTATATTGGAGAGGAATGGTATTCAATGAGTCCTGAGTCAACACGTGTATTTGCACCCGAAACTATCAAACCAATGACGAAAACTACCTGGAAATACAAAGATACCCAAGCTTTAGCAACCAGTGGAATCTATACAGCAGCAGATTTAGACAAATTAAGAGAACATGTAATGTTCCCAATTGAGCAACCAGCTGTAATTAATAGTTTAGCAGAGAAATAATGGGTAAAGCCACAGTGAATCAAGGGGGATCGATTGCCAATTTATTAAAAGGACCGATAATAATGAAGACTGTAGAAACAGCATGGGCAAAGACTTGGGATAGATTTATGATGTTTGGTCACATAAGTGCGGGGTTGATTGGAGTAATGATGGTACTGAAGGGAGTAAAAATGGCAGTTGACACCATAATACACGGTTCTGCTCTGCATAGTGTATATGGGTGGTCAATATATTTGTTGGGAGCAATTTGGGATTCAGTAACAGGATTGTTATTACATTTACAACGGGAAACGCGGAAACCATCTCAAGAAAAACTCTCAAATAACAACGATAAAAGAAAAAATAAGAAGAGTATAAACGAATCTAAGATAGAGATACCGGAAGAAAATCTAAAACAGGAAAATGATTCAATGGACTCAAAAGAAATAGAAGGGGAAAGAGATTCAGAAAAAAATGTTAAGAAACAAAAGAAAGGCGGAATTTATCCGTTTTTGCCAACGGAAGAGGGGGCCATACAAACTGAATCCCGGATGGAAAGTGACGTCGAAATACATTGCGTAAAAAAAAAAAAAAATTATAATAACTATATAAAATAAATAAAATAAATAAAATAAATAAAATAAATAAAATAAATAAAATAAATAAAATAAATAAAATAAATAAAATAAATAAAATAAATAAAATAAATAAAATAAATAAAATAAATAAAATAAATAAAATAAATAAAATAAATAAAATAAATAAAATAAATAAAATAAATAAAATAAATAAAATAAATAAATATCAGAACGAGGAGCTGTGGAGCGATACGCGATCTCTCTTTTGTTATATTGATCATCGTCTCTATGGAGTTTAGTTTGTTTTCCTCCTCCGTAATGACAAGACGTGTCCGCTAATTTCTCTCACGAATAAATATATTTCTTTTATAGTGAGTGTGTTTATCTATTGATTTCTCGGGTGAATCCACTACGTATTATCAGGTTATGGGCCCAGGACATTCAGAATCAATAATAAACGCTGAATAGTGAAATAATCGAAAATGAACGGAGGAAATTCGACGAGATTGGAAACGTTAACTAAAGAGAACTATGATACATGGAAAATGCAGATCTAAGCGCTGCTTATCAAAAACGACGCGTGGGATTACGTAAGCGGGACTCGCGTGAAACCAGCGGTTGCAGCGAATGATGCCGCTTCGGCCGCCGCAGCGAAAACGTGGTCAGAAAATGATCGAAAAGCTAAGTCTGACATTATATTATCTATCAGTCCCTCGGAATTGAAACAGATTAAGGGATGCGTGACTTCGAGGGATGTGTGGATAAAATTGGAGAACATTTATCAATCCAAGGGTCCTGCTAGAAAAGCAACACTTCTCAAACAGTTGACATTGCAAAAAATGTCGGACGGAGATGACATGCATGAACACGTCCGTAAATTTTTCGACGCAGTCGACAAACTCGGGGAGATGGAAGTTGAAATTAATCCCGATTTATTGACGGTTATGCTGCTGTATAGCTTGCCTCCAAGCTTCGAAAACTTTAGATGCGCAATTGAATCTCGCGACGAATTACCTAGTCCTGATGCACTTCGGATTAAAATTATCGAAGAGAACGAAGCTCGAAAAGGAGACGTCCGAGACAACGGTCCAAAAGCGCTATTTGCAGGGAAACATGTTAAGAACCCTCACTGGAAAAAGGAAAAATCCGGAGAAGCGAAGACGGGAAACAAAGAATCCTCCAAGTTTCAATGTTACAGATGTCGAAAATTCGGGCACAGCGCTACCGTGTGTAGAACGAATTGGAAAGAAATAGAAGAAGGGGAAGCTGATAAAAAATTCGCCAAGAGCGCCGAGGAAGTATCTCTATATATCTCCACAAAAGATACACAATCACCGAGCGCATTCTCGGTAGAAAGCGCATTTCGTG
The DNA here is from genome assembly GCA_963932165.1 of Pimpla rufipes. Taxonomy (NCBI): domain Eukaryota; kingdom Metazoa; phylum Arthropoda; class Insecta; order Hymenoptera; family Ichneumonidae; genus Pimpla; species Pimpla rufipes. The sequence goes on from OZ010634.1 coordinate 5,956,424, forward strand.
GTTAGACGTGGTGTCTTGACAGCGGGTGCTCGACTCATCTGTGCAAGAATGAAGAAAAATTTAATGAAATCAGAACTGTAACGCACGGAAAATTGAACTTGGCAAGCAGTGCTTCTGCGGATATTCGAGCTAAGGGAACCGTAAAAATCGTAGCCAAGGTTGGAGACAATCAGAAAAACGTGAATTTGACTGAAGCTCTACACGTTCCGGATCTTCGAACGAATTTGCTGTCAGTCGGAAAAATAACCGATAAAGGTTACAATGTAATGTTCAAAAAGGATGGAGCCACGATAACTGATGAAGATGGAAACACAAAGCTGATTGCCGAAAGAATCGGGGGATTGTACTACGTACAAGAGGACGAGCCATACGAATGTCGAGCTACAATCGAGACTGAACAGACGAAAGAGAAACTTTCCACTGCGGAAGGATCACCGAAGGTTTCGACGGAAAAACTACACCGACGTTTGGGTCACCTGAATACGAGAAGTTTACAGGATCTATTGCGAAGCCACGCTGTCACAGGACTGAACGTCGATGAAGTGGAGAAGTTCGATTGTGAAACATGCATCCTTGGAAAGATGACCAAATCGGCTTTTCCGAAGAAGTCGAATCGGGAGACGAAATTGTTGGAACTCATACATACCGATGTCTGTGGTCCGATGCGAGTACAATCCAACGGTAAAGCTAAATATATGATCACGTTTATTGACGATTACTCACGATGGTGTGAGGTGCGATTCCTTACGGGAAAAGACGAGGCCCTCGGAGCTTTCAAAGAATTTAAAGCTATGGCCGAGAAACAAACAGGAAGAACGATAAAGTATCTCCAATCCGATAATGGCACAGAATATATCAACGGCAAATTTGATTCTTTCCTGCGCGAATGCGGAATCAACAGAAGGCTGACTGTTCCGTACAATCCCGAACAAAATGGAGTAGCAGAACGGAAAAACCGTACACTGGTCGACGTAGCACGCTGTTTATTGATTGAATCGGATTTAAGCTCATCTTTTTGGGCCGAAGCTGTATCCACAGCCAATTACATTCGAAATCGGTGTCCTACGAGCAGTCTAAACGGAAGGACTCCTTACGAGAAATGGTATGGACAGATTCCCGACGTGAGTCATTTTCGTGAATTCGGGAGCCACGCGTACACATTAAATAGGAATCCGACAAAAGGAAAATTCGATGCTCGGGCCCGGAAATGTATTTTTCTCGGTTACTCCGAACAATCGAAAGGCTATCGTGTCTGGATCCCAGATGTACGAAAAGTTGAAATCTCGAGGGATGTGAGATTTTTGGAAGCTAGGACACTCAACACGAAAGAATTCGAAGAATTTTCTCAGGACGATTCGCCGATCGAGAAGGAAATCACGCATCGAGAAGAAGGAAATCACGAAGAAGAAGAATCACGCATTCATCAACGAGACGTGGAAATAGACATAAAGTCCATTCGTCACGAGGATCAAAACGCTGTTGCGATTCAAGAAGAATTCAACAACGATTCCAACGACCCTCCGTTAGTGTTAGATTCATCAGCGTCGTCATACGAAAGTGCTGGAGACGAAAGCTTCGAATCAGGGGAAGTGCCCATCGAAGTGCCCAACGCACCCGAAGCTCAACCGAGGGAAGCGGGAATCGGACCAGAGGAAGAACGCATCGAACCAGGGGAAGACCGAGAGAGGCCTACGTTGATAAGAGGTCGCGGAAGACCGCGAAGAATCATGACAGGACAAAGGGGAAGACCCAGAAAAGATTATCATATGTACGATCCGAACGAAGGGAACATGGCTGAAGTCGACTTCGCGCTCAACGCAGAAATACCGATAGAAGACGCCATTTCCGGGGAAGATGCTGGAGACTGGCATCGAGCGATAGGTTCCGAATTAAAATCGATAATCAAAAACAACACTTGGGAAATCATCGATCGTCCCGAAAATCGCAAGGTTATCGGATGTCGTGTCGTTCTGAGGAATAAATACGATTCCAATGGTGTCATCGAAAGAAGGAAGGCTCGAATTGTCGCGAAGGGCTTCACTCAACGTCCCGGCATTGATTTCAATGAAACATTCGCACCCGTCGCGAGAATGAGTTCGATCCGGACGGTGATGGCATTAGCGGCTCAGTTCGATATGACTGTTCATCAGATAGACGTGACAACAGCCTATTTGAACGGTACACTAGACGAGGAAATTTATATGGAGCTACCTGAGTTACTCGAAGAAAGTCTAGAGGTAATTTTGCGAGAAGAACACGGTCAAAGTGAAGTCGTCGCAAGAGCCAGGTCAATGCTTGAAGAAGTACGGTTCGGAAATAAGGTCTGTCTACTAAAAAAGGCATTATACGGTCTAAAACAAGCCGGGCGGCAGTGGAACACGAAACTTAATTCCGAACTAACACAACTTGGCGCCGAATCGTTGAACGCGGATTCTTGCGTGTATTTTGCAAAGGAAAGCGAACATTTGATACTTATTGCAGTCTATGTTGACGACATTATCATAGCTTCTCAAAATGAAACTGCAATAAGTAATCTGAAAAGCGGCCTTGCGCGAAAGTTCGAGATTAAGGACTTGGGTAGGATTAACTATTGCCTCGGAGTCGAATTCTCTCAGCAAAACGGAAAAATCACGATGCGACAAAAAGGATATATCAAAAACCTACTCGATCGTTTTGGAATGGTGGATTCCAATCCTGTACGCACTCCTATCGATTACGGTGCGAAGATGACGCTGACACCAGACTCACCGGACATGGAGGAGATTGACGTTCCTTATCGCGAGTTAGTCGGAGCACTAATGTATCTAGCCACTAGTACGAGGCCAGACATCTCACACGCTGTGAGTTCTCTAGGACAGTTCAATAATTGCTACAAGAAGATCCATTGGTCTTCCGCCAAACGCGTATTACGGTACTTGAAAGGAACAATGAATATTGGTATCACGTTCGAACGAAAAAACGAATCACTCCGAGGATTCGTGGACTCGGATTGGGGAAATTGCACGTACGATCGACGTTCTTTTACCGGATATGTTTTCGTGTTAAGCGGTGGTCCAGTGTCTTGGGAGTCTAAGAAACAACGAACGGTCGCATTGTCTTCCACCGAGGCCGAGTACATGGGGCTCACCGAAGCGACCAAAGAAGCTATCTATTTGCGAAAATTTCTCATCGAACTAGGGTTCGACGAACTTGCCGACGTAGAAATTCTCAATGATAATATAGGAGCTCAAAGATTGGCAGAGAATCCTGTGTATCATGCGAGGACCAAGCACATAGATATTCGACATCATTTCGTACGCAATGCTCTGAAAGAGGGATTGATACGAATAAATCATATATCTACGGAAGATATGACGGCAGACATTTTAACGAAAGGATTACCCGGACCGAAACATGTTAGATGCATGGAATTACTTGGACTTAAGAACATCATTGAAAATTGAATTAAAATTTCACGTATCGAGGGGAAGTATCAGAACGAGGAGCTGTGGAGCGATACGCGATCTCTCTTTTGTTATATTGATCATCGTCTCTATGGAGTTTAGTTTGTTTTCCTCCTCCGTAATGACAAGACGTGTCCGCTAATTTCTCTCACGAATAAATATATTTCTTTTATAGTGAGTGTGTTTATCTATTGATTTCTCGGGTGAATCCACTACGTATTATCAATAAAATAAATAAAATAAATAAAATAAATAAAATAAATAAAATAAATAAAATAAATAAAATAAATAAAATAAATAAAATAAATAAAATAAATAAAATAAATAAAATAAATAAAATAAATAAAATAAATAAAATAAATAAAATAAATAAAATAAATAAAATAAATAAAATAAATAAAATAAATAAAATAAATAAAATAAATAAAATAAATAAAATAAATAAAATAAATAAAATAAATAAAATAAATAAAATAAATAAAATAAATAAAATAAATAAAATAAATAAAATAAATAAAATAAATAAAATAAATAAAATAAATAAAATAAATAAAATAAATAAAATAAATAAAATAAATAAAATAAATAAAATAAATAAAATAAATAAAATAAATAAAATAAATAAAATAAATAAAATAAATAAAATAAATAAAATAAATAAAATAAATAAAATAAATAAAATAAATAAAATAAATATAAATTAAAAGAATTTTAGATTTTGTTTTGGGAATTAAATTTGGGTGTTAGGATGACTACTTCGTCAAGAAAGGATTAGAAATAAATTGTACACCAATTATGATCTTATTTGTTTTAATATTTTGAAAAAAGGAGTGCTACCACAAAAAAAATTGATTAGCAAGTGCACTCAGCCAGGAGTAACCAGCACTCGAGACAGAATTCCGGGTACACCCACTCGTGGGGCCGCGGGATGCGCGGGAATCGGGGATCCTCCCATGGCAGCCGCATGACGTTCGGATCCACTCGGAGGTATATTCCGGGGCTATTCTCTGAAGGTGGCAGAACCACCGGTTCCTCAACTGGAGCCACTCCCGCCAAAGACTCCCTCGGTATCCCGATGGTCATGATGAAAAGCTAACAAAAAAAAAAAAAAAAATAAATAAATAATAATAAAAAAAAACAAAAAAAAAATAATAATAATAATAATAATAATATTTAAAAAAAATAAAAATAAAAAAACACGACTTACCGTATGCACGGGGTAAAAGCCGGAGCTGTCAGCGCTGGTGATCGACGTTGAGTGTCGAGCAGCTGGACGATGAATGAGCGAGGTTCACTTGATAAAACTCTTCACCTGTGTTGGGGCGTTTAAAAGTTTCGGTTACGAATTCCTTGGAGTGATAAGAGCAGTCAAGTCGCGAAGCAGCGTAGCCGGATCGCGCTATAGGCAGACTGAGAGAAGAAGGAGGCAAGAGACAGGCCGATTAATTTAGTCAAGCGGTAAAATAAGGATTCATGCAAAGGAAAATAAAATAAAAATGTATTTTTTTACGATAGCGTAGTAATAATATTTCAGAAGAATATTTATACTAATAATGCGATTAATGAAATTGGAACAAGTTGATCCATGAGATTTTGAATTATTAGTAAAAAATTGTAATTGTCTCTGCCGAGACCAAGCGCCGTTCTTCGAAGCATCGCTTGTCTGAGGGGGGAGGTGTTACGTCCCGCGATTTTCGGGACTACACGAATTAAAATCACAAGAATTTCTCATGCGAATGGATGGAGAAAGGAAAGAAACAGGGAACGAGCACAGTCGAGAGCGCACACACACAAGAGTCCCGAATGTATGAGGAATGATGTGTAGCCTGATGACCACGGGCAAAGGAGTCCGAGCGCAGGCCGGCACGTCTTATCTTATCGGATATAGGGTCGGGTGTCCACGCGTTCGGAAGCTCGAGAGAATGGTTAAGGCACGTGCGGGCAAGTGATTGCTTGCAAAACCGCACCGCGCGGATCTATTGGGTGTCTCAAAAGAATATTTTCCTGGCATTCATTCTTGCGTGAGAAATCGGGGGTAAAATATTACAATTAATTAAAAATAAAGGAGCAACGGCGGGGTCTCGATGATAAAAGATGAAGATAAATTTTGTTTATTAATGATTTATTTTTATGGGTCAGGTCGAGACAATTCTTAAGAAGAAAATAGAAAAATAGGGATAAATAATAGAACTTAGAAATTAAGTATTTTTAGTTGCTGGAGATTAAGAATTTATGATAATTATCAATGCGATCACCCAGTATCTGCTAGGGTAATGTAATTAGAATAAGCAGTAGACAGATAAGAAAGAATCGATCGAGCAGAAATCAACCAGAGGTGTGAAACAACACACCATCCGGTGCGAATGAAACGCCAACCCACGACGCAGAATTACCACCCAGAAGCAGCAGACGAACAACGAAACACCTCGCTTAGCAACATCCCCACCAGGGCAAAGGAGGACGGATAAAGTCACGTAACATCACGATCGTCAAATCAGAGGGAAGGAAGGAGGGATGAATGCAAGAAGACTACATGGAAGGGATCGCCGGCGATTCGAGGGACGTTTTATGAAAATATAATTCATTATCAAACAAAAATAACTTTTCCTTGATTGATTATTAATATTCAGGGGAATCATACGTTTACTAGTATTTTTTTAAAGAGATTATGTCTAATAAAGGAAAAAAGTAACTAATTAAGTAATTATTTATAATCAAGAACTTAGTTAGTGAAAAACATCTGTAAAACTTTAAATTAAAACAAGGACAAATTTCTATAAACATAATAGAATTTAGAGCGGGAGGAATGCGACGAGTGGTTGGAATAACGGGAGTGCGAGAGAGTGCGATGTGAATGGAGCTGTTGGGAATGAAGAGTGTTGGGGCGGTAGTGCGAGCGACGCACCAGTTGACCGCCACGCGCCAAGACAGTGGGAGTGCGAGAGAGAGGGATGTGAGTAGGACAGTCAGGCTGAAGCGTGAGGGGACGGTAGCGCGGGCGACGCGTCGCCTGGCCGTTGCTCGCCAAGAAAAGGGGAATGGGTTGGAGAGAATGACGCGTAAGGGGACGGTAGGGCAGGTAATGCACTGCTCGACCGTTACTCCCTCCAAAAGACAACAGCGGGGAAATATAGATCGAGGAGGTTATTTAAGGAGCCGCAAAAATCGGGGCAGCTCATTAATATTCAAGACCAGATTTGCCATCCTGAATAAAATTCGTTGTCATTTCGTCCGAATTTTCGAAAAATATCAGAACTCAGAAAAATCTGTAAAACTTGAGCATTACACAAATTAAAATACGGGAAAACGGAATTCCGAAATATCGGGCGTCGAAATTCATTCCGAATCGGGAGTTTACCGGGCAATTCGTTCAGAGAAAAAAAAGAAACATTTAAAAACCTTTTACGAATATTTTAATAAAAAAATCTGTGAACATTTAATCGAGAAACTCTGTGAATATATCGACTAAAATCCGTGAACATTTAATTGAAAAACTCTGTGAATATTTTAAGCAAAAATTTGTGAACATTTAATTGAAAAACTCTGAGAATATTTTAAGTAAAAATTTGTGAACATTTAATTGAAAAACTCTGTGAATATTTTAAGCAAAAATTTGTGAACAACCACCGATAAATTGTGAACGATTAATTGGAAATATCTGTGAAAATTATAAACCACTCCTTGTTAAAATTTGTGAACCTTGAAGAAATTTAATTTTTGCAACGTTTTCCCGCCCAAATAAGCGAGGAAAAATAAACATTTATTCAACAAACATCAAAATCGTCTGTCGTGTACTTTCATCGGTATCCTTCGTCGCTGGTCCTTTCTTACAACGATCTGTGGGGGAAATTTGGAGAACGGACGGCACCGACAGCGGATTTTCGTAAACTTATACTGCTACTTCAGCGGCTTTTCGGGAACTTCCAATTAGCTTTCATTTGTGTGGATTGAAACGTGTACTTTCTTTATTTTATTTAGTGTGTTGAAAATATTTTCAAGTCAGAACTACTTTTTCAAGTTCCTTCCCGAGCTTTTGCCTGAAAAGGTAGGCTCTAAACGGAACACCTTCGTGTTTTGCCGAGTCACAGCGATACCACAGTGTAATAGGGGGAGATCTTCTTCCCTTTGCCTTTATATCATTTGTGTCTCGAAAATTGTAATCCACGACATAACAGAGGAATCCGAGCTCGATGAGAGTGAATCGCTGAAACTGCTCGCTGGTGAGTCAGGGACCTTGACCCATGGTTTCTCGTCGAGTTGGAATATTGGGTGGGCGCGACTCGCGTAGTGATTAGGGTAGTAATGAATTTCCGCCGGATCCAGATCGCGGAGGCCCGACCCACTCGCTTCCGAAGCGGTCCAAATAGACGACGGCTTTTTCCTCCATGTCGCTGACTGGTAGTGTCGATGGCTGGGACAAGACTGAGCTCCTCGCGCCGCCGGGTCCCCCGTTTATGCGTTCTCCGGGGGAGAGGGACGTGGCTGTGATTGGCTCAGGAGTTGGCGCGAGCGCTGTGGTTGGCTCGGCGGTTGGCGCGAGCGCTGTGGTTGGTTCAGGAGTTGGGTTGGGGTTTGGAGCGGATTTTAACTGAGATCCGTGGAGTTTAACTATCTTCTCGTTTCTTTTGACGAGATAGATTTCTCCGCGAATGGCTTTGACAACCAAGTATGGGCCTTCCCAGAGAGGAGTAAAGCCGGCGTGAATGCCTTTGTCAGCGTTCGACAGAGAATAGTTTTTTACGTATACCCAAGTATTGGGGACGTAAGAAGACGTGGGAGTCTCCTCGGGAGAACAATACCTCTTTTGGTAATTCTCTTGGTTAGTTTGAATTTGTTGATGTTCGGGGGGAGTTGCCCGATACTGTGGGAATCGCCATTCCCCAGGTCTCCGAAGGTTTACGCCGAGGAGAATTTCGCTCGGAGTAAAACCGGTGGCCGCGTTTTTCCTTGTTCGTAGATTGAACAGGACGACTTCGAGATGAAGATCCCAGTCTTTATGTTTCGTATTTTGCAGATGGAGACGGAGACCCTTTTTTATCTCCTGATTTCGCCGCTCCGTCGGATTGGCGCGAGGATGATAAATGGCCGTCGTCCAGTGCTGTGCTTGCCAACGGTCACAAGCGTTTAACCACTTCTGGCTAATGAACTGTGGCCCGTTAAAGGAGAGAATTGATCGGGGGAAACCCCAACGAGCAAATACTTGTTGGTCGAGTAATTTTATAATTACTGCGGCGTCGGAAGACCCCAGTGGGAATGCTTCCACCCAACGAGAGTATAGGTCGGTAACGACGAGAATGAACTTTTTCCCTCGGCCGGTACGTGGGTAAGGACCCATGAGATCGACAGCTAGAGTATCCCAGGGCCGACTAGGTTGGTGGGGACGTAGTTGGTCCCGATGCTGAGGTCGAGAGGCCTTGGTGCATGCACATGGGTGGCACTGTTGGACGTATTCTCGTACGCTTTGGCGAAGATGATCCCAGGTGAAACGGGCTTGAATTGCTCGGAGGGTTTCGTCCATACCCAGGTGGCCGGCTAGGATGGAATCGTGGTATTCGTATAATACCCTTTGCTTGGCGATCTCGGGGACCAGGAGTTTGAGATGACCATTGTCCAATTTCCATATTCCACCGTCGCGAGTCTGATACTCGGGGTCTGAGGGTTTGAGGTTAAGTGCAATGGCACTGATGCGAGGGTCAGATTGTCGCTCTTCGATTATCTGATCGATTAGGGCGGGAATGGTGATTCCAAACAGCTCCGGAATGTCTTCGGGAGGCTGTGGATCAGGGGGGAGGAGATTTTGCAGGTTGTCCGGGTCAGGGACGGTGTTATCGGCAGGGTAACGTGATAACGTGTCAGGTAACTCGTTTTCGCGGGAGGGAATGTGCTCGACCGTGAAACTGAGTTCCTTCAAGAGAAGGGCCCATTTCGTGAGCTTCTCTTTTTCGTCTTTAAGGCTGTCCAGCCAGACGAGGGCTCGGTGGTCCGTTCGAAGTGTGAACGGCCGAGTTTCGAGGTACGGTTTGTATTTTTTGATCACCCAAATGATGGCGAAACATTCCTTCTCGTGTTTGATGTACCGAGATTGTGTTTGATCGAATTTAGCACTAGCGTAGCTAACTACGTGTTTCTCTCCATTATCGTCGAGTTGGTAGAGCACTGCGCCCATGCCAACGTCGCTGATGTCGGTTTGGAGGAAAAATTGGAAGGAAGGGTCCGGCCGACTTAGCTGGAGCGGTTGTCGCAATAATTCTTTGAGGGCCTCGAAGGCGGTTTGCGCCTCGGGTGTCCAATAGAATTTCTTCTGACCCGCAAGAAGGTTAGTTAGGGGTTCAAGTCGCGTTGCGAAATGTGGAATGTATTCCCGAAGCCAGTTGCAAGTCTCAAGGAGTTACTGGAGTTCCCTTTTGGTTTTCGGGATAGGCAGGTCGAGGATACCTTGGACGTGCTCGATTTTTGCCTCGTTGCCTGCGTCGTTTACCGTGTGTCCTAGGAATTCGAGGTTTCGTTTTCCGAAATGACACTTCTCGACGGCGCAGGTGAGTTTGTGCAATTTGAGCCGTTCAAACACGAAAGCGAGATGCTGGAGTTGGTCTTCCCAACTGTCGGAGAAGACTATTATGTCGTCTAGGTAGACGATACAGATTTGATTGATGAGTCCGGTGAGGACTTCTTGGCTCATGAATTTCTGAAAGATGTTGGGGGCATTTTTTAGCCCGAATGGCATTACCCGAAATTGGTAAGTGCCTTCATCAGGAGTAGAGAACGCCGTCAGTTTTTTACTGGCGTGGTCCATTGGGATTTGCCAATAGCCACTCTTTAGGTCTATCGTTGAGAAGATCTGGGCCGTACCGATTTCTTTGAGAACCTCGTGAATTCGAGGTATCGTTTGTACGACGTCTTCCGTGATGGAGTTGAGTTTGCGATAGTCGACGCAGAATCTAGGACGACCGTCTTTTTTCTCCACAATTACCACCGGCGAGCTATATGGAGACGAACAATGCTCGATTATGCCATCGGCGAGCATGGCTTGCATCTGCTCGCGGATGATCGCTCGTTTCTCCTCAGAGTACTGCCGTGGTGGAATTCTGAACGGGGTAGGGGAGGTTAGAATAATGGTGTGTTTCGTGGTTTGGGTTTGGGACAGTCGACCTTCCGTGTGAAACAGATCGCGGAAGGCTTGAAGCATTTCGTTGAATCGCTCTAGGAAGTTGTGAGGAAATTCTTGATTTACCTCGTTGAGATCGACTGCTGGGTACATGGTCGCTGGGACCGAAGTGTTGGCGGTACGAACGGAGAATCTTTCGTTTGCACCGAGGTATAGAATACCGTTCCGATAGTCGTGGATGCCGTGTTGTTCGACCAGTCACGGGTACCCCAAGATAAGAGGTTCACGGGCGGTGGGTGCGACCCAGGCGACAACACTTAATTCGTGAGATTGGATTGTGATTTTGATTTTCGCTCTGCCCTCTAGCGGCATCCTTTGAGATTCACCGGCGAGGTTGGCGTTTGATTGAACGTGTTCAATCGTCTGCTCATGAGGAAGGTATTCTGGACGGACGAAGCATGAACTGGCAAAACAGTCCACGGCGGCGCGCAATTCCACGCCGTTTAATGTGACGAGAATATGCGGCAGGCCGTGTTGCTCGGTGTCCGTAAGACCTACTGTGGGTTGGCTACCGGGGCGGGGGTCTCCGGTGCCATGCGCCCGTTTCCCTGGTTGGTTTCGCGGTTAGCGCGGGCTGCGATTTTTTGAGCAAGCACGGGACAATCCTTATGCAGGTGTCGTTCCGGGCAATGCCAGCAGCTTGGTGGGTATTGCCCATCGGATGGTGGCCTGGCCGATCGGTTAGGCTTGTCCGCGGGTTTGTCTGCGGTTTCCCGCTTGGGTTTAAGAACTGGTGCAGGTTCCAAATCGTATTCCATCTCTATTGCTTTGGTCATGAGACTGGAGAGAGTAGTCGGAGATGAAGCTCTGATAGCCACTCGGAGATTTGGTCGAAGTAATTCGAGCAATACTGCCACCTTCGTACTTTCGGGATCTTCCCGTCGGATACGTTGGTAAAGCAGGTGTTTTTGTTGCAGGAATACACCAGCGTTCTCCCTCTCGCCTTGTTTGCGAGAAAAGAGCTGGGCGTTGAGTCGAGATATGACCGCGGGGCTATCATATCTATTGAGAAGTAGGTCTTTGAAGTGTTGCCAATCAAAGTCTAGAGGCTGATAGCAAGCCCACCACTTCTCCGCGTCGCCTCGTAAGCCGGCCGAAGCAGTTTTTGTTCGGAGGGAATGAGGGACATGGGAAGCACCGAAATATTCCTCGCATTTTTCGAGAAATGCTTTCGGATCTTCGTGATCGATACCGCTATAAGTCGGTAGAGGGAGTTGTGGAGCACCGTTGAGAGCTTGTCTCAATAATGCTTCAAAGTTAGCGAAAGCACCAAGATTTGCTTCGGGGAGATCCCCGTCGCCTTGGCGTGCCATTCCTGGTAGTTCAGGAATTGGTGGGAGGTTGGGCGCCACTAGGTTTTCCACTCCTAGAAGTGCGTCGAAGGGCGGTGGGGTTAATCCCCGTATCCGCGCGGATTGACGTTCTGGAGGTTTTTTAGGGGAGTGCTCGACTGGCATTGATAGAACAGGCAGGATTCAGATTTTCATCTGTTCGTGCCCCACGTTGGGCGCCAATTGACAACTCCGAAGAATATTGTCTACGTTTGATTTTTTGGTTCTGAAAAGAACCGTTGAAAAAGAGTTCTGAAAAGAACTAATTTCTTTTTGAAGATCTGTAGTCGGAATCCTTGGGTCGATGGTCGTCCGAGGGTCTGACGTCTGTAGAGAGAAACTCCGGAGAAGTCCTCGAGAAGGTGGAGAAATGAAGAGAGAGGATGGTCGGTGAATGAGTTCGGTTTTATTCCAGGAGTGATGTGCTCTCATCGGAGGTTGCGCCAGAACTGATCGGAGAGCGCGCAGCGCTCTCCTCTTATACCCATTGGGGGTCGAGCGGTGCGCCAATCACGAGCGAGGCGGCGGCGGCAGCGCGGTCCGGCCGGCGAGCCAATCGCGAGCGAGGCGGTGCGGCGGCGCGGGCCGACCGGCGAGCCAATCGCGCGCGAGGCGGTGCGGCGGGACGGTCCGACCTGCGAGCCAATCACCGCGAAGCCGTTGGCGCAACGCTCGAGGATTATAAACTCTTGAGATAATACTTTTAATAAAGCTCGACGTTCTCGATGTTTCACCGACTCGAGCGTTGAGACTCGTTGAACGAATCTCAATCTCGCCGGGAACAACGAACGTCGAACTTTGGTGTGATTAATGTTTTTCAGGTAAAGGTAAGTAGTTTAGTTTAGTTATAAGATATTGGAATGAGTGGAAATGAATGACAATATAGAATGGATGTTAAATAATAAGAATGAACGGGAATTTCTGAGTAAGTGATTGTGAGAGTGAATGCGAATATCTGTTGAAACAATAAAGTTAGGTTTTTAGCGGGAACGTCTCGGGCAAGGGGTTTTCGCCCTTGTGGCGTACAACACAGTTTTGAGATTGCATGAAATGTTTTTCGGCAATATTGCTTTAATCAGCAACAAGAATATTAGAAAAAATCGACACCCCTCTCCGAGCTCCGGAAAGCACCCCTACCGTGAAGGGAGAAATTTAAAAAATTTCATATCTTTTTCCGTTTTGAGATTGCACGAAATGTTTTTCAGCAATATTGCTTCAATCGGCGACAAGAATATTGGAAAAAATCGACACCCCTCTCCGAGCTCCGGAAAGCACCCCTACCGTGAAGGGAGAAATTTTAAAAATTTCATACCTTTTTCAGTTTTGAGATTGCATGAAATGTTTTTCGGCAATATTGCTTCAATCGGCGACAAGAATATTGGAAAAAATTGACACCCCTCTCCGAGCTCCGGAAAGCACCCCAACCGTGAAGGGAGAAATTTAAAAAATTTCATATCTTTTTCAGTTTTTAGATTGCATGAAATGTTTTTCGGCAATATTGCTTTAATCAGCAACAAGAATATTAGAAAAAATCGACACCCCTCTATGAGCTCCGGAAAGCACCCTTAACGAGGAGGGTGAAATTTTGAAAATTTCATATCTTCTTCAGTTTTGAGATTGCACGAAATGTTTTTCGGCAATATTATTTCCCTCAATAACAAGAATCTTCGAAAAAATTAACATCGCTCTCCGACCTCCGGAAACACCCCTAAGAAGGGTGAAATTTTCAAATTTTTGAATTTTTATATTTTGTCACTACAGACCATGATTGAAATACGTTTCAGAGGATTCTGAATCGATCTAGGTGGTCGCCTAGAGACCGATTTTCACTAATCAACCCTGTGTACACCCCATGGGGATGAAAAAAAAAAGTCATTACAGACCACGCTAGAAATCCGTTTCAGAGCATTCTGAAATGATCTAGCTAGTCGCCTGGAGTCCGATTTTTGACCGGTCAAGTGATTGTAGTTTGAGGAACCGAGCGGCCGGCTCCTCTCGGTTCGTCGTTGTTACGTCCTGACGTAACTATGAACATTAAACAAAAAAATGTTAAACAATTTGTTAATAACTCAGTCAAATTAAAGGTTTAAAAGATCCCGAGAATAGAATACAAGTGGCGAAAACGAGAGAAGGAAATACGATACGTCCATCGATATAGAGCATATACGGAGCGGGAAGCGCCGTTTTATCGATCGATGAGGAGAAATGCAAGGCAAGGTCAATGTCGGGCCTTACTGTTATGCTGCCCCTCGGAGACGGCTACGTGTTGCTAGAAGCATGCTCGCCAGCTACTACAGTAGTGGTGAGATGTTTTCAAGTGGTAACAGCGTGGAAAAAAATGAATCATCAATCGCTCCGCGCGAGCCTATTGTGCGACAATTCGCATCAACTACGGATCTCGGGGCACGCGCGTATTACCGCATGCCGCTAAGACGAGACGGGGCGCCAACGCCCAATGCTTTTTGAAGGAATGTCAAAAAACCTAATCTCTGCCTCGCTCACATTTTCGAGTACACAATAAATAAAATTAAATATTAAATATGTGTTTTATACCAGATTTTAAAAATTGGTCGTAGGATAAAAATCTTTTAATTAAATTTAACTATTAACATTAAATAAATGATTTTGCGATTATTCGAGGGAACTCATTTGATAATGCAGAAAGAACAATTAAATCACGTTAATTTCACTAAATAGGTACACGGTAAAACTGTAAAGTCTTACCAAGATTGTTTGAACTGAAGGAATGACTCTTGTAATTATTAATTTACGGAGTTAAGAAATAAGAGAACCAATAATTTGCACATTGCTATTATTAGAGATGGAAATTATAGACGTTCCAACCTAAGCTGCTTGAATTATAATACCTAAAGAATCACATCGCCACGACAAGGGACCAGTATGAAAATATAGCAAAATAAGATATAATATCGGACGAATTCCTAACGAGTGAGAGCCCGAACTAACGGAGAAATACGCGCTTTTATTCTTGCATAACTCACTAATATAATGTTGAAAAATCCCAATCAATAATTGATTATTCCTGAAATTGTAAATGATAATCCTTGTAGAAAAAATAATTCAAATCACCAAATTAGAACCAAGAAGAAACTAAAGGAAAAATGCATGAAGAACGGCACGTACGCCCGCATAAAGAATAAAAGAAACCGCGCCCTATACCAGGCGAACGGTGCAGCTGATGCAAGCGATATCGCGTACAAGGCGCACACCAATGCATTATGTTGTTAGTTAGAGGCAGAATGACCAGTCGAAGGTGTAGAAAAGAGACACTAGAAACTTAATAAATCACATATCTCAATGCATAATAGATATATATAACTCCGGAAAAAGCGAACTTCTGTATTATTTTACGAACGTATAGATGACGTCGAGAAATTGCCGAAATTCGCCTTTTATTAAGGTAGTCCTCCTGCAGTAGCTAGTCAAATGACAGTCCATTATGGAATCATTCAAAATAGAGATATTGCAACATCTCAATAATAATAAAAATACAACTTATGATTTTACACGCATGAAGTAATCATATTTTATCATTTACCGATACTGAGACCATCGCGTAAGTTGTGCAGTTGAACTCAATGTATTCGCCCGCTTGTTTACATGTTTCGGGAAACCTAACCAATGTAGCGTCATAAGATTCGCGTTGTTCATAATAAATGAAACAGTTTGATAGAGGATACTTATATACATGGCAAATGCGTATTTCGCGAAATAGCGGGCTCATGTGGGACTACGGAAAAGCTGGCTGCAGACAATGTTGCCGAGTCCGCCAAGTCTATCTTGCCGCCATGACAGTGAAGGGTTATTTCTATCAGATCGAATCCACACTTTCTTTAACTTCAGATATAAAATCGAAATGTTCGGTAAGAGGTGATTTTCGAGAAGTTTACAGAATCTAGAAATTCCAGGGAATATTTCAAGCTTTTGTGTATATACCTATCTAACCGATAAGTACGTAAATTATTCATTCAAAGTACGACCGTCGCGATTTCCCACAAGAGATACGAAGAAATATGGTAAAATCGCCAATTTTTAAGTGCGTTTATTTCGCATAAAATGTCGGTAATCGCACTAGATTTTTTGCATGCCTGTCTCTCATTGCAGTACCTTTAACATATTTTAAATTTAGGTGCCCATCTAATAATCGCCCTCGCGGGAGGACTACCTTAACGGAGCAATTTGATAATAAGAAATATGGAGTAACAAGGATAGAAATGCGATGAGCCCGACTCGTCCCAGCATAAACACACGTGAACACCAGAGGGAATTTTATAACAATCAGAGTACGTGTTTTTCCCCTGTGAATCTAAAGATGTATTAGGTCTACCTGTACTTTTGAAGGACTCCCACCCCATATCGGTGAGATGGTTAGTGCGCATTAGCGACCTATATAAGGAGCATTTCTACGCGACAAAAGGCATTCAATCATCGTTTCATCCAGTGTAAAGTGAATAGTGGCAGCTATAATCTGCGAGTTTCGACGGCTCTTCTCTTCGCCAGCTTAATCCCTAGTAACGTTACTCTGTTTAAATATAGACTCATAATTTTCGTAGTGAAGAAAGAAATAAGGAGATAGACTCGGACCATTTTTGCAGTCTTCGGACTTGGAAATTATTCTTTTCTGTAGTCTTTGGACTTAGAAAATATTTGACTTTTAAGACTTTGGACTTAGAAAATATTTGCGTTTTAAGATGTTGGACTTAGAAAATATTTGACTTTTAAGACGTTGGACTTAGAAAATATTTGAGTTTTATGACTTTGGACTTAGAAAATATTTCTCTTTACTTTCTACTGACTCTACCGAACGTTAAATCCAGACGCTAATTTCATAATATTTTCTCGGTTCGAATATTTCCCTTCGAGGATTTCGTTCTGGGGTGTTTTCTTTGGTTTTTACCAAAGTATTATAATTTTATTTCAAGAATCTGGATTGAGCTATTAAGTAAAGTTTTTGTTCCTATTATTATTATAATTATTCATTTTATACCAAATATCGCGTGCCAATTTTTGTAATGGGAATATCGAACAGCCATTTACTTTTTCCAAAGTGCCTTAATTAATTTTTTGAATAAAAACCCAAACGATTATTCTATTTGAAACGAAAGAGATCTACATTTGAATATTTTTTTGACAACGCCCCTTCAT
Organism: Pimpla rufipes; assembly: GCA_963932165.1. Taxonomy (NCBI): domain Eukaryota; kingdom Metazoa; phylum Arthropoda; class Insecta; order Hymenoptera; family Ichneumonidae; genus Pimpla; species Pimpla rufipes. The sequence goes on from OZ010634.1 coordinate 5,973,529, forward strand.
CGATCCTTTTGGTCAACCCCGACGTCAGCGACATTGCAGTTTTGATCTACAAGAACTTCTGAACTACAGTAAGTACATTTATTTATTTCTGTAGCGAGATTTTTTACATTATTAGAGATATCACCCTTGATTTCCACAAATTTGAAAAACGCACAAACCCTACACACTACAATTTTATCACTAGTAACCGATTAACATTCGTACCCCTGTCCCGCTCGGTGTTGCCTAACCCTCGTAAAGGGGGGCGGGTAACTCGGTTGAGCTGCTAACCGAGCGCGTCTCCGGGTGGCGGATAGGAGGGGCCAGGATCTGGGGACCTCTGCGGTCGCGTGGACTGGGGCGTCGTAAGGTGACCAGAACACAAGACGGGAGCTCTTCTGGGTCTGGCCTGCGGGTGCTATACGTGAACCCGGCGGGATAAAATCCGTCTTGGGGGAACTAAGGCCCTGCCGCGGACCACCTCCCCAATCCCACGGTGTAAGCTATCGTGCCAACGGGATGCATGGCACTAGGGGAGTAGTGTCGCGTACGATGCCCTTTGGGTACCAGGCGCCCCCCAATTGTATACAGCCTTACTCCCCTAAGCAGGCTCTGGGGGGGGGGGGCGGACTTCTTTTCCTCGCAACTCGTGGGACTTAATGTGGTGCTTTAGTCACAATGTTGAGCCCATGGAAGAGGTGGAGGCCCCGGAAGGGGACACCGCACCCTCTAACGACGCAGACGGCATGACTGCGGAGCCCACCTGGGGCGAAGGGGTTTCGGCCCTTATGAACCCGGAGGGCATCCATTGCGTGACCTCTGAGTTTTCCGAGAAGGAAGAGGGATCAGCGCAAGCCGGTCCTACTGACTCCTCAATCAGCAGGCCGAAGAAGGGACGCAGCGGGGCGGCGAGGAGGAGGGCACGCAAGGCCAAACTGGCGGCGCAGGGCTCGTCCTCGGAGCAGCCTAGCAGCGACACCACGGAAGCCTCGCTCAACTATCTATGAACCTGGGCACGTCTGCGGTACCTACGACTGCGGGACGGACCAAGGTTTCGCAGATTAACTTGCAGCACTGCAAAGCGGCCACGTCTCTTCTGAGCCGGGACCTTGATAGGCTGCAAGTAGACATATGCCTGATACAAGAACCCTGGATACACAGGGGACTAGTAAAAGGGATAAGTACAGATTCAGGATCACTGATCTACGATAGCGCAGAACCGGGTCCGAGGGCCTGTCTCTTCATCAATAAGAGACATGGTGCCCTCAAGTTGAACCGATTCTGCACCAGAGACCTTGCAGCAGCTACCATCAGGATTCGCGTGGGAGGAGTAATAACCGAGCTGGTAATAGCCTCGGCGTACCTCCCGTACGACTCTGAGGACCCTCCCCCTACGGGGGAACTCAGAGAACTGGTGGACTACTGTAAAAACAAGGGGTTGAACTTACTGGTGGGGTGCGATGCTAACTCGCACCACATCATATGGGGCAGCTCCAACACAAATGAGAGGGGTACTGCTCTTCTAGAGTATCTCTCTACAACGGATCTTGAGATTCTGAACAGAGGATCCAAGCCCACTTTTGTCACCTCACGTAGACAGGAGGTGATTGACATAACGATGGGCTCACCAAGAGTGGCCCAAACGATAACAAACTGGCAGGTTAGTGAAGAGGACACTCTTTCGGACCACCGGTTGATAACCTTCGAATTGGCAGGGAGTGATAGCCAGATCCCGACGGAGACCTACAGGAACCCTAGGACCGCGGACTGGCCCAGCTTCCAAGCAGGGCTAAGAAGCAGGCTCGGGGACACCGGTGGGTGGCCGCGGACGGAGGGCGCGATCGAGCGGGAGGCAGATCTACTGCAGACCGCTCTGGTCGGGTCCTTCGAGGCTGCATGCCCGCTAAGGAGAAGGAAAACTAGCAAAAAGGTGGCCTGGTGGAGCGGTGAGCTGAACCAGTTCCGCTCCCGCTCCCGTAGTCTGCTAAACAGAGCCCTGAGGACAAAAACGGACAACGACTGGGACGCCTACAGGAAGGCCCAGAGAGAGTATAAGAAGCTCGTAAAGAAGTCCAAAGAAGCGGCCTGGAGGAGATTCTGCGGGGAGATCGAGGCCATACCTTTAGTGGCCAGGCTCCGCAAAGTGTTTGCATCAGGCCCGCAAAACAAACTCGAGGGACTCACACTGCCGGATGGCGGGACAACTGAGAACCACGAGGAAGTACTGGCGCACCTTTTTGAGGTACATTTCCCGGGTTCGGAACTTACGGACCGGGGACAGCCTCAAGAGGAGGCGCCCTCAATCAAAAAACCGGGTGATTGGGTGACGGCAGCCAAGGTTGTCACACCGAGCAGGATAGACTGGGCGATCAAGACTTTTGACCGGTACAAAAGTCCAGTGGTGGATGGGATTTTCCCCGCCCTCCTACAAGAGGGAGGGGAGCCTCTCATCAAGCGCCTGAACCGTATCTTTCGGTCCTGTTTGGCACTAAGATACGTGCCTAAAGCTTGGCGTGAGGTCAGGGTAGTTTTTATCCCAAAGCCGGGTAAAAGCAGCTATGACCAGGCCAAGTCATTCAGACCGATCAGCCTGACGTCTTTCCTCCTTAAAACGCTGGAGAGACTGGTTGATAGGTACATTAGAGAGGGAGTACTGGTTGATAGACCGGTGCAAACCTCACAGCACGCCTACCAGGCCGGCAAGTCTGTCGAGACCGCCCTCCACTGTATTGTTAAAGATATAGAGAGGACGCTCGGCAGGAAGGAGTCGGCCCTATGCGTATTCTTGGACGTCGAAGGAGCGTTTGACAACACCTCCTTCGACGCCATATGCGAGGCTGCAAGGGAATTCAGGGTAGATGAGTCTATCATCGAATGGATACACCTAATGCTTCGCACAAGAACGGTTACCGCAGGGCTCAGAGGGTCAACCGCGAGGGCGCACGTTAAGCGGGGCTGTCCGCAGGGGGGGGGGGGGGTACTATCCCCCCTCCTGTGGACAATGGTCGTTGACGGGCTACTGGCGGCACTCGATGGGCTCAGGGTAAACGTGGTGGGTTATGCTGATGACATTATGATAATGGTCAGAGGCTCCCACTCAGCAGAGATGACGTGGAGAATGCAGCGCGCACTCCACCTCATGCAAGAATGGTGCACCTCCAAGTCGCTGAGGGTTAACCCGAGCAAGACGGAGATGATGCTATTTACACGGAGGAGAGGTTTTCAACCAAAACCCCCCTACATATTTGGAACTGAGCTGCAATACTCCTCGGAGGTACGCTACCTAGGCGTCACCCTGGATAGCAAGCTCAGCTGGAAAAGCCACATCGCCAGACAGGCTACGAAAGCCACTGCCACTTTCTGGGCCTGTAGGCGAATGTTTGGACAAACACGGGGCTTAAAACCGGAAATGGTCAAGTGGATATACACGGCCATCCTGGTTCCCCAAATAACGTACGCTTCCCTGGTTTGGTGGCCCGCTTTGCAGAAGGCCACCAACAGGAAGACACTGGATAAAATTTATAGATTAGTGGGCCTTGGAATCACGGGGGCGATGAGAACGACCCCGACCTTGGCCATGGGGGCCCTTTTGAACATGGCGCTCCCTCACATCTTAGTCGAGGCTAACGCCAAAAATGCTGCGTTACGCCTACACTTCAGTGGTAAGTGGAAGAGGGCAGAGGCGGGCCACGCGTCACTACTGCAGCGCGATGGGGACCTTGAAGGGATCCTAGTGCGAGGAGGGGATTGCTGTGACCGCTTCCACCAATTCGACCACAATTACCAAGTCCTCTATCCCAGTAGGCAGGAATGGATGGAGGAACAAGACAAACTTCTGTCTCCTGGTGGGCTCGTCTGGTACACAGATGGATCCAAAACAGGAACAGGATCAGGAGCGGGAATATGGAGCAGTGGACCCAAAACAAGGATATCCTTGGCGCTGGGAGACACTGCCTCGGTGCTCCAAGCAGAGGTGTACGCCATCTGGACCTGTGCCAGGCTCATCCTGGACAAGGGATACAGTGGCAAGCACATATATATATGCAGTGACAGTCGGGCGGCGATCGGGGCACTCCACCATGTGGTGAAGAAGTCCGGATTGGTGCTTGACTGCAATGCGCTGTTGTCGCAGGTTGCCTGCAGCAACAAAGTAAAAGTTCTATGGGTGCCTGGACACGTGGGCATCCAGGGAAACGAAGAGGCGAATATTCTTGCCAGGGCCGGGGCTACGGTTACTGATCCGGCAAGGATTTGCCATGTCCCAATTGCCATGGATCATATTAAGACCCTGTCGAAACAGTGGGTGGAGGGACGATTTGCGGACCTCTGGCTACGGACAGAAGGCATGGGACACTCGAGGGCCTTGTTTAAAGGTCCCTCGGGCAAGCTAGGCTCTGTATTAATTGGCCTAGACAGATATCAGCTCAAGGCTGTAGTGGGCCTTGTCACTGGACATTGGCACACAGGGAAGCATCTAAGACGACTGGGGCTAAGTGAAGAACCATTCTGTCCGAGATGTACGGAGGAGGAAGAAACACCCCTCCACGTGATTACGAGATGCAGGGCGCTGGAGGACATTCGCAGGAATGTACTTGGGGCGCCCGTACTCGAATCTCTGGACCTTGAGGAGGTTGGGGTGCGCGCCCTCCTGCACTTTGCAAAGGAGGCTCGCCTAACCGACTATCCTACATAATCGGATACCCTCCCGTGAATGGGCACGAGCACAATGGTCCGTATAGGACTGAGCGCTCGGAAATTTTACATTACATACATACATACCCCTGTCCCGAGTAATTTACCGCAAGGTTAGGACTCAAAAACGGGGTTGCATCTTCGGTGTTCACCGTCAGGCGTGGTAAAGGGAGAGCTCCGGTTCTCACTGACCAGAGTACGGGAACCTCAAGTCGAAGCGCTCATACGCGTGTAAATGTTTGACTGTGTAAAAGCAACCGAATATTTGACGTAACATCGTCGAGCGCGACGAGACGCGATTTCGCCATCGGAAAAAAAAAATTGAATTTTCAAACCAGGCTAGAAATCCGTTTCAGAATGCTCTGAAACGGATTTCTAGCGTGGTCTGTAATGACTTTTTTTTTCATCCCCATGGGTTGTACACAGGGTTGATTTCTGAAAATCGGTCTCTAGGCGACCTGCTAGATCGATGGAGAATCTTCTGAAACGGATTTCTAGCCTGGTCTGAAAATTCAATTTTTTTTTCTACGATGGCGAAATCTCGTCTCGTTGCGCTCGACGACGAAACGAGAGGAGCTGGCCGCTCGGTTGCTCAAACTCCAAACATTTGACCGGTCAAAAATCGGACTCCAGGCGACTAGCTAGATCGTTCCAGAATGCTCTGAAACGGATTTGTAGCCTGGTCTGTAATGACATTTTTTTTTCATCCCCATGGGGTGGACACGGGGTTGATTTTTGAAAATCGGTCTCTAGGCGACCAGCTAGATCGATTGAGAATCCTCTGAAACGGATTTCTAGCCTGGTCTGAAAATTCATTTTTTTTTTTTTACAATGGCGAAATCTCGTCTCGTCGCGCTCGACGACGAAACGAGAGGAGCCGGCCGCTCGGTTGCTCAAACTACAAACACTTGACCGGTCAAAAATCGGACTCCAGGCGATTAGCTAGATCGTTTCAGAATGCTCTGAAACGGATTTCTAGCGTGGTCTGTAATGACATTTTTTTTTTTACGATGGCGAAATTTCGTCTCGTCGCGCTCGACGACGAAACGAGAGTAGCTGGCCGCTCGGTTGCTCAAACTCCAAACACTTGACCGGTCAAAAATCGGACTTCAGGCGACTAGCTAGATCGTTTCAGAATGCTCTGAAATGGATTTCTAGCCTGTTCTGAAAATTCAATTTTTTTTTTTCATCCCCATGTGGTGTACACAGAGTTCATATCTGAAAATCGGTCTCTAGGCGACCACCTAGATCGATTGAGAATCCTCTGAAACGGATTTCTAGCCTGGTCTGAAAATTCAATTTTTTTTTGTTTACGATGGCGAAATTTCGTCTCGTCGCGCTCGACGACGAACTGAGAGGAGTTTTTTTTCGAGATTTCGTTGCATTTCAACGATGCAAACTTCAACATCATCATAAAGCTTGTACACGAGTGTATCTAGATATTTATTTAAATTAATATTGACGTTGCCTTACCGGTTGTTATATTGTTTTTAGACTTCTGTCAAAAGAGATAAGAATTTCGGTCTTTTAGTAAAGCTTGTCACACGGAAAATGTCTCGGCCTCCAACTTTATATAATGTTGTGTTATAGAAGATGATTAGACGATTCTACATTACTGAATGGCGGACAATATTGTATCCGTTACAGGCGACAGCGTGCTGCATCACATAATGAATCCGTTCCGTTGGATGTAGTGCAAGTTCCTGCTCAAGAAGAAAATGAGGTAGAGGAAAATGAAAACAAGGACCAGGCCGTCGATTTTGATTTCGTGTGGGAGGAAAGTTACAGGCGCCCGCATAGCCCAACACCTAATGGATCCGTTCCGTTGGATGTAGATCAAGTTCCTCCTCAAGAAGAAAATGAGGTAGAGGTAAATGAAAATAAGGACGAGGTCGTCGATTTTGATTTCGTGTGGAAGAAAAGGTACAGGCGACAGCGTAGCGCATCACCTAATGGATCCGTTCCGTTAGGTGTAGTACAAGTTCCCCCTCAAGTGAATAATGAGGTGGAGGTCAATGAAAACAAGGACGAGGTTGATCACAGTACAACAACAACTATAGGAGGTCGTCGGGTCGTCGATGTTGGTTTCGTGTGGAAGGAAATTCACAGAACGTTCAAAGACCATGCGCGGGGAACTGGTTGCCTCTTCCGAGATTGGCAACTTACAAATTCTCGACGTCGCGGATTTCTAACTCAGTTTTTTTTCTGTTGTCAAAACTGCCAATACGAAGACAACATTTGGTCAGAATCCATTAGTGAGACCAGCATGGATACCAACGCAGGGGCTGTTATCGGAACTCTAACGACGGGAATAGGCAATGCCCAATTGTAAGAACTCGCGACGGCTATGAATGTCCCGTGTATGTCCGAAAAGACGTACATAACGTACAGGGAACGTATGATTGACAACCTTCAGACGACCGCCCTGATGGAAATGAAAGCGGCTGGAGAGGAAGAGAAGCAATTGGCAATCAGAAGGGGGGACGTCGTTCATGGTATTCCCTACATTTCAGTTGTGGTAGACGGTAGCTGGATGAAAAGATCCTATGGTATGAAATACGATTCACTCTCTGGAGTTGGTGCCATTATCGGCTACCACACGGGAAAAGCCCTTTTCGTCGGTGTTCGCAATAAATTCTGCACGGTTTGCGATATAGCGCAGCGCGGAGGAACCGAAACCAAAGTGCACAAGTGTTATAAAAACTTCGACCGCGATGCCAGCTCGGCGAGCATGGAGAGCGACGCAATCAACGAGGGTTTTAAAAGTAGTCTGGAAATGCACGGATTAATTTATAAAATGGTCGTTGCAGATGGAGACAGTAACGTTTACAAATGCATCAGAGACAATGACCCATATCGCGATCAGGGGGTGCAAGTAAAAAAAATGGAGTGCACCAATCATCTTCTGAGGAATTTGTGCAAAAAGTTAAAGCTACCTCAGAAATAACTCAGGCAAAAGGACAAAGGAAGAAAGGATTTATCACGGCTCGGAATGCAGTGAAAGGAAAAATTATGAGTATCCGAAAAGAAGTCGTACAGGCAGCTGCCCGGTGGAGCAAAGACAAGCAGCCCTTTCATTTGAGAGTAAAAGCACTTCAAGGTGATATCCTGAATGTCTGCAGCCATGTCTTCGGTGAGCACAAGCGATGTGGAGATCGTAACTGTCAGGAGGACGGGCAACGTAAGCAGAACATCGTTCCCGATTTAAAAGCCCACGGATTGTATCAGAAAGTTAGTAGTACGTTGGAATACATTAGTTGCTTTTCCGATAGTCTACTGTTAAATTTGACGAACAACATAGCAGAATCATTCAATGCGATCATCTGCAAAGACATAGGTGGGAAACGAATAAACTTCGGCTTGCGAGGGTCTTATAATGCGAGAGTGGCAGGAGCGGTTGTGCAATATAACACGCAGCAGGTACTGACGAAGTATCACGAACACGTGTATAAGACCGTTCCTTCCCTTGTAGAGAACCTCGAAAAACGACGGCAAGCAAAGATAGCTCAAGCAAAACAAGGGCGAGCCGCGAAGGGACGAAAAAGAGGACTTCGGCGATCGCAAGGACTCGACAAACATTACGGGCCGAATTCGGAAAAGCCAGATATGGAGCCTCAAGTGTATGAGAATCTTCGCGAAAATCATTTCAAGAAATTTTCCGAAAACGCAGAGAACTGGAAAGAAATTGAGTGCGCCACTAGAGAACAGAGTCAGTCTGAATTGTGGATATCTTGGCGAAGGCAGATGTTGACTGCATCTAACTTCGGGACCGTTTGTCGAATGCGGGCGACGACATCGTGCGGAGCAAAAGTGAAAGAGATTTTGTATCCCGCAATATCCGACGCACTGGCTTTGACGTATGGACATGACAACTAGAACACAGCTAGAAAAGAGTTGGCGATTGAACTGAAGAAAGAAATTCGGACTTGCGGTTTATTCGTCGATCAAGAATTTCCATTCCTAGGTGCCGCTCCTGATGGACTCATTGATGAAGACGGCTTGGTTGAAATCAAATGTCCTCTGACCGCAAAGGATTTCACACAACAAGAAGCAGAAGAGGCATAGACGCACATGAAAGGCGTGTTCGATAAGAAAAATCCTAATAAGATAAATCGAAAACACCGATATTTTTATCAAGTTCAAGGACAATTGCACGTTTCACGGCGAGACTATTGTATCTTCGCTGTATGGACACCAAAATACATGAAGTGCATTAGAGTCGATCGAGACGACGATTTTTGGGACACTCAGATGAAACCTTTACTAATACGATTTTATCACGAGTGCATGCTGCCGGAAATCATAGACAGCCGCTTCAATAGACATATGCCGATTCGAAATCCCGAATATATCACGAAGGCCATTGCCGACGCTGCATTGAAAAAGGCTATCAAAACTGAATCAAAAACGGAAGAACAGTCTACCAGTGCTCGACAAGGCAACCCACGCAAAAGACGTGTTTCATCAAGGAATGTCGCGCTGGAGGGCTTCGCGACCGAGACAGCGAAAGCTGAGGCATCTACGATTGAAGAAGCTAAAGCAGAGAATCTCACGATTGGTTCGCCGAATGAGCACCTTGCGCCGAAGACAGTGAAAGCAACGCGTAAGAAGCGCAAAATTAATGTTCTGAGAGCTCCTGACGACCAGGAAGATCAGGATTGCATTATCGTTGGTTACGAGCAGGGTGATGGCTTCACCTCTGAGGCCGCTGAAGCTTTCAGACGTACGCTGGATAACAAAACACATTGCATTGAAACAATCCGAAATAACGTTCTGCTAGTGGGGAGCCGGCTGGACGATGATTCGTTAGATGAATTCTTGCGCATTGTGAGAAAAAAGTATGGATTCGAAACGCAAAGTGTGGAATACATGTACTGTCATCCTACTCTGGTCAAGCCTGTTCAGAGCAAACGCAGTATCCAACTCATCGGAGGAAAAGCGACGGACCACTGGAGATGCCTCTACTTCGATGGCGCTAGACTTCGTGTGTACGACAGTCTTCCAGGTTTGACGAACTACCGATTGGTCGACAAAGAGAAACAGTACATTCGATTGCGATATCCTACGATACGCGAAATTGATATCACTTTTGTAAAAGTTCAACAGCAACCAGTGGGCGTCAGTTGTGGCATTTACGCTTCTGCATTCGAAACAAGTGTAGTCTTAGAACGAGATCCTTCCAAAGAGACGTATTCGAAAGATGAGATTTCGATGAGGCGTCACTTTGTACGAATTCTCGAAGACGAGTCACTGTTGTTATTCCCGCGAAAGTAATTCATTTCCTGAAATTTACACATGCATCCCGAATTCTAAATCATACGCATATTTTTCCAAATCCGCTTTTCCCATTCGCATCGGTTTTCTTTTTACGAAATCGCTATCATTACCGGTATCGTTTAGTAAGACGTATGCAGGATTTGTTTCTACGATTGCGAATTCTTTGTCAGAGTCGTCTAACAGACGTGTGCTGGTTTCATTTGAAAAAATGTAGCCTTTTTGTCACAGTCGTCTAACGAGACGTGCGCTGGAATGGTTGACCGAATGCATCCTTATTGCCAGAGTCATCTTATAAGAAGTGTGCTGGGTGTATCTGAACAAATGTGGCCTCTTTGTCAGAGTCGCCAAGCAAGACGCGAGGGAGAATGATTGAACGAATCTTTATCGCCAGAGTCATCTAATCAGAAGTGTGCTGGTATAGTTGACCGAATACATCCTTATCGCCAGAGTCGTCTAATGAGACGTGTGCTGTTTTTTTTAGTGGCCTCTTTACCAGAGTCGTCTATCAAGACGTGTGCTGTTTTTTTTAGTGGCCTCTTTGCCAGAGTCGTCTAGCAAAACGTGTGCTGATTATTCCGAAATCCATGAAGATCCTTGCCGTGCAGCTATGGTGTGCGAGTTAGTAGACTTTTTTTACGTTTCGAATATGTAGTAACAATACATTTTTTTAATTCGTGTTGTATCGATGGTAAACCAACTAATGTTTCTTGTCTCGAGAAATCCTGTGAAGTATTTGGGAGAAACAGACAATCAGAGCACCGAAGTGTGAGTTGCGACGAGCATGAAGAATGACGCTGATTCAGTCTTTTTTGCAATTTGTTTTGATCGATCGTCGTTACGGAAATACATTTCGAGAGGCGAGAGGGGAGCATGACCTTGAACGGACTCAAAGGACAAGGTTTACAGCTTTATTACGTGGAAATACGTCTCCTCACCGGAATTTTTGTGGAAAATAATGTGTTTTGCAATTGATAAAACAACAAAGAACCTTATTTTTCCGAATGTTAACATTTTTTATAATATGTCTAAAGCACGGCTCGGCTGTCTGTTTACATACATAACCATTTCTTGCTAGAAAATTAATTGCGTTAACAGTCGATGAAACAACAAAAATCTATTTTTACCAGATGTTTGAAGCAATAGAAAATGAGTCTGAAAACTCATACACAAAAACCGCGCCATTCGATGCTGCTTTGTGGTCCAGCGAGTCATTCGACGTGCTCGCCGCAACTCGAGCATCGGCGCGAGCACATCCAATGGCTGTGACTATCTTTTTGCAAAGATATCCGTATTTCATGGAAAAAAATCCATTAGTTGATTCACAGTCAGTGAAACAGCGACAAAAATCTCTATTTTTGCTAATGTTTCGAACATTGGAAGAAGTTTTCCATAGCTGTTTTGTTGCCGGGCGGGCCATTCGAAGTGCTCGAGTCGAGGCTCCAGTTGCGGCGAGCACGTCGAATGGCGCTGAATGCCTTTTTTAGAATTGAAATCGTACAGATAAAAATATGAAAAAAATCTAGCTTGTTCAAGGTACTGAAAAGGTTATTTTAACATAACAATAATTTATAAATGTTATTAACAAATTACATAAATAAATAATTGTGCAACAAATTCCTCGGCTACTTAATTTTTTTTGCTTCTAAAAATTAGTTTTGTATTTTTCAGAATACGTATGAATGTTTCCAGAATTTTTTAGCTGAATATGTATCGGCTAGACGCCGTTTCGATGCCCGGGCGAGCCATTCAATGTGCTCGCGCCAAGGTACGAGTTTCGGCGAGCACGTCGAATGGCTCTGAATGCCTTTTTTTAAATTGAAATCGTACAGATAAAAATCGGAAAAAATCAAGCTTGTACAAGGTACTGAAAAGATTATTTTAACATAACAATAATTTATAAATGTTATTAACAAATTACATAAATAAATAATTGTGCAACAAATTACCCGGCAACAACTTTTTTTTGTTTAGAAAATAAAAATAAAAAATGTTGCCGGGTAATTTGTTGCACAATTATTTATTTGTGTCATTTGTTAATAACATTTATAAATTATTGTTATGGTAAAATAATCTTTTCAGTACCTTGTATAAGCTTGATTTTTTTTTCAGATTTTTATCTGTAAGATTTCAATTTTAAAAAAGGCATTCAGAGCAATTCGACGTGCTCGCCGCAACTCGAGCCTTGGCGCGAGCACGTTGAATGGCTCGCCCGGGCAACGAAACAGCGTCTGGCCGATAAAAATTAGGCTCAAAAATTCTGAAAAAATGCATACGTATACTGAAAAAGAACCAATTCATTTTCAGAAAAAGAAAAATTAATTTGCCGTGTAATTTGTTGCACAATTATTTATTTATGTAATTTGTTAATAACATTTATACATTATTTTTAAGCCAAAATAATCTTTTCAGTACCTTGTACAAGCTTGATTTTTTAAAGATTTTCATCTGTACGATTTCAATTTAAAAAAAGGCATTCAGGGCCATTCAATGTGCTCGCCGAAACTCGTACCTTGGCGCGAGCACGTTGAATGGCTCGCCCGGGCAACGAAACGGCGTCTAGCCGATACAAATTCGGCAAAAAAATTCTGGAAAAATTCATACGTATTCTAAAAAATAGACAATTCGTTTTTCGAACAAAAAAATTAAGTTGCCGGGTGATTTGTTGCACAATTATTTATTTATGTAATTTGTTAATAACATTTATAACATTTTGTTATGTTAAAATAATCTTTCCAGTACCTTGTACAAGCTTGATTTTTTTCAGATTTTTATCTGTACGATTTCAATTTTAAAGAAGGCATTCAGAGCCATCCGACGTGTTCGCTACATCGCAAACCTCGGCGAAGAGTTGAGTTGGATAAAACTAATTTTCCTTTTTACCTGGCGCTTTATACAAAAAAAAAACGTCTAATATGCACTATTACGCCGCTCACGTGCCGTAAGTGCCATTTATTTCTCATAAGACAAATTCTTAAACACACACACACACACACACACACACACACACACACGCACGCACGCACGCACGCACGCACGCACGCACGCACGCACGCACTCACGCACACACACTGTGAGGAATTTCCCTGTGAGGGGACTCACAACCCCGGCTCCCTCCCGCTACACGCCCGGATCAAATAAGACGAACATTAATCAGAATACGGGATCCGAAGTCCCCAATGAGTTGGGCCGTCCACACCGACAGCTGGGCGCCAGGTACCGAGGTACCGCCGGGAAAACCCCGACTTGATTTCGCCGTCGGTACGGCAGGCCCGACCCGTAACGCGAGCGGGCGCGGCAAGAAGCGCTAAGACACGCGACTAACTCAGGCTCCGCGAGCTGAAAATGGTAGAGGGGCGGTTCGCAAAAATTGAGGGACACAATTTGAATTCGGGTAAAATCATTTTATTGAATGTTTCCCGGACTGCTCCCGGTAGTTAGCCGAAAGGCAGGGGTGTAGCAAGGGCGGTTGACAATTAATCCCCCTCAGGTAGCCTCGGCTCAATACAATAGAAATACTAATAATAACGGTAACCGGAAGCGTCATATCATTTTTCCACAAGTCCTAATAATTCGAAATAATACAATTTGAGAGGATACAATTGGAAAGAATACAATTTGGAAACAATACAATTTGTCCTAATACAATTCAACAATAATACAAGTTGAAATACGGCAACTTGAAATGAATACAATGGGAAATAATACCCGTTTGGAAATAATACCAATCGAAATAATGCGATTTGAAATACGACAATTTGGAAATAATACAATTGGAAATATTACCACTTGAAATAATGCGACTTGAAATCATACAATGCGAAATAATACAATCCGGAAAATAATATAGTTTGAAATAAGACTATCGTAATCCAAAGGTAGGGGGAACCGCCGTTGATTATCGGTCAGATAGCCATTCTCGCTTTAGGGACTCGATTAACCGAGTCTCGGTAATATGACCGCCGGACAGGTAAAATAACCCCTAAGGACTACGGGCAAACGAACTGAGCCTCATTCTTGAATAACGCGACGCAAATATTCGGTGAAAAATAGAGGAACAAGATACTCAACTGTCGGCAACGAAAATACAATAATAATAATAATAATGACCGAGGACCGCTCCGCCTTAGGCGGTAGGTAACACCGGGGAGGTTCGAGTCGAGAGATACGGCGATCGTGAGAGCGCGAGAGAAAAAGAAATAATAACTCAATTTACATTACAAAAATATGGAAACAAATATTAAGGCGAAAGATAACGGGCGCACTTAATACTAGAGAGGTAGCGCGGGCTCGACACTTCCGCGAAATATATCGGGAAACAAAGAAGGGGGGGGAGAGGCGACATAGCGCGAGTCCGAACACGCGCGGAACGTAAACATCGCGCGAGCCGCGCGACCTCGAGCGTGCGACAAGCCGGCCGGCGGAATCCGAAAAGCAGGTAGCCGGAACGGAATTTTACGCGAACACTTAGGACCGTCTCGATTACTTAGCCTCGAAAAATAATACTACTGTCGAGAAGCGACCGAAATACGGAAATTACTTTTACGCTCGAAACGAAACCCCGGGTCGGCGACCACACGCGAGGGTAGACAATAAAACAACGAAGCAAAACTGAAAACTAAAGGTAACCCCTCGCGTGGGCCAACGATATTCGCCGGGATCGCGCACTTAGCCTTAACATCGAACGCGTCATTGATATCGCGAAATGGCGTCGACCAACGGTCGACGAGAGCCGCTCGCGCCCGGCACGACGCCGGGTGGCCGCACGGCCCACCGTCCACGTTCATCACTCTCAAAATTCTCAAAACACACTCAAAAACTTACGTGGACGGCTAGCACGTACGGCCGAGCGACCCTCGTCGTCACGGGAAAACAATAAAGGCCAGGGCTCACCGAAATCTCTGCTGGTCTCGATGTCCGTGGTGCGGCGTCTCTCGATCCTCGGGTCGATGCGGTCGTCCGATCCCTTCGGCTGTCCAGGGGAGAAGAAGGCTCGAGCGGCTCCGCCGCGCCTCGATCGATGCTCCCCACCCCGCTCACTCGCCGGCTACCTCGCGCGTCCGCGCGTGATTGGCGCGTCGCTCCTCTCGGCGGCTTCCGCGGCCGCGTCGGCGCAACACTGCGCGCACGGTGGCGCGCGATTCGAATTGAATCGCGCCACCAATGCACCCCGGTCACGTTGTTCTCGACCGGGGCTCGCGTGTTTGTCGTGCGGCATGTCCACTCCGCCCGTGGCTTTTCTCTCCGATCTCGAGCCGCAGCTGAGATCGCGGGAATGCGGTCGTCTTCCCCTCGGAACCAGTGGCCACGAAGGGAGAGTGCGGGGGCCCTCACGTCGGAAATCGAGGCCTCCGATGCGTCGACGGTTTTGGCCCCACAACTACGGAGTGCAACGCTGCAATTAAACTCCAACTCCGTGGTTCCTGGCCCCTTTCTAATTGGGGCGCCGGGGTGGCCGGTCCGCGACGATCCGCATTCCGGCTGGGATGGTCCAGCGCCAGGCTGGGAAGTCGTGGGGAGGCGGGTGACACGGTAATATTTCGGTCATTTCTCCACGCCCTCCCCTGGCATCCAGGTCCGCGAACACCGATGTTCGGTGCTCGCCTGCGGCTCCGCAAAACAGAGCCCATAGCTCAAAATCGGAGGACGGATCCAAAATTCAGAACAAAAGATAACCTCAGGCTCAAAAAAAGATAATAGATCGTCGACCCATGTGGTAGGGATCTAGATAGCCGAATAGAGAGCGGCGGTAGTGGACACGCGCGAGCGATGGGCGCGCGGACGGCGGCAGCGGTTGGCGAGCGGGGCGATCCTTGCTGTTGTTGGTCCGTTGGGGGCGAGATTTCGGTGGTAACAGTGGGGGGGGGCGCAAATGGACGCACGAACGCAATTTCGAACGCAAGCCTATTCTATTCCGATAATAACAAAAAAGGTTTTCGAAAAATAAAATTAATTAATTAACGTGTCGCTAGTTAGCCTAGAGAGCCGACAATACGTAGCCCAGATAACCACAGCTTCCCGCTGGACACCGAACCACGGAGCGACGAGCACCGACCCAAAGCGCCGTAAATCCGGCGCTCCTCGCCGTTCACGCTCCGCGGAGGTGGCGGGGCGAAAAATCCCGTCACAACACACACACACACACACACACGCAGACACATGCAGACAAGAATACATAAACGCGAAATAATGTACATCGAAGGAAATCCATCCGCGTACCGAGAAAGCCTTCTGTTTGTTTACAATGTAGTGTTTACATTGCGCTGCCGCGCTAGGTCACTGCGGCGGTTAGACAGGTTGAGACTCGCCGCCGGCCGGCCCTGCATGCTCCCCTGCGTGTGTCTGCATTCTAGAAATAACATTTTCATGACGCCATAAGTCCTACAATTGTTATCGTACGAGGATCGCCACGAGTGGATTGAAAATCTCTAGAGTCGAGAATTATTACAATTTCTTAATCGATCTCATTTTCGAGAAATATAAGAAAATAAAGAAAAATATAGGGTACGATGTAGATTCCTTTTTCTGTATACAGTAGAGCGTCGATTTCCGAACGTCAATGATCCGAATCGTCAGTTATCCGAAGGATCATTTGGTTTATCCGAACCGTCAATCATCCGAACAAGGATTCGGTTTGTCCGAACTTTCGGTTTTCCGAAACTTTGTCGTTGCATACATTGTTGCGCGACTCAGCGAGCTCAGACTTGTATGGTGTTTCCGCCCCAGAAAATCCTGGATTTTTTTCCGAGAATGTAGCATGTACAGAGTCCGTTATCAGAATATATAATATATACTAATACTAACAATAATACATTAAAAATGTAAATTTTCGATAAATATATATATATATATTCTAATATTTTTAGCGTTCTAGCGACGCCCCCTTCCCCCCTCACAAACTCTGTTCGGTCGTCCGAATTTTCGATTATCCGAACGGTATGTATGTATGTAATGTAAAATTTCCGAGCGCTCAGTCCTATACGGACCATTGTGCTCGTGCCCATTCATGGGAGGGTATCCGATTATGTAGGATAGTCGGTTAGGCGAGCCTCCTTTGCAAAGTGCAGGAGGGCGCGCACCCCAACCTCCTCAAGGTCCAGAGATTCGAGTACGGGCGCCCCAAGTACATTCCTGCGAATGTCCTCCAGCGCCCTGCATCTCGTAATCACGTGGAGGGGTGTTTCTTCCTCCTCCGTACATCTCGGACAGAATGGTTCTTCACTTAGCCCCAGTCGTCTTAGATGCTTCCCTGTGTGCCAATGTCCAGTGACAAGGCCCACTACAGCCTTGAGCTGATATCTGTCTAGGCCAATTAATACAGAGCCTAGCTTGCCCGAGGGACCTTTAAACAAGGCCCTCGAGTGTCCCATGCCTTCTGTCCGTAGCCAGAGGTCCGCAAATCGTCCCTCCACCCACTGTTTCGACAGGGTCTTAATATGATCCATGGCAATTGGGACATGGCAAATCCTTGCCGGATCAGTAACCGTAGCCCCGGCCCTGGCAAGAATATTCGCCTCTTCGTTTCCCTGGATGCCCACGTGTCCAGGCACCCATAGAACTTTTACTTTGTTGCTGCAGGCAACCTGCGACAACAGCGCATTGCAGTCAAGCACCAATCCGGACTTCTTCACCACATGGTGGAGTGCCCCGATCGCCGCCCGACTGTCACTGCATATATATATGTGCTTGCCACTGTATCCCTTGTCCAGGATGAGCCTGGCACAGGTCCAGATGGCGTACACCTCTGCTTGGAGCACCGAGGCAGTGTCTCCCAGCGCCAAGGATATCCTTGTTTTGGGTCCACTGCTCCATATTCCCGCTCCTGATCCTGTTCCTGTTTTGGATCCATCTGTGTACCAGACGAGCCCACCAGGAGACAGAAGTTTGTCTTGTTCCTCCATCCATTCCTGCCTACTGGGATAGAGGACTTGGTAATTGTGGTCGAATTGGTGGAAGCCGTCACAGCAATCCCCTCCTCGCGCTAGGATCCCTTCAAGGTCCCCATCGCGCTGCAGTAGTGACGCGTGGCCCGCCTCTGCCCTCTTCCACTTACCACTGAAGTGTAGGCGTAACGCAGCATTTTTGGCGTTAGCCTCGACTAAGATGTGAGGGGGCGCCATGTTCAAAAGGGCCCCCATGGCCAAGGTCGGGGTCGTTCTCATCGCCCCCGTGATTCCAAGGCCCACTAATCTATAAATTTTATCCAGTGTCTTCCTGTTGGTGGCCTTCTGCAAAGCGGGCCACCAAACCAGGGAAGCGTACGTTATTTGGGGAACCAGGATGGCCGTGTATATCCACTTGACCATTTCCGGTTTTAAGCCCCATGTTTGTCCAAACATTCGCCTACAGGCCCAGAAAGTGGCAGTGGCTTTCGTAGCCTGTCTGGCGATGTGGCTTTTCCAGCTGAGCTTGCTATCCAGGGTGACGCCTAGGTAGCGTAAGTAGTAAGCACCAGGTATAGGGAGACAGGGTTTCCCCCTCCCCCCTACCTCCCATCTGGACCCGTGGTGCCAGTGCTAGACAGAGGGGAGGGGGAAGAGTGGGGGTAAATTCCCCGAGCTGTGATTGGTCTAAAAATCCCCTCTCCTCCCCACTTCTTCGGGAAAATATTCCCTGTAATGTTTGAGAGGAGGTGGGGGTTAATTTGCATAATTCCCCGAGTTTACATTGGTCTAAAAAATCCCCTCTCCTCCCCACTCCTTCGAGAGAATTTTCCCTGTAAAGTTTGAGTGGCGGTGGGAGTGATTAGCATAATTCCCCGAGTGTGGGTTGGTTGCTAGGTCCCCTCTCCACCGCCCCACTCCTTCGGAGAATTTTCCCTGTGTCGTCGTCTTCTCCGAGCGCCGCGGCGAGGGAGTGGGGACGCTCGTCGCGGGCCTTGAGTTCCCCGAGCGCTGGTACCCCCTCTCCCCCGCCTCGCTTCTTTGGGAGAATTTTCCCTGTGTCGCGTCCGAGCGTCTCGGTGGTGAGTGGGGGCGTTCGGCGTGGGCCTTGATTCCCCGAGCGCTGATTGGCTGTTAAGCGCGTGGAGATGATTTCCCGCCCGCTGATTGGTCGGTTGAGATTTTTGTCCGCCGCGTCAGATTTTCGAAGTAAAATCGAGCGCGATCAAGCAGCAGCAGCCGTCGATATTGTAGATTTTTAGCCTACGATCGGTAACTCGAAATTTTCGATGGTAACTGTTGCGAAGTGATGGTAAATATTTCGGGGGTCGATAAGTCGTGAAATGAAAAAGTCGAATTGTCCCACAAAATAGATTTATTTTAAGCACATGGTATAGCTTGTGGTGAAAATATTACAAGTGTTCAGACGGCTGTTGAGCGACAGATTTCTGGAATGGTCAGCCGTGGTTTGGGTCGTGGTACATTGGTCGCTGGAGGTGGCTTGGCAGCTTGTTGTATGCAGGTCTTGCATTCCCTCTTGGTCGGAAGATTACCGTCGATTTGCATGTATAGATCTGGCAAGTCCGTGTGTTCGATACAGAGCTGGTATGATGCAATCTCGGGATCCAGCTGAATATGCGTTGGTAGTTTATCCCACAGAATGGGAATATATTCGCCCCAGTGTTGTATCAGTAGAGGTTTCGGTACGTATGCGAGTTCCTCTCTGGTGAGTTCCCATGGATCTTTACCGCAGTCGATCACGAGTATACCACTGATGACTTCCATGATGCTGTTGTGATGTTACAGCTAGTGCTGTTCTTTCGAAAGTGTGGTTAATAGAGGCATGTGTGGTTGCTTTTATACTGGAGTCCGAGATGTTGGTGGTGGTGGGGATAGTGGCGCTGTTGATGGTGGTGGTATTTTTTTATAAGTCACGACACGTAATTTTTTGTTTGTTTTTATTCGGATTTTTACAGATGACACCCGAAACGGGCTGTACATGTTTGTATACACGCTGTATTACACATATTGCCGGCACCTTCCAGTACACTGGTTCGATTATTTCTCGCATAACGTTTTCCACGTTTTACATGTTTCAGTTTTTTGTAGTATCGTCGTACAATATTATCATTCTTCAGCTTATTTGCCGAAAATAGACGTAGAAACATAGCCAGGCTATAGCCCCGAGACATATAATCAAGAAACATAACACAGTACTCTCCACACACTCGAGACTTGATTGACTGTAGAGTTCTTGTATTCCACTCGTAGGTTGTGGTGTTTCGACGTATACGGTTATGGTGTTTGTTAACGAGAGGGGGTAGCCCGTAGCTGTCGAAGAAGATACCTCGGCCATCGTTATCAACGTACACGGCAACCCAGTGCGTCCCCGGTTTGGTATGATCGTCGGTATTGGCGACGATTGCAGCGGGTCTAGACCAGCGACTCGGGATACGATCGGCGGGAAATACTCCCTTCGTCTGTGCTGGGATGTGTTGTAGTGCTTTCAGTACCTCCAGACTGTTCATTATATACGCTCTCGGGTCCCTGGTGGGGACGACGTCGGCGCTGATGATGATGATGATGATGGTGTCCACCACTACGTGTGGCAGTCGGCGTTGTCTGTCGTTTCGGCGGTGTCGGTGGCGGCGGGGCCGAGCGTAGGGTCGTCGCGCGGAAAAGGGCGACTATTTCGTCGTCCGCGGGAACCGTAGCGTCACAGGTGTTTGCCGTGGCACTGTTGACACCCTTAGCAGGTAGCTGTGATATATACCCCTGGCCCGCAGCGGCAATCTCCGACTCGCTGGGCATCGTGATGCGGACGGCTTTTTTATCTGTGTCATCTGGGCGGTTCTTCCGGGGCACCGCTCCAAGTGGTTCGGAATAAATTGGATTGGTCGTATCGACAAGCTGCGTTTGAAGAAAACGTTTTAGTTTTCCCACGTTATTTAACGCACATTTCACGTTATCCTCCCGTGCAACGCCGTGATAAATGCACCATGTGTCAAATGACGGCATTTTCTTGAAGCTCGGTCCCTCGAAATTCTCCAGGTTAATAATGTCTCGTCCAAGTATATTTTGTAGAATTTCGGCTTTTTGTGCTCCTCGCGTGTATATGCGAATGGCGTAGCGACACATGGCCCTCAGGTTAACGTAAACTTTCCACAATGGTGTATCACCGTCGACCCACTCGAGTCCATGATGGTAGCACGTCAGTTGATTATTACTGCCTCGTATTTCTTTCGGTAAATCACCAAAGCCGTATGGTGCTTCAACGACCCAATGGCCGATATTATCACCTTGTAGTGTTGTCACTGCAATCTCCTTAGGCAGGAACTCGCCTCCTTTCCCGTAAAGGGCTTGAATATCGACTATAGCGTCCATGATGAGAAGTAGCGATGAACTGTTGTCGAGCATACGTGTGTAGAGGCTCTTAAATACCATTCACGGGGTGAGTCGATTGCGCCCTCTCCGTAACATCTTGACAGCGGCGGCGGTGGCGGCGGCGACGGTGGCGGCGGTGACGGCTGCGGCTGCGGCGGCGGCGGCTATGGCGCCGGCTGCGACGATGGAGGGACGAGATTTTTATCTTTTCCGGTGCTTAGGCACTAAAATCGGTGATGACTTGACGGGCTGAATCAATTTCAATGACATTGTCGTATTCGGCGTAAACGACGCAGTTTAACGTTGAGCTGAGAGATTTACCGAAGCGTACTTCAATTCGCACGCTGCCGTGTCTCACGAGATTCCAGTGTGTGAAGCAGTTTGCCGATAAATCGGGCGTTAAGTCAAAGGCAAACAGACAATAGCCTATAGCGTATTCTTCGCGGTTAATGTCCAATCCTTCGTTTTGAAAATGTATTCCAGTGCCGGAGAAGAGGGTGTGATAGCTCTGAACCCATGTGTCGTTACCGCCAAACTCTGGTTGAAGCGGTTTTCCCGGTATTTGTTGCCCGTCCACGTAGAGCGATAGATAATTTATCGATGTATGTTGGAAATTGAAGGGATTGAGTGTCTTGTCGCCGTTAAATGCCTTATTGTAGACAAAGCCGAGTATGATGCGTTTCGGCAGTTGTCCCAGTATCACATTATCCAGTGTATCACCGATAATTCCACTGTGCATGGTAAATGATTTAACTTCCACTCGTGTTATAGGATACTTTGCGGTTGTCTTTGCCAGAGTTTTCGCGTGTGCGATAAGCACACCAGGATTAATTTTCGCTCGACGTACCATCAGAGTCACATCGTTTATTTTAACTTTGTGCATAATTCCCTGTACTGGTGCTTCCATAAGACAAAAATCGTCTTTCGAGCGTACGAGGCGTAGACGCACTTCCACGCCGTTTAGTAGAAATTTATCCTGATTGAAAACATCACAGTGTAAATGTCCGATCATATCGAGGGTTTTACCGCCTTTAATATACTTCGACCTTAGCTCTTGGGCATTATTGAGTTTCATGCCGGGCAATGAGTCAAAGCCACCTGCGTCGTCGGCAATCCATAGGGCAGTCGTGAGATGCGATTGTTTTGCCGCAGGGCCGTAATTCAGCAATGTCTCAATATAAGCCCTGTATGCGTAAGCATTATTGGGCGGTGCAACGAGTTTTTGATTGAAAAATACGTCGACCTGATTGAAGAGGCTGTGTAAAAAGTTATTAACAGGTGCTACTTTGTAGGGTGAGTCACCGTTTGCTAACACTTTGACTTTTACACAGAGCATTGTGTGGGCTAGGTCGAGGTATTCCTCGCCGTGGCCAGGTATAACGAATTCGATGGGTCCGTCGTCCGAGAGCGAAGAGACGGGTTTGTAGTGGACATACTGTGATGACTCGATGGACGTCTGTGTCGGTGGTATGGTGAATAAGTCGAGCTCCGACTTCATACATTCACACGAGTGTGAGTGTAGAAAAGACATGTTTAGCCGAAAATATCGGTGGGTCTTCGCCTTTTTTTACTACTCCCGCGTTTTTTCTTCGTCACTCTCCCTTTTGCCGTCCTGCGGCTGCTGCTGCTGCTGCTCTTCTTCTTCTTTCGCCTCTTCGTCGCCGCTGATGTTGCACTGCTTTTCCTTTTCGTCGCCCGTTTTCTCATCGAGATACGCGCACGCGTACGACCCGTTAACGACTGCATCGTCCGCGTCGCGAACGCGTTATTATACCCCGCGCCGTTCATGAGTAGAGCGATTTTCTCGTTAGCTTTTTGCTGTAAATTTCCACCCGATTCTGCGGCGCGTCATTTGAGCGACTCCTTGAACGGTATATGATTCCCGCTCACATCCTCGATTACTTTTAGTCCGGTGCGTATAGCCTCTTTTCCAACGGCTTCAGCGCCTCTTGTTAACAGTGGGAGTACGCTCCTGAAGAGACCACCGAGGACGCTGCCGATGCCGTGTCCTCGTTGATACGGTGCGTCGACAAACACGTTGCCTATACGACTGCCGCCTCCGACTTGATTTTCGTAGTACGTCGTATAATGGGCCACCATTGCACGGGGCGCGAGCGCGCGCTCACACGCGAGTCTACGCGAGCCGTTTAAAATGAAGCGTCAGGGTTAGCGTCCCGTACTCGAATGTGATTGGTTTGCCGAGGTGATCTCTTATATCTATTTCGAGTGTGCGAAAACAGCTGTTGAGTAGTGGTATGTAATTTGGAGGTGAAAAATATTTCACTTGTGTCGAACCATACGTATAATGTGTTGTATCCAAATTTACTATACGTAATAGAGCGGCCTGAGTATCACCGACTGTATAGGGTATACAGAGATCCGTGTAGACAAAGAGCTGTTCAGGTAGAGCTCTAGAGATGCACGCGGGTATTTCTGCCACGCGTTGACGTCCTCGGACGAATCGTATGTACGAGTGTTCGTCGACTGTCCAGTCATATTGCACTGGGTCAATATTGAAGCCCAGTATACGCCGAACCTTCTCGCTCATGCGTAGCGCATTGGTCATTACTAATTTTGAACTGCACTTTTCCGTCCAGGTTGCACCCTCAATAGCCATGTAACCATTTGCCGTTTCAGCAGCGACAATTTTTAGGCCGTTCTCCCGTAGGCCCGGCACATTATTTATCTTTGTCGTAAGTTCCTCGTGACTTTTGTATACACCATGCGGTATTTGACCGGTCTCGAGTTCTTCTTCTTCCTCTTTAGTACAAGGGTTCCATGCAAGGTCCGTGTCCGTGCGTTGTAAATGCATCATTGTACAGGGTACATGTATTTCCGATAAACCCACGGCCCATTGACCATTTAATTGTATTTCACGAGGTAGTTGTGTGATAAAATGTGTTGTCGTATTCTCGGGATAGTATTGCATACTACTATTACTCGGTAACACGAGCAAAAAGTTTTCGTCGTTGTACATAATGACGGTTGCGGCGGCGGCGGCGGCGGCGTCGGCGGGGGTGACGACTGGTGGCCTAGAGCGTGCGCCCACGGCGTTTGTCAGGTGTCGATGGTGTAGGCGTTGGACGCAGGTATCCAGGAGTTAAATTTCGAGGGATAGCCAACCCAGCTGACGAAAAGTTGTTTCTTCGCGCCTCGTCCTTTGGTTCGTAAGATTGTATCAATTTTAAAATCTTGATCTGAAGTCAGGCGTTTCTCGTGCACAGGTGTTATTTCCTCGGTGTAGAAGAATCCATCGATTAATTCTCCCTCGAGATCCCGTAGCTCGTAAATTTGTATTCCTTGACGGGTCGTGACTTTGTCGATTCGAAAAATTTCTTCACTCCAATTTCGCTCGTAACCCTTCTCAAAGGTGCCTTTTGTTCGACTAATCCTCACGTAATTGCCGCGGTTGTATTTAACCTTAGTGTGACGTCTTTTTTCTCGTTGCTTCACCGCCGCGTTTGTCATATTCTCCAGTGCGACATTCGCATTGTATAGCGTCACAGCAGCCGGTTGCATCTTAATTGACGAGTGTCTTGCGTGATTATAGGCATAAGTAAATTTTTGAAATACATCGATGTATCGTCGTGTATTTCGATGTGTGAAGTAGCGCCACATTCGTTCTTTCAGTGTGCGATTAAATCGTTCGACAATTGCGGCTTTTATATCGGGATTACGTGTAACTCGAAAACGAATTTCGACTTTTTGTAGAAAAGCCTGTAATTCTTTGCCGACAAATTCTTTGCCTTTGTCGGTCTGCAGGTATACGGGTAAGCGACCCTCGCTGCGTTCGAAAATGCGTTTAAATGCCTCGGTGACAGAGTGCACAGTTTTATCCGGTAGCGGTTCGACCCATGCAAATTTGCTTAGCACATCAATGACCGTGAGTAGGTAAGCGACATTATCGTTATATTTTTTTATCGATCGCACATCCACGAGATCGGCTTCCCAAACATCGTCTATATTGTCGACATTATAGTGAAGTCGTGGGATTTGTCGTCTCACGGGTTTATGTAGTGTATAGGCGTCTTGTTGGCTCAACCAGTCATAAACATTGATTGGTTTATTTTTTTTAATACTTATTAGATGTCGTGCACCGGAGTAACTCGCAGGATGCACGGGATCGTAATATGAGTTTTCGAATTTCATATTGCACACGAGCGCGCGCGCGTATTTACGCTCGAAGCCAATAATCAAATCCGGGGCGAGATCGTGTTCTTTTCCCCGTGATAGAAGTTTCGAGAATACGTTTTGCACCAGCGGTAATTCGTCGATCTGTAGGTGTAACAGGTTTCTGCCTCCTCCTTGCTGCCCTAAACGGTGTCGAACTCGCCACAGGTATCTCTCGAGGATCGGGGTCGGCAGCAGCAGCAGCAGCAGCAGCAGCAGGTATGGTCACTTTTCTTCGACGGTGTTTACGGCTGATCGGTGGTTCGTACCACTGTCGCACCCGCTTATTTTTCGATCTTTTTGCACTGGGTTCGTAGTTCTCTTCAGCGTCGTCGTCGTCGTCGTCGTCTTCGTCGCTGGCATCGTTGTTATAATGCGTTGAATCGTTTCTTCGACGTTTTACACCGGCAATAGTAGCAGCATCACCAGCAGCAGCAGCACTCCGGCCACCAATAGCCCATAATTCATTATTTCCGACAAATTCATGTGGTACAGCACATTCTCGAAGGCTCCGAATAAACTGACGCCTGCCGTTGGCTTTGAAACCTTTTCTCTCACGTGTTGCGTCATTAACAAGATCGAGAATGTTCGAATTGTGAATGAGCACTCCGTCAATAGTCACACGTCCCTCGTTGTCCCTGCTGACTCGTTGTGACACACGCGGTGAATTACGCATATATAGCAGTAAAGCGTGAGCTCTACGTTGATGTTGTGCCGGTACGCTGTTCACAATATTAGTCACGTTGAAATCGTGATTTTCCGGTTGCGATGACGATGCTGCTGCTGCTGCTGCTGCCATTGCTTTTACTCCAGGTAACGATGGATCTGGTGGTCCATTCCGTGTCTCAACGAGATACAAATATCGTTGTAGAACTTGTAGATATGCTTTCCATTTGGCGCCATCATCAGGATATTTTCCCGAGTTTAAGATACTCGCAAGTTCACCATCAAGTCGTGATATAGGATTGCCCGGAGTCTGTGCGGATTTTTGAACGCCGCCGCCGCCACCACCGATCATTGGCTCGTTCACCGCTGTCGGCGGCGGCGCCACCACCACCTCCTCCGCCGGTACTAAAACCATTTTCTTTGCGTGTTCCATTGTTAATTTTTTAGCCACTTCAACCACCACCACCGTTGCCGCCAAACAGTCTACTAAACAGGCCCGTGATAATGGGTGCTAATAAAAGGGGCAAAAATGCGCCACATCCTTTTTGCATCATAATACGTTTTTTCAAACGCCAGTTAAATCTTCGTCGTTTACGAGCGCCACTAACGCCATCTACGCGTCTTTTTCCGCCACCATTCTGATTTTCCCTGTTTCGTCGTCGTTGAGAATCCACGTGTCGTAGTGGTGGCGCTAGTTGTCGCAACACATTTTTAAATCGTCCCAAACGTTTTTTTGCCGCTGGTTTCAGCTCCACCACACCATGTAGTACGTTTAACGCGCATTCACAAATACACTTGACTAGCGATTCATCGGACGTGCGTAGTAGGGCTTTTTGTTGTGCTCTATTCGCATGGCATAGAGCGTTGAGTAGGGCAGCGTGGCGTTGACCGATCGGCAGCCGTGCAGGCCACTGCCGATTTCCACCGCGCTTCTTTACCATCGCTCGATGCTGCTGCTGCTGCTGCTGCCTCGCCATGTTGTCTGCACGATGTTTGCGCATTGCCGACGATCGAGCTACTACCACAATAGACATAACCGCAAAGCTCTAAATACGCCGTGAATAACGCGTCGTCATCTGCGTGATCGTTTATTTTTCGGCACGTATACTTGCATTTGTGCGTCGTCGGGAAATATTGTCGTACGGCAACGGCAAATATCCGGTGTCGACTGCTTCAGATCGAGAAGAAGGTAGCCGTGCGGTTGCGCTATTGCGTCATGATACGCCTCCGAGAGAAATCGTGGATCTTCGGGATAAACTTGTCGCGCGAGATGCTGTATTTGTGCACGATCTCGGGGATTTTTAAAAATAACTATATAATTCGCGTTTAGCGAAATATCTCGTTGTCCGTGGCCTTGATGGAAAATATTCTGTGTTATAAAAATAACACTGATATTTTTATGATGACTGCCTTTTGTGAATAAATCGACGATTGTGTTGTTTGATGACTCACGCATCAAATCGTCGATAATGACTAGCTTCGCGGCGTCATTGTCATGAGAATAATCCTCCGGTTGCGGTAACCCCTCGTGAAATTCGATTTTCGGTGTGGTCGCCGCAGAGCCTCTATTAAACAATGCCTCGGTGTCACGGTCAAGATTATCCCCGTAATAAAAAAGAATACGCGCAAAACGGGTGTCACTCATTGCCTCGAGGTTACGTAGAAATCGTCGAACGAAAACTGTTTTACCACAACAAGTTGGGCCACAGATTAACGAAGTCCATGGATGTTTCCAACGAACGTCCATTTTCGACGATCGATCGATCGAGCGCGCGCGCGTGCGATTTACCGACAGACGGTCACTATTGCCTGCTACACTGCATCTCTTGGGGCCCCTAACGACAAGCTGTTCCTCGGCGGCGGCGGCGGCGGCGGCGACGGACACACGTCGTTATAAGCTTATACGACGTGTGCGCGGCCGGGCGCGGTGGTCTAGCTTATATAGCGGACGCGGGGCCCACGATCGCTCCAATAAGCCTTATGAGCGAGCGACCGTGGCGATCAGCTTTTATACGCGGGTCCCCCCACGCGCTCACGCATACCCACCTCTTGCTCTCGCTCACGCTCTCTCTTTCTCTCACGCCCGGTTCCCTCTGGATGGTGCTACTCTGCTGCTGCTGCTGCTGCTACTACCGCTATCGCTGCGGTCTCGCTGTTGCGCAGCCGCGATATATTTTTATACGCTGGGTTAGGAGAGAGAGTAAATCGTACACCAAGGACACATGTAAAATAGGTTTTATGTTTTTTATTAGTCGTAGCGTTTTTTTTCATACCGGTGATGGTAGTGGTGATCGAGGAAAAGTTGAGAAAATATGTTGGATGTAAAAAAATGTCTGTTTTTTATTTAAATAAACATGTGAAACGTAAATGTATTTTTAACATTTTTCATTTTTCGAATTTCCGAACGGTGATATATATATAGAAAATAATCTGTATAAAAATTAAATCTAACACGCGTATACATCGAATTTTTAACAATATAGAAAATACAACCAAAAATAAATTCTAAACATTTTATAATTTTGTGGTTTTCAAATTTGTCTTATTACTAAACACAGACACACACATACATACATACACTAACAATATTTGCTCATTTGCACACACACACACACACACACACACACACACATCACACAACACAGGAATGAATAGATCAATATTTAACTTAAAATTAACTTAATAGTTAAATCAAGCGACGACAACGACGAGGACGACGACGACGACGGCGGTAGTGACGCGGTGTAGTTTAAAAACTTCTACGGCGTTTTGTAACCGAACGGCAGAGATAATGTGTGTGTGACGTGACGCCGCTTACGACACACAACCCGACAGGTTTTCGACTCTTTGCGGGTTATCACATGATGAAGAGCTGTTCTTTGAATTGAGCTGAAATTGATTTTTATCGCCTCCCGATTTTCCTCCGGCAAATCAGATTCGATCATCTCACGAATCGAGTGGAAATTTATTTTTTTCGAATTTTGATAATTTAAAGACAAGCCCTTCACCTTGCACTCGGTTTTTATAACCTTCTCGGGGTCGGCCTCGTTTACGACTTCATAACCGTAGAACTTCGGGCCTCCAGATACAAACGACTTGATATAGTCGCTTGGTTCCTTTAGCTCGCTGGTCATGTCCCCGAGAAGGTTTCCGAGCGGTGGCACCCATTCACCTTCTTCACCGGTGCTGACGAAAATCACCGAGTCTGTGTCGTAATACAAAACTCGGCGTCCCAACCGTTCGAGATAGGAATAAAGCTTCAGCCGAGCCTGAGCCGTAGTGTACGCCACGATAACTACGCTGGTTTGCGCCGATGGAACCACGGCCTCGTCGATACACGACCAATTCGCGTACATCACTTGATCGTTCACCGGCAATAAACGGTGTACTTCTTTGTCGTTGTCACTGAGAAGCAGCAACAACTTTTCGCGACTATTGACGACCGTTGTTTGCGTCAGATTTGATCTCTGTCCAAATTTGCCCCAAAAGGAGTTTAGACAGAGTTTTGCCACGGCCCGCAGTCCCGGATTCTTCTCTATTTTTTCGCCATCTAGCCGAATACCCTCGGCGCGCTCGTACTCCTCGATGTAGCGCGCTTTGGATTCCGAATCCGTACATTCTGCGGGCCAGCCGCTAGCCTCCTGCTTGATCCGTAAAAAGCTGTTGATATACTCGACAAAGAGCCCTCCGTCGCGTGTTACAGGATCGTATTGCGTCATCTCGTACGCCCAGATAATTGAGATTTTCTTCACGCTGTACCCCATCTCAATTGCCTTTTTAACCTCGTCCACGACCCATGTACCTGTAAACACACGGGCAGCCGGGTCCTCGTGAGAGCACTCTATCTGCGCTCTTTCCTCGGTGCAGGTACGGCACAGAGGAAACAACAGCTTGCCGTGCATGCGGACAGGTAACACAGGGTGGAAGAGATCCCGAGGCGGTAACACTGTACACCTGATCATCCCATTGACCGTTGTACCCAAGGCATCAAACGAGCCATTCAACAAACGATCGCACTCGGTGTCCACGTATATCTTAGGGTGGCCTCTCGGGAAGCGGCCAACCTTTGAAATATATGGATATAACGAGCAAATATCGATGTAGTTGATTTTCTCGTTTGGTGCCACATCGTACACGGTGACAGTATTACCTGTACGACCACCGTAAAATCCATCGCGAGGGTTCAATGTCTCGGATTGCAAGCGAGGGTGGTTATGAAGATACGCGTTTATTGCCGGATTCGACCGACGCATCTCCGCGAATTCACACTCCCACATCGTTTCAAGCTGATAACCTGATGATCGAATCTTTGCGTCGCTTGCAAGGGTTCGCTCATAGCGGGCCTCGTATGTCTCGACAGTGGCACGTGACTTTTGCGTGCGATTGTCGGGAAAACAGCGAGGACAGCCATGCCAGTAGCACCCGTGAAATTGAAACACAAAGCGATCCTCATCAAGCTGCAGGAAGCCGTCAACGAGCGGGCCTTCAGGTAGCCGGAATTCTCGATCTCGAGAGGCGTGAATGATCTCGTGCCCCAGACAATTTTCGACCCAGAGAAGCCACGCGTTGGCCTCCTTTGAGTGCTGTTCCGCGAGCCTATACCCGCCGTTCGGAATGAGCCCGATTGTTTTGGGTTTGAGGTAATTACGCCGATATACCTTCGAGCAAGCCGATGCAATTGTCGCCGCCTCGGTAAATGGACAAACATTGCCCGCTTCGATGAATATTCGTCGAAATTCTTTGCAGGCGCGCCGCAGAATATCTACATCAAGCGAGCAATATTTCGTGATTTCCGACTGAAAATCGAAATCCGCCTCGGTCTCGGCTCTCGCTGTATACCACGCGTAAAATTCCTCTCGCTCAACCGGACTCATCGTGTCGGGCGAGTAGAACTCCGAGGCAGGTAGCGCGCCTCGGTAGTCCTGGTTGTCCCGCGTATTGAATAGGTGAGGGAAGTAACCCTTACCCATTTTATCCGCGAACCCAAAAGCTTGCGGAAGAGCACTCAGACGCATGTGGAAATAATTTAAGCTGTCTATAAAGACAGTGCGCCCGAGCCGCATGGAAATAATTGAGTTTCCCGTAAGAATTAATTGCGGGAGCCCGAGATCACTGCAATTCTCGACTACATGACGCAGTATGAATTGCGCGTCGAAGCCCTTCGCGTTATGCGCGATGCACACAATCTTTCGAAACGCTGTCGAACGACGTACGGCAAGATTTATCAACTCCTCAACGGGTGATCTTCGAAAAATGTGGGCTCGCCTTGACGTGTCAACCAGCCTGGAGCATTTTTTGCAAAAACGCATCGATTGACATATTGATTTCCGCTCGAGGTGCGGCGTTTTTAGCCGACTTTCGCGCGGCTTCAAATGATTTGCAAAACACACAGCACTGTGAAAAAATCTATTACAATCTTCGCACTCCCACTCGTCGCCGCCGCCGTTGTCGCTGCCTTCGGTCTCGTCTGTAGAGGCGACGGCACACGGTGGCGACGAGTAGCAGCGCGGGCACGAGCTTCTACATTTGTGCTGATACAAATGATTGTACGAGGAATTACAGGGAATACAATAATTCCTCGCACCACAGGCAGCCATCAAATTCGTTATCGGACTGTAGTGCCGCTCCTCGTTAAAATAAGCGATATACAAAATCGTACGCGCCTGTGTGTTTTGGAAACGCGTTTGTCCGTCGAAAATCGGCTCTGCTCCGCTACCCAGAGATGTCCAGTCGTACACTACTATAGCGACGTGCGTCGCCATAAAGTGCCGCTGAAACATCTCGATCTCAGGTAGCCCGCAACCCTCCGCGGGGATTACTACACCAGCCTCACTGACAAGTTTGTTTGCCTCGACTCGCTGAAGCTTCGATTTTTTATGACGCATTCGTTCATAAAAAGTCTTAGCCTCAGTCGTGCGTTCTCGCATGCATCGAGAATTCGCAAGAGCCACGACGATCGAGCGAGGAAAACTCAAATTGTCGGTGTTGTCGATTAGCAGAACCGAACGCGTCTTCTGCAATTTTTCCTCCAAACTACCAGCGCCTGAAACCATATCAACGTACGTCACCGTGAACACAAGTGTATCGTACACCGATAGGATTCTCGCGCTTTGATTGACGCTACAAAGCAGATCCCATAATTGCTGGTATTCGAAACGCCATATCGGCCTCAGCGACAGTCCCGCGGTACCCTCGGTCATACCTTCAGCCACGAACCCTATACCGATCATATCGTTTGGCGAGCGACCCGAAATAAAGTGCGCGTGTATATCACGAATTGCGTTTTGGATCCACGAGACAGGATTAACACCGGGCCGTGGTGAAGCCAGCGCTACGTTCGTTTGAACGCACGTCGTTTTGAACCGCGGCGTAACACAAACTCTGGGCTCACCTAGAATTTTAAATCTAACTCCAACGGCCGCGACATCCTCGTTATCGTCCACGGTACGCTCATTTTCTCGACCGATCGGATGATCAACTACCATCGCGTCGTCGTCGTCGCCGTCGTTGTCGTCGCTATCGCACGCATTTCCTATATCTAAATTACGAGGCCTCGCGTAGCCTCCGCCGATCTGAAAATTTCGCCGGTCGCTCACCAGTTGGCGAACTGCTTCTTCTGCCTCGGCGACCCACGACTCTATTGAGGTCCCCGTTGAAGCTGTCGAATGAGTGAGTACAGGTGAAGAGTTTCCCGCTGCACATGACCCTCCGGTGCCTGCTGCTGCTGCTGCTCCACAGCTACTCGAGGGAACCGTGCCTATTCAAAATTATAAAAATTTACTCCTCTGAAATCCCTCCGCGGATCGATTCGGTGAAACGTAAAGCGACGAGGTCGTCGTCCTCGTCGTACGAATCGGACTCCTCGCCGACTTGTCCGTAGGAATCGTACCAGACTAAGCGATCATAGACCATGTACGGTCGCCAGTCGGGTACGAGATCTACAGACTCGTCGATGCTTCTACGCTCGCTCTCATCGTCGGCGGGTTCTGCGGGGGAGTCAGGGTTTTCGGGGTTGTTTGGAGCGGCTATAACGGGATTGTCTAGATGGTGAGACACGACCAAGTTAATTACCAACTGGTCATCCACGTTGCGATCTCCACCCCCTTGCCGTTGTTCTTGTTGTTGCTGCTGCTGCTGGTGTTCGACAGCGCCACCCTGACTCTCAATCCACGACAGAACACCTACGGTTTAACGCAATCGTTTGTTAAACCGAGTCGCTCTGCCTAATATATATATATGTTTATATATATATACATATATTTATTATGTATGAAAATAAAAAACTTACGTTGTTCGCGACTCGGCTGTTCTTGAGGCAGGTAATCCATTCGCCTATTGTTGTCCGAGCTTCCCTCGCCGCCGTCGTCGACGTCGTCGTCGTCGTCGTCGCCGTCGTCCTCGTTTTCGGGGTTGGAGGACCGACCGCTGAACTCCGTCGTGTTGTCGTCGTCGTCGTCGTCATTGTCGTCCACGGTGGGCACGCACTGCACGACCGCCGAGTCCATCGCAGAGCCAGCCGCAGCGACCGGAACCCTATGCTCGTCCCTTGGCGCGGGCACAACGACCTCGACGTGTGCGTGTGGGACCATCTGCTGAATCACCAATGGTTCCGGGACGATGAGCTGCTGGTCACCCGGGACACGCTGTTCCTCGTCATCGACGTCGACGATTTCGTCGGTGACATCCGCGCTCTCGATCCCCGAATCGACGAACGTCTGCGTCACATCGCTGTCGGTGTCGGTGTCGATTTCGTCCTGTACCCAGAGACCGTCCGGGTTCTCAGCGTCAAATTGCAGATGGACTTGATGATGTTCACGGTCCCTCGGCGGCTCATCGTCGATCTCGATCGGCTCGGGATCAGGCGATGCAGGGCTATCAAAAACTGGGCCGCCCCTGATCGCCACGACGAGCCCTCTGTGGACCGGAACATCCTCGTCGATGCGCACGACGGCCTCAACGTGCACCGGCTCGGGAGACGCGGGGCCCTCCAACACAGCCGCGGGTGCGACGTCGACCGCCATACTCTCCGCGACATCGTCGCTATCCTCGTTCTCGTTGTCTGCGTCGTTGTCCTCGCGGCCGTCGCTCTCATTGTCCTCCTCTTTCTCCTCCTCGGCCTCCGAGAACTTGTACGCAGGAGAGTAAAGAGACTGCCGAGCGTTGAACTCGCAGCTCATCAGCGCTCTGGCGATTGGCAATCCTTCCATATTGCGTTCACGCACAATGTCACACGCTATAGCAATAGCGTATGCCGACGCTTCGAAGGCTTTATGCTCGTATGCTCGAGCGATAACCCTTAAGGGCAATCGACGAAGCACTCCCTTCAATTGATGCTGTGCATCTTTAAGGTTCATGGCGCGTAGAGCCGTAGCCCAGCGCATAGTGCACCTACGTGCAATCACAGCACTGCGAATTTTCACTAAACTAACCGTTTTAAGGATGGCCTTAATTAGGTCACGCGCACGCTCACACTGCATTTTTATTTTTTTTTCGGCTTACACGCACACACACGAAACAAAACAAAAACACAAAGCTCGCTGTTGTCGCTATAGGCACCACAGACACCGACACACACACAGGAGTTTTGACGAAGCCGTGGTAATACGCGAATTCTGCAAAGACAGACACTTCGACACACTGAACGAATCAAGACGAACAGCGGTGAGCACGTGGAGCGGTGAAGTGTCACTAGTGACTTCCGAAGACAGAATAAACAAAGTCTAGCTTTCCAAATTCTATATAATTTTAACCACACCCACTACAAAAAGATTTAACCCCCACAATGAGGTGGAGGGAGGCTGGAACTGTCTTTGGCGTGCAAACACTGGTCAAAGTTGTAAGCCAATGCTATTGAAGGATCTTTTGACGCATCGGAATCGGCGAGACTGACGGTCAGCAAAACACCATGATGACCATGGCGTTGCACGCCCAATAAGCATAAAAACAATGCCACATCTCGCGGAGATCTCCTAAAAAGATCGACAGTGACCCTCGACCTGGCCATCAATACTTCCCTTATGGTCACCCTCGTACTACACGCCGAAAATCCCTTCGCCACCCGACCGTCTATACAGGTAGCCGTGGAAAACACCGGCACCTCGACATAGACAATGACACGGCCCGCGACAGCCGGTTAGCGACACCATCACCCCTTAAACAGACCACCGTAAAGGTGTTTCACAACGATACCCATATATTACAATCTTTATTACCTCTGGACCAAAACGATTTTATCTTTAATTTATACAACAGCAGGTCTACGGGGCAATACACCACTGTCTCAGCGCGACAGAAAATGATATCTATCGCGCCGATCGACAGACAACGATTTTCCACCGTTCGAAATTCCTACGACTAAGAAGGAAAATCTTAACAGGTGTCACACATACACACACACACCCACCGGACCACCCTGAAATATCCGTTAACAAGCAATCTACCGCTTCTTACACACACACACACACACACACACACACATCCGGCGAATTCGGCGCTGTAGACGTACAGTTAACCGGTTTCACCCCCACCACCACCACCGCCTTTTGACAACACGTGTGATATTTCGAGGGTCGCGGGTCTGGGCCACCGTGAAGCGTATATATAAGCACCCCTACAGTACTAGAAATCGGCAGTCGGGCCCGTGACTTCACTAAAGACCGTTTACGTGATATTACGTAACCTTTTATCCTCGACGCTTCATCGCACGGCCTATTGTTCAACATGAGTCAGGCTATCACATCCGAAGATCAGCGCGTCAGCGATCTGCAGCCTTCAACCATGTACCGCGTGTTGTCGGACATCGAAAAGAAACGCCTCGAAGGACCCCTAATTCTCGGGACTACGTACGGCCTTAACCAGTCCGAGACGAAGAGGGTGAGCGTCGGTCTACAACCTCGAGCCGATGGAAGTATACATCCGGTCGTAAAACTGCAGAACAATAACACGACTGGTGGTATTGTTTTCGAGGCTAAGGATTGGACTCTACTGCAAGCGCATCTTCCCGATTTATCGAAGTATTTTACCGATGGGCAAAAGATCGCCTGGGGATCGGGCTGGCGCACTCCAGCGCCGATATACATCGCCGACTGCGAGATTCTCTTCACCACTAGCTATGGGTCGAAATCTATAGTGTTTGATCGCCGTGTTGAAGAAACACCCGCTGATTAGGTGACCGAGAGTCAGCTGGAAGCCGAGCAACCAGCGAAGAAGAAACGCAAGAATTATTCACCCGCTGTTGTGATGCAAAAACCATCGTACGACGGGCTGCTGCAGATAATGGTGTGCACCGACGAGCGCTTCAGACGACTTCAAAGGAACACCGCACATGTTCAGAAGTGCGCCGAAGTACTTTGCTCCGAATTACTGCTGCATATTCCGGCTAACGAAACACACGAAAAAATCAACGAACAGCGCGTCAAAGAATTGATAAAAAATAATTTCAAATCTTTGAAAGACGCCGTACAGCACCGAATGGATGCTGAATTTGTCGAACTCACGTTCGGCATCGTGTTCCTCGAGCTCACCGTATTGTGCACCGCGTTTATCACACACGAGCTGCGGAAAGTACTTGCGGTGAAAAATCAGGAGACAACCCAATGAAGACAAACCCTGTAAATATGAGTGTTCTGTGTCTGTTTATAAGCGAAGCCCCCGCGACAATCTATATAATTTCTCATTTGTATCATACAACGACGGCAGTCATAATCATCATCATCGTATCATATTGTAATTACCTATAAGATGTACTTTAATTTTAATACTTTGGCTCTTTTCGTGACAATCGTGTATCTGTAAACTTCTCTGTCTTCGTGTACAACGGTCCAATAAAATTACTTATTTAAAAATCTGATTTTATTTCATGACTTACCTTCACGAGAAAATTTACCATCAACCACCCAGCGAAAACCGGCAGGAAAATTCTGTTTCACCATTTGTAATACTTACCCACCTGGAAAACTTACCATCGAAAATCGCGAGTTACCGATCGTAGGCTAGAAATCTACAATACCGACGGCTGCTGCTGCACGATCGCGCTCGATTTTACCCCGCACACATCTAATATACGTTTAAACATAGAATTTTTTGTTTTCCCCACAACACCTTGTGA
Organism: Pimpla rufipes; assembly: GCA_963932165.1. NCBI lineage: Eukaryota > Metazoa > Arthropoda > Insecta > Hymenoptera > Ichneumonidae > Pimpla > Pimpla rufipes. Next base: position 6,010,684 of record OZ010634.1, read on the forward strand.
CGAATCTCGCAGATTTACACGCTCGCGCAAACCCATACACATCTAATATACAACTTTTTTTAGATGTGTATGGGTTTGCGCGAGCGTGTAAATCTGCGAGATTCGTCACAAGGTGTTGTGGGGAAAACAAAAAATTCTATGTTTAAACGCGTATATTAGCTGTGTACGGGTTTGCGTGACAATACCGACGGCTGCTGCTGATCGATCGCGCTCGATTTTACCTCGAAAATCTGACGCGGCGGACAAAAATCTCAACCGACCAATCAGCACGCGGGAAATCATCACCACGCGCTTAACAGCCAATCAGCGCTCGGGGAATCAAGGCCCACGCCGAACGCCCCCACTCACCACCGAGACGCTCGGACGCGACACAGGGAAAATTCTCCCAAAGAAGCGAGGCGGGGGAGAGGGGGTACCTGCGCTCGGGGAACTCAAGGCCCGCGACGAGCGTCCCCACTCCCTCGCCGCGGCGCTCGGAGAAGACGACGACACAGGGAAAATTCTCCGAAGGAGTGGGGCGGTGGAGAGGGGACCTAGCAACCAACCCACACTCGGGGAATTATGCTAATCACTCCCACCGCCACTCAAACTTTACAGGGAAAATTCTCTCGAAGGAGTGGGGAGGAGAGGGGATTTTTTAGACCAATGTAAACTCGGGGAATTATGCAAATTAACCCCCACCTCCTCTCAAACATTACAGGGAATATTTTCCCGAAGGAGTGGGGAGGAGAGGGGATTTTTAGACCAATCACAGCTCGGGGAATTTACCCCCACTCTTCCCCCTCCCCTCTGTCTAGCACTGGCACCACGGGTCCAGATGGGAGGTAGGGGGGAGGGGGAAACCCTGTCTCCCTATACCTGGTGCTTACTACTAGCGTACCTCCGAGGAGTATTGCAGCTCAGTTCCAAATATGTAGGGGGGTTTTGGTTGAAAACCTCTCCTCCGTGTAAATAGCATCATCTCCGTCTTGCTCGGGTTAACCCTCAGCGACTTGGAGGTGCACCATTCTTGCATGAGGTGGAGTGCGCGCTGCATTCTCCACGTCATCTCTGCTGAGTGGGAGCCTCTGACCATTATCATAATGTCATCAGCATAACCCAACACGTTTACCCTGAGCCCATCGAGCGCCGCCAGTAGCCCGTCAACGACCATTGTCCACAGGAGGGGGGATAGTACCCCCCCCCCCCCTGCGGACAGCCCCGCTTAACGTGCGCCCTCGCGGTTGACCCTCTGAGCCCTGCGGTAACCGTTCTTGTGCGAAGCATTAGGTGTATCCATTCAACCAGAGGGAGGTGTTGTCAAACGCTCCTTCGACGTCCAAGAACACGCATAGGGCCGACTCCTTCCTGCCGAGCGTCCTCTCTATATCTTTAACAATACAGTGGAGGGCGGTCTCGACAGACTTGCCGGCCTGGTAGGCGTGCTGTGAGGTTTGCACCGGTCTATCAACCAGTGCTCCCTCTCTAATGTACCTATCAACCAGTCTCTCCAGCGTTTTAAGAAGGAAAGACGTCAGGCTGATCGGTCTGAATGACTTGGCCTGGTCATAGCTGCTTTTACCCGGCTTTGGGATAAAAACTACCCTGACCTCACGCCAAGCTTTAGGCACGTATCTTAGTGCCAAACAGGACCGAAAGATACGGTTCAGGCGCTTGATGAGAGGCTCCCCTCCCTCTTGTAGGAGGGCGGGGAAAATCCCATCCACCCCTGGACTTTTGTACCGGTCAAAAGTCTTAATCGCCCAGTCTATCCTGCTCGGTGTGACAACCTTGGCTGCCGTCACCCAATCACCCGGTTTTTTTTTTATTGAGGGCGCCTCCCCTTGAGGCTGTCCCCGGTCCGTAAGTTCCGAACCCGGGAAATGTACCTCAAAAAGGTGCGCCAGTACTTCCTCGTGGTTATCAGTTGTCCCGCCATCAGGCAGTGTGAGTCCCTCGAGTTTGTTTTGCGGGCCTGATGCAAACACTTTGCGGAGCCTGGCCACTAAAGGTAGGGCCTCGATCTCCCCGCAGAATCTCCTCCAGGCCGCTTCTTTGGACTTCTTTATGAGCTTCTTATACTCTCTCTGGGCCTTCCTGTAGGCGTCCCAGTCGTTGTCCGTTTTTGTCCTCAGGGCTCTGTTTAGCAGCCTACGGGAGCGGGAGCGGAACTGGTTCAGCTCACCGCTCCACCAGACCACCTTTTTGCTAGTTTTCCTTCTCCTTAGCGGGCATGCAGCCTCGAAGGACCCGACCAGGGCGGTCTGCAGTAGATCTGCCTCCCGCTCGATCGCGCCCTCCGTCCGCGGCCACCCACCGGTGTCCCCGAGCCTGCTTCTTAGCCCTGCTTGGAAGCTGGGCCAGTCCGCGGTCCTAGGGTTCCTGTAGGTCTCCGTCGGGATCTGGCTATCACTCCCTGCCAATTCGAAGGTTATCAACCGGTGGTCCGAAAGAGTGTCCTCTTCACTAACCTGCCAGTTTGTTAACATTTGGGCCACTCTTGGTGAGCCCATCGTTATGACAATCACCTCCTGTCTACGTGAGGTGACAAAAGTGGGCTTGGATCCTCTGTTCAGAATCTCAAGATCCGTTGTAGAGAGATACTCTAGACGAGCAGTACCCCTCTCATTTGTGTTGGAGCTGCCCCATATGATGTGGTGCGAGTTAGCATCGCACCTCACCAGTAAGTTCAGCCCCTTGTTTTTACAGTAGTCCACCAGTTCTCTGAGTTCCCTCGTGGGGGGAGGGTCCTCAGAGTCGTACGGGAGGTACGCCGAGGCTATTACCAGCTCGGTTATTACTCCTCCCACGCGAATCCTGATGGTAGCTGCTGCAAGGTCTCTGGTGCAGAATCGGTTCAACTTGAGGGCACCATGTCTCTTATTGATGAAGAGACAGGCCCTCGGACCCGGTTCTGCGCTATCGTAGATCAGTGATCCTGAATCTGTACTTATCCCTTTTACTAGTCCCCTGTGTATCCAGGGTTCTTGTATCAGGGATATGTCTACTTGCAGCCTATCAAGGTCCCGGCTCAGAAGAGCCGTGGCCGCTTTGCAGTGCTGCAAGGTAATCTGCGAAACCTTGGTCCGTCCCGCAGTCGTAGGTACCGCAGACGTGCCCAGGTTCACAGATAGTTGAGCGAGGCTTCCGTGGTGTCGCTGCTAGGCTGCTCCGAGGTCGAGCCCTGCGCCGCCAGTTTGGCCTTGCGTGCCCTCCTCCTCGCCGCCCCGCTGCGTCCCTTCTTCGGCCTGCAGATTGAGGAGTCAGTAGGACCGGCTTGCACTGATCCCTCTTCCTTCTCGGAAAACGCAGAGGTCATGCAATGGATGCCCTCCTGGTTCATAAGGGCCGAAACCCCTTCGCCCCAGGTGGGCTCCGCAGTCATGCCGTCTGCGTCGTTAGAGGGTGCGGTGTCCCCTTCCGGGGCCTCCACCTCCTCCATGGGCTCAATACTGTGACTAAAGCACCACATTAAGTCCCACGAGTTGCGAGGAAAACAGGTCCGCCCCCCCAGAGCCTGCTTAGGGGGGTAAGGCTGTATACAATTGGGGGGCGCCTGGTACCCAAAGGGCATCGTACGCGACACTACTCCCCTAGTGCCATGCATCCCGTTGGCACGATAGCTTACACCGTGGGATTGGGGAGGTGGTCCGCGGCATGGCCTTAGTTCCCCAAGACGGATTTTATCCCGCCGGGTTCACGTATAGCACCCGCAGGCCAGACCCAGAAGAGCTCCCGTCTTGTGTTCTGGTCACCTTACGACGCCCCAGTCCACGCAACCGCAGAGGTCCCCGAAACCCTGGCCCCTCCTATCCGCCACCCGGAGACGCGCTCGCTTGGCAGCTCAACCGAGTTACCCGCCCCCCTTTACGAGGGTTAGGCAACACCGAGATCCGAACGGTAGTCGGTCCTAATTAGTTCGGATAATCGACGGTCTACTGTATGTATGCACTTTTTCAGAATGTTGTGTATTGAATTATAAATTGAAAATGTCGTTTTTTTAGTTATAAAAAGGAAAATCAGAAAAAAATTCAGAAAAAAGGCATTGAGAGCCACTCAACGTGCTCGCGCCGATTCTCGAGTTGCGACGACCACGTCGAATGGCTCTGAATGCCTTTTTAAAAATTGAAATCGTACAGATAAAAATCGGAAAAAATCAATCTTGTAAAAGGTACTGAAAAGATTATTTTAACATAATGTAACAAGTCCCTGTCCACTACCTATTTTTCCCTTTTCCACCGACTCTCCGTACCTCTGGCCCACGGGCCTGCATTCCTAATTTATCGCTTCCTGACCTGCGGTCCGGCTCGACGCCCCGCACTACATCTCCATAGGTCCGCTAAACGCAGCTATTATCGCCTGCGTCATAATACCGCCACTCGCGTGGCCTTCGTGACTTTTCCCGGATCCCTTTTTATCGCTAGTTTCGCATGCATGCTGCACCTATCTAAACAACCGCCTTTTCCCGGAATCCAGTCACACAAGTGTTCGTCTCCCGCCGAAGCTTCCAGACTCCTCTCAAACTCTTAGCCACGTCCCTTTTTATCGCCTGTTTCCCACGCACGAATCGCCTAATCAGCTATGCGTCTTTCCAGGAAACCAGCCACACGTGCGCCCTTTTCCGCCGAACTTTCTGGACTCTTCTCCCAAAATTCCTCCCCACCAACACCATTTTCCCACAGTTCGATCCTTTATAAACGCCTCCCGCGATGCGCTCTGGGTTCATTAACTCCGTCACTCTGCCCGAGTACAGTACGTAAGTCGCAGTTGCTTTTGCTCCGATTTGTGTCTACCACGTCACAAGATCCATTACCTCGCTTCGTAGCCGGGTTGGTACCTCGTGTAATCTTCAAGAACATTTATAAACTCTGTAAAATCGTGAAGTGTGTGCAGTAAAACCTATTTGAAACAAACCTGACTTCACAATAACAATATTGTATAAATGTTATTAACAAATTACATAAATAAATAATTGTGCAACAAATCACCCGGCAACTTAATTTTTTTTTGTTTTGAAAATGATTTGCTTATTTTTCTGAATACGTATGTGTTGAATAAATTGCCGCGTTGGTGAATGATGGTGGAGCGGGGGCGGAAAAAATAAACGAAGGCGTGGATACAATAGAAAAATCACTGATTTATTTTACATAAAATCACGGTTATTTCCCGGAATGGCTGAGATGACAAGAGATTCGAGCGGACCAATGAGCGAAAACCAGACGGCCGAGTCGATTATATTAATTCCCCTCGACCGTGGGTTTGAGTTTCCCGACGACTGAACTTTTACGACAAGTCGCCGAGCAATCGAGAATTTTCACGCACGGAACATTCACGTAACCGTGTCGTTGAATTTTCCCGAAACTGAGCTGAGCTGAATTAATGAGTGCACGAAATGCCCCGTAACAAGCACTTCCCCAAATGAGCAATACGTAGTGAGCCGACAAGAGAATTCGCGATAACCACTTGTTGAGTCGTACAGTAAGCACCGAATGGCCGCCGGCGGGCCTCCGGCGTCGCCTCGTGTCGACGCTGGGGAAGACGACGCTGCGCGCATGCGCAACGCCGCCGCAACGCAATCGCCCGCGAGGTGCTGCCCTCCCCCACTCGTGCGGCGTGAGCGGAACCCGATCAGCGACGACGGTAACGTCGCTGCTTGACTCTCCCCAACATTTCCGCCCGCCATCAGTGCTGGTCGCTGATGAGTTCCCTGCGGTGGTCCGGTTGAGGCGTTGGTAGCGGAGAGAGCTTGGTGAGCGGTCTGGTGAGCGTGCTGGTGGCCGTCTTGAGCGTCACCCCCCGCGTGAGTCCATCCTTCCCTGGGTGAAGCTCCAGGACCCGGGTAAGAGGCCACTTACATGGCGGCATCCGCTCGTCCGTAAGAAGAACGAGGGACCCCACCTTGACCTCATTAGTAGCGTGGTGCCACTTAGAGATGGACTGCTGCCGTTGCAGGCAATGAGCCGACCACTGGGACCAGAACGACTGGACCCTCTGTTGGATGAGCCGCCAATGAGTGAGCCTTGAGATGTCCAAATCCGGAAGCGAAGGCTCCGACAGTGTTGTGAGCGCACTGCCCACAAGGAAATGCCGGGGCGTAAGCGCCGAGACATCCTGCGGGTCGTCTGTGAGCGGTTCCAGAGGGCTCGAGTTGAGTATAGCCTCAATCTGGTTCAACAGCGTGGTGAGCTCCTCGTAAGTGAGCAGCGCCTCTCTGACAGTCCGCCGAAGGTGAAATTTGGTGGACTTCAACAGCGCTTCCCATTTCCCACCCATGTGAGGAGCCGCGGGAGGGTTGAACCGCCATTGGCTGCCGTCCCGCGACAGAACCGCTGCGATGTCCTTGTGCTCTTGCGAACACTGTGAGAAGAGCCGTCGGAGTGCCTTATCTGCACCAACGAAGTTGGTGCCGCAGTCTGAGTATAAGGTGTGAGCTATTCCTCTGCGAGCCGTGAACCGCCGGTAAGCAGCGATGAACCCGTCCGCCGAGTAGTCACTCACGGCCTCCAGATGAGCGGCCGACGTTGCGAAGCACACGAATACGCAGATCCACCCTTTGTGAGTCTTCGCCCCTCTTCCCTTCCACGTCTTGAGCGTGAGCGGTCCTGCATAGTCCACACCCGTATGAGTGAACGGACGCGATGGCGTGACCCGAGAGAGAGGTAGTTGACCCATCAATTGCTGGGCACGGATCCCCCTCTGCCGGGCACATACCACGCACCGCAGGATGTGCGACTTCACAGGAGCCCGCCCGCCGAGAATCCAATAATTTTGGCGAAGCTGAGCGAGAGTGAGCTGTGTGCCTCCATGGAGCGTTCTCCGATGAGCGTCCTCGATGAGCAGAAGCGACAGCCGCGCGTCGCGCGGAAGAATTGCTGGATGCTTTCCCTCGTTGCTAAGCGCGGACTGTGTGAGCCGTTCTCCCACCCGAAGAATCCCCTGGCCGCAAATAAATGCGGTCAACCGAGCAAACGGGTGACTCGACGGAAGAGCGGTACCCCTTTTGAGCGCAGCGAGCTCCGCTGAGAAGAAAGCCGCCTGAGTAGCCATTACCCAGTACCGCCTGGCCGCCGCCATGTCCTCAGATGGTATCACCATAATCGGTGAACTCAGCTTCCCCCGGAGCCGTGAGATGATCCGTGTGCACAAGGCCGTGATCCGAAAAAGTTTGTGAGCTGTCGAAACCTTATACACCAGATCCCAATGATAGTCAACCGTGGGCGCTGCCACGGTTAATGAGATGCCGGGGCGTACTTCCTCTGCAGCGGGTACGCCCGTTCCTAAGGGTTGTGCAGGCCATGAGCTTTGCGGTTGAGTAATCCATGGTGGTCCCGTCCACCACAGTGAGTGATCCTTGAGCTGCGCCGTGGCTACGCCTCGTGAGGCGCAGTCAGCTGGATTACAAGTGCCCGGAACGTGTCTCCATTGAGCGTCCGCAGTGAGATCCTGTATTTGAGCAACACGATTCCTGACATAGTCCTTCCAGCGTGACGCATGAGATCGAATCCACACGAGCGTGACTTGCGAATCCGTCCAGAGATGCGTGCCCCGTACGTCCATATCCAATGTGGCTTGGACGTATCTCACCAACTTGGCTAACAGCAGCGCTGCTGTAAGCTCAAGCCTCGGGATGGTAAGACGTTTGAGCGGTGCAACCTTCATCCGGGAGCACATGAGCGACGCCTGAGCGCCAGTGGACGGAGAACCGACAGTAATGTACACCACTGCGGCCATCGCAAGTTGTGATGCGTCAGAGAAGCCGTGTATCTCGATGTGAGAGCCGTCCCTGGTGTTGAGCCATCGAGGTAATGAGAGCCTGGCCAGGCAAGTGAGATCTTCTCTGAGCATGAGCCATCTTGAGGTGAGCGGAGCTGGGAGTTCATCGTCCCAGCCGAGTTTGTGCAGCCAGAGTTCTTGAAGAAGCATCTTCGCTCGAATCGTGGCTGGTGAGATGAAACCGAGCGGGTCGAATATCTGAGCTACCTTTGATAAAATGAGCCTTTTCGTAACTCGACCTGGCTGAGCGGGAAACTGAGCAGAGATGACAAATCTGTCCTCGTGAGGAACCCAATTGAGCCCAAGTATTTTGGTCGCACAGTCGTCTAGCGTTACCAATGAGCTGCCGGTACTCGTCGATGATACAGCCGTGAGCAGTTCGTCGTGAGTCGAATGCCACTTGGCTAGCGGGAACCCGCCCGCGTCGCACAAGCCCTTGAGCTCATGAGCGACCCTAATGAGCTGAGAGAGAGAGTCCGCGCCGCCGAACATGTCATCGACATATCTTCCGAGTCTGACCGATGGAAGCGCCAGTGGGAAGCGATGTCCTTCGTCCTTCGCAAGCTGCAGAAGCACTCGGACTGCGAGATATGGCGCGGATCTCGTTCCGTACGTAACCGTGGTGAGCTGATACGGTACGGCGTTGAGTTGATCGTCGACCCACAGAATCCTCTGAAGATCCCAATCCTCGCGATGCACGTTGATCTGCCGGAACATCTTCGTGATGTCCGTGGCGAAGAGATAGCGGTGTCGACGGATCCAAATGAGCACGTCCGGAATGCCGAGCTGGAGATTCGGCCCAGTGTGTTGGAGATCGTTGAGCGATTTCCCTGAAGATGAGGCACTTGAGCCGTTAAACACAACACGCAGCTTCGTTCATTCGCTGCTGGGCCGAAGCACCCCATGGTGTGGCAGGTAATACGGCGTTACCGTTGGCCGTATCGCCGGGTCAGCCCGAACCATATGTCCGAGCTGCTCATATTCCTCCAAGAACTTTACGTACAGTTCTCGGTATTCCGGATTCCGAGTGAACCGTCTAAGTGTCTGTCCGAGACACCGTTGAGCTGTACCATATGAGCTGCCGAGATGTGAGCTTGACATCTTGAGCGGGATGCGGACGACGTATCGCCCTGAAGAATCCCTTGAGTGAGTGGCCTTAAAATGAGCCTCGCACTCCTCTTCCTCCGCGGTGAACTGCGGCGCCGCTTCCACCGGCGGTTCTTCCTGAAGCCAAAACCTCTCGAGCAGTTCTTGCAGCGTCCTTTCTGAGTGCTGGACCGTGGCCGCATGCACTTGACGAGTGAGTCCCGGTGAGCTGGACACAGGTCCGAGGACAAGCCATCCGAAACCCGAAAGCTGCGCAATGGGCATCGAAGGCGAGCCTCTCGCCAGATTGGCCTTGATGACCTGGCCGTAGTAATCGGCTCCGATGATGACGTCAACGGGTCTCGGTGTGAGGAAGTCCGGATCTGCGAGCGTGAGCTTGTCCAAATGCGGCCAGAGCTGCCGCGAGGCCGTGAACGACGGAAGAACCGACGATACCGACCTCAAAATATGAGCGGTAACCGTGAGTGCGAATACGGAATTTAATGAGCAGAGCTTGAGCTGGGCCACGCCGCGCGTGTTCGCGGATTTACTTCCTCCAATTCCCAATATGGGAATGGATGAGCGTTGCCGTGGCACGTTGAGCTGCCGGATGAGTTGTTCCGATGCGAAAGTCAATTCAGACCCGGGGTCGACCAGCAGGCGTGCCGGATACGTGGTCCCGGGCGTGATGACGTGAGCGATCGCTGTGGCGAGCAGCGTTGAGCGCGACGAGATGAGCGGACTCTGAGCAGAGTTGACGACTGCACCGACCCGTCAGTGCGGAGCGGATGAGGGCCCTGGAGCGGGCTCTGTCGATGATGTCTGCGCCGGTGTCGCGGGTGGTGGTTTCGAGGCTGCCGAGGGGGCCGCTGGGTTGGCGTGCAGCATGGAATGGTGCCGCTCCCCGCACTCCTTGCACCCTTGCTTCGTCCTACATGCTCGCACGCTGTGTCGCCCCAGACAGTTGAAGCACAGCCTCTTTTCCTCCACGCACCTTCGTCGTATCGCCGGATCAAACCCGCGGAACCGCGCGCAGTTGGTCACGAAATGATCCCCGTCACAACAATCACAGCGGAAGCGCCGTGATGGATCCGCCGCGCTGGTGTTCGTCGGCGTCTTGGTGACCTGGGTCGGCGCAGTTGAGCTGGCCTGATGAGCGGACGACGATCTCCGAGGGACCCCCTTCGAAGTCCCTGGAGCACTGGAAACCGGGGCAGCACTCTCGATGCGCTCGAGAGTCCGCGCCCGAGCCGTGAGGAAGGCCTCGAGCTGGCCAAAGGTCGGATACTCCTGCGAGGAGCCGAGCGACGTCTCCCAAAACTCCCGAGTCGAGCGGTCCAGCAGTCGCGTGACTAGGTTCACGAGAATATACTCCCCGATATTCTCGCCTGCTCCCAAACTTCGAAATGCGACCCGCGCATTCATCACCGTCGAGACGAGGTTCTGGAGACCGGCTGAGCTTCTCTGGGTGAGCGGAGTGAGCTTGAATAATGCGTCCAAGTATGACTGGATATGCAGCCGTTTATTCTCATAGCGTGCCACCAGCGTGTCCCACGACTCCTGGAACGACTCCCCGATGAGCGGAAATTGGCTGATGAGCTGTGCTGGTTCCTCATCAAGGCATGAGCGGAGGTAGTGAAGCCTCTCCAAATCGCTGAGCTTGTCGCTATTGGTCACGATGCCGGTGAACATGGCCGCGAACTCCGGCCACGCTGCATACGACCCGTTGAACCGGGTGAGAGGCATGTCCGGCAGCCGCGCGCCGTGTGAGCTGCCTTGATCGGAGGAGTGAGCGGACGGTACGCTCTCGACACGTGGGGTGAGTGCTGCTCTGAGCTTCGCTGGGCGCCGTTTAAAGGCCGTATATTCTCGTGCTCCGCGCATATACGCCTTCGATCGGAAATACTCATGCTCACCCTTTACTGCGCTCGGCCAGGTTACCTCGAAATACTGGTACATGACGATAAATTCTGTGTGCAGCTCCTCAACCACCTTGTCGTTCGCGTCGAGCTCAACGAGTGAATACTCGGCAGCGTCCTCCGGCAGGGCCTCGAGCGCCTCCGCCAGGAGAGCCACGCGTTCGAGTTGCGTTTCGGCCTTCATGGCCAACTCGCTCGGCAGCTGCGCCGGAGACGCTGTGCGTAAGGACGTCCGAGTCGTACTGTCCTCTCGTTCCTTGCCGGGCACCTCCAACCTCGGCGATGTCTTCCCACTGGGAACGACCGGGTCACTCATCGTGAGCTGTGAGCGGGATCCAGTGAGCGGGACAAACACTCAAACACTCGCGAGCTACAGGCAAAAATGCTACTGTGCGATCCCGAGCGGAAAACAATGAGCGGAACCCGTCAGAGCGCGGCGGAACCCACGCGAAACCCGAGCGGCTGGTCCGTAGCACACGCGAACTGCGGGCAAAAGTGTCCAAACGCGGTTAAATCCGCCCGCGTGCACTAAGTTTCACGAGAAATCGCGAGCAAAAATGTCACTGAGCTGTCCGATGTGGAAAAAGGCGAGCGGAACCGATGAAAACGTGGCGAAACACACGCGAAGCTCGAGCGGCTGGTCCGTAGCACACGCGAACCGCGGGCAAAAATGTCCAAACGCGGTTAAATCCGCCCGCGTGCACTAATTTTCACGTGAAATCGCGAGCAAAAATCTACTGAGCTGTCCGATGTGGAAAAAGGGGAGCAGAACCGGTGAAAACGTGGCGAAACACACGCGAAACTCGAGCGGCTGGTCCATAGCACACGCGAACCGCGGGCAAAAATGTCCAAACGCGGTTAAATCCGCCCGCGTGCACTAATTTTCACGTGAAATCGCGAGCAAAAATCTACTGAGCTGTCCGATGTGGAAAAAGGGGAGCGGAACCGGTGAAAACGTGGCGAAACACACGCGAAACTCGAGCGGCTGGTCCATAGCACACGCGAACCGCGGGCAAAAATGTCCAAACGCGGTTAAATCCGCCCGCGTGCACTGAATAATTCGCGCGTCACTGTCCGTCGCACACGCGATGACCGAAAACCCGAGCGAAAACCGACCGACCGCGTGTTCAACTTCGCGTCGTCGAGTCTCGCGCACAAAATGGCGGAAAAACCGTCCCTTCGAGCGCGCGAACAAGCCGGCCGGCGTGTCGGCCACGAGGCAAGCCCGTTGCCCAGCGTGGAACACGACACTTTTCCCGAGCAATCCCCGATTGAGCACTCCCCGATTTTCCCGGAACACCCGCGTTCGATCGTTCCACGCTTCACTGCTCCACCATCCGGCTCGAAGGACCAAATGTTGAATAAATTGCCGCGTTGGTGAATGATGGTGGAGCGGGGGCGGAAAAAATAAACGAAGGCGTGGATACAATAGAAAAATCACTGATTTATTTTACATAAAATCACGGTTATTTCCCGGAATGGCTGAGATGACAAGAGATTCGAGCGGACCAATGAGCGAAAACCAGACGGCCGATTCGATTATATTAATTCCCCTCGACCGTGGGTTTGAGTTTCCCGACGACTGAACTTTTACGACAAGTCGCCGCGTGCCGAGCAATCGAAAATTTTCACGCACGGAACATTCACGTAACCGTGTTGTTGAATTTTCCCGAAACTGAGCTGAGCTGAATTAATGAGTGCACGAAATGCCCCGTAACAAGCGCTTCCCCAAATGAGCAATACGTAGTGAGCCGACAAGAGAATTCGCGATAACCACTTGTTGAGTCGTACAGTAAGCACCGAATGGCCGCCGGCGGGCCTCCGGCGTCGCCTCGTGTCGACGCTGGGGAAGACGACGCTGCGCGCATGCGCAACGCCGCCGCAACGCAATCGCCCGCGAGGTGCAGCCCTCCCCCACTCGTGCGGCGTGAGCGGAACCCGATCAGCGACGACGGTAACGTCGCTGCTTGACTCTCCCCAACAGTATGATTTTTTTCAGAATTTTTGGACTGAATTCAACGTGCGAGCCATTCAACGTGCTCGCGCCAAGGTACGAGTTGCGGCGAGCACGTCGAATGGCTCTGAATGCCTTTTTTATAATTGAAATCTTACAGATAAAAATCTGAAAAACATCAAGCTTGTGCATGGTACTAAAGAGATTATTTTGGCATAAACATTATTTATAAATGTTATTTACAAATTAAATAAATAAATAATTGTGCAACAAATTACCCGGCAACTTCATTTTTTTGTCTAAAAATGAATCGTGTATTTTTCAGAATACGTATGAATTTTTCCAGAATTTTTTACCAGAATTTTTATCTGCTAGACGCTGTTTCGTTGCCCGGGCGAGCCATTCTACGTCGTGCCCGGGCTCGCCCGGGCAAAAAGACGGCGCCCAGCCCATAACATTTCATTTAAAAATTTCTGAAAAAAATCATATGTATTCAGAAATAAAAGCAAATCATTTTCAAAACAAAAAAAAGTTATCTTTCCGGGTAATTTGTTGCACAATTATTTATTTATGTAATTTGTTAATAACATTTATGAAATATTTTTATGCCGAAATAATCTTTTCAGCACCTTATACATGCTTGATTTTTTTCAGATTTTTATCTGTAAGATTTCAATTACAAAAAAGACATTCAGAGCCATTCGACGTGTTCGCCGCAACTCGAGCCTCGGCGCCGGCCGGCCGAGCTCGCCGGCTGAGTCACGTGGTGCGAGGAGTAGGGGAAGCAGGAACGTTCGAGCCCCACTCTCACGACCGACGCGCAAGCCGGCGCCCGAGCCATATGCACGCTGACTCTCGTCGCAGCAACACCACACTTTGGACCATTCTCGAAGACGAAGTTCGAGGCATCATGGTGCGACAAGGTAAGAATATTTGCTTATAACGGGATTTCGATAATCATGTGGCAGCGGATCATTTTATTTACTTCACTCGATGCGATAATAGACGCTTTACGCACGCTTGGCGCGTTTATAACCCCATTTTCACACCTTGCGAAGAAAAATGTTGTACACTACTCGTCGAAAACATTTCCCCAACTCGTGTTATTGCAGCACTCGCCACCGGCTCGTGCTGCAGTCACACTCGTCAGAGAAAGGTATTCCGCACTCGTATTGTAACGTACTATTTAATTATTACTCGATAGGGAAAAGTTTGCCGGCAATACTGCCACGAAACGAGCGGCCAACCACGAGGTCGCAAAACATCTGAGTGGCCGCCAAAGCTTCCGTGACCGATGCCACTTCCAGCTATGAGAAGGTATGATATCTTTTCTT
>OZ010634.1:6027428-6089928 GCA_963932165.1 Pimpla rufipes
ACAGACAGAGACAGACAGACAGAGACAGACAGACAGAGACAGACAGACAGAGACAGACAGACAGAGACAGACAGACAGAGACAGACAGACAGAGACAGACAGACAGAGACAGACAGACAGAGACAGACAGACAGAGACAGACAGACAGAGACAGACAGACAGAGACAGACAGACAGAGACAGACAGACAGAGACAGACAGACAGAGACAGACAGACAGAGACAGACAGACAGAGACAGACAGACAGAGACAGACAGACAGAGACAGACAGACAGAGACAGACAGACAGAGACAGACAGACAGAGACAGACAGACAGAGACAGACAGACAGAGACAGACAGACAGAGACAGACAGACAGAGACAGACAGACAGAGACAGACAGACAGAGACAGACAGACAGAGACAGACAGACAGAGACAGACAGACAGAGACAGACAGACAGAGACAGACAGACAGAGACAGACAGACAGAGACAGACAGACAGAGACAGACAGACAGAGACAGACAGACAGAGACAGACAGACAGAGACAGACAGACAGAGACAGACAGACAGAGACAGACAGACAGAGACAGACAGACAGAGACAGACAGACAGAGACAGACAGACAGAGACAGACAGACAGAGACAGACAGACAGAGACAGACAGACAGAGACAGACAGACAGAGACAGACAGACAGAGACAGACAGACAGAGACAGACAGACAGAGACAGACAGACAGAGACAGACAGACAGAGACAGACAGACAGAGACAGACAGACAGAGACAGACAGACAGAGACAGACAGACAGAGACAGACAGACAGAGACAGACAGACAGAGACAGACAGACAGAGACAGACAGACAGAGACAGACAGACAGAGACAGACAGACAGAGACAGACAGACAGAGACAGACAGACAGAGACAGACAGACAGAGACAGACAGACAGAGACAGACAGACAGAGACAGACAGACAGAGACAGACAGACAGAGACAGACAGACAGAGACAGACAGACAGAGACAGACAGACAGAGACAGACAGACAGAGACAGACAGACAGAGACAGACAGACAGAGACAGACAGACAGAGACAGACAGACAGAGACAGACAGACAGAGACAGACAGACAGAGACAGACAGACAGAGACAGACAGACAGAGACAGACAGACAGAGACAGACAGACAGAGACAGACAGACAGAGACAGACAGACAGAGACAGACAGACAGAGACAGACAGACAGAGACAGACAGACAGAGACAGACAGACAGAGACAGACAGACAGAGACAGACAGACAGAGACAGACAGACAGAGACAGACAGACAGAGACAGACAGACAGAGACAGACAGACAGAGACAGACAGACAGAGACAGACAGACAGAGACAGACAGACAGAGACAGACAGACAGAGACAGACAGACAGAGACAGACAGACAGAGACAGACAGACAGAGACAGACAGACAGAGACAGACAGACAGAGACAGACAGACAGAGACAGACAGACAGAGACAGACAGACAGAGACAGACAGACAGAGACAGACAGACAGAGACAGACAGACAGAGACAGACAGACAGAGACAGACAGACAGAGACAGACAGACAGAGACAGACAGACAGAGACAGACAGACAGAGACAGACAGACAGAGACAGACAGACAGAGACAGACAGACAGAGACAGACAGACAGAGACAGACAGACAGAGACAGAC
The DNA here is from genome assembly GCA_963932165.1 of Pimpla rufipes. Classification (NCBI taxonomy): domain Eukaryota; kingdom Metazoa; phylum Arthropoda; class Insecta; order Hymenoptera; family Ichneumonidae; genus Pimpla; species Pimpla rufipes. The sequence goes on from OZ010634.1 coordinate 6,029,125, forward strand.
AGACAGAGACAGACAGACAGAGACAGACAGACAGAGACAGACAGACAGAGACAGACAGACAGAGACAGACAGACAGAGACAGACAGACAGAGACAGACAGACAGAGACAGACAGACAGAGACAGACAGACAGAGACAGACAGACAGAGACAGACAGACAGAGACAGACAGACAGAGACAGACAGACAGAGACAGACAGACAGAGACAGACAGACAGAGACAGACAGACAGAGACAGACAGACAGAGACAGACAGACAGAGACAGACAGACAGAGACAGACAGACAGAGACAGACAGACAGAGACAGACAGACAGAGACAGACAGACAGAGACAGACAGACAGAGACAGACAGACAGAGACAGACAGACAGAGACAGACAGACAGAGACAGACAGACAGAGACAGACAGACAGAGACAGACAGACAGAGACAGACAGACAGAGACAGACAGACAGAGACAGACAGACAGAGACAGACAGACAGAGACAGACAGACAGAGACAGACAGACAGAGACAGACAGACAGAGACAGACAGACAGAGACAGACAGACAGAGACAGACAGACAGAGACAGACAGACAGAGACAGACAGACAGAGACAGACAGACAGAGACAGACAGACAGAGACAGACAGACAGAGACAGACAGACAGAGACAGACAGACAGAGACAGACAGACAGAGACAGACAGACAGAGACAGACAGACAGAGACAGACAGACAGAGACAGACAGACAGAGACAGACAGACAGAGACAGACAGACAGAGACAGACAGACAGAGACAGACAGACAGAGACAGACAGACAGAGACAGACAGACAGAGACAGACAGACAGAGACAGACAGACAGAGACAGACAGACAGAGACAGACAGACAGAGACAGACAGACAGAGACAGACAGACAGAGACAGACAGACAGAGACAGACAGACAGAGACAGACAGACAGAGACAGACAGACAGAGACAGACAGACAGAGACAGACAGACAGAGACAGACAGACAGAGACAGACAGACAGAGACAGACAGACAGAGACAGACAGACAGAGACAGACAGACAGAGACAGACAGACAGAGACAGACAGACAGAGACAGACAGACAGAGACAGACAGACAGAGACAGACAGACAGAGACAGACAGACAGAGACAGACAGACAGAGACAGACAGACAGAGACAGACAGACAGAGACAGACAGACAGAGACAGACAGACAGAGACAGACAGACAGAGACAGACAGACAGAGACAGACAGACAGAGACAGACAGACAGAGACAGACAGACAGAGACAGACAGACAGAGACAGACAGACAGAGACAGACAGACAGAGACAGACAGACAGAGACAGACAGACAGAGACAGACAGACAGAGACAGACAGACAGAGACAGACAGACAGAGACAGACAGACAGAGACAGACAGACAGAGACAGACAGACAGAGACAGACAGACAGAGACAGACAGACAGAGACAGACAGACAGAGACAGACAGACAGAGACAGACAGACAGAGACAGACAGACAGAGACAGACAGACAGAGACAGACAGACAGAGACAGACAGACAGAGACAGACAGACAGAGACAGACAGACAGAGACAGACAGACAGAGACAGACAGACAGAGACAGACAGACAGAGACAGACAGACAGAGACAGACAGACAGAGACAGACAGACAGAGACAGACAGACAGAGACAGACAGACAGAGACAGACAGACAGAGACAGACAGACAGAGACAGACAGACAGAGACAGACAGACAGAGACAGACAGACAGAGACAGACAGACAGAGACAGACAGACAGAGACAGACAGACAGAGACAGACAGACAGAGACAGACAGACAGAGACAGACAGACAGAGACAGACAGACAGAGACAGACAGACAGAGACAGACAGACAGAGACAGACAGACAGAGACAGACAGACAGAGACAGACAGACAGAGACAGACAGACAGAGACAGACAGACAGAGACAGACAGACAGAGACAGACAGACAGAGACAGACAGACAGAGACAGACAGACAGAGACAGACAGACAGAGACAGACAGACAGAGACAGACAGACAGAGACAGACAGACAGAGACAGACAGACAGAGACAGACAGACAGAGACAGACAGACAGAGACAGACAGACAGAGACAGACAGACAGAGACAGACAGACAGAGACAGACAGACAGAGACAGACAGACAGAGACAGACAGACAGAGACAGACAGACAGAGACAGACAGACAGAGACAGACAGACAGAGACAGACAGACAGAGACAGACAGACAGAGACAGACAGACAGAGACAGACAGACAGAGACAGACAGACAGAGACAGACAGACAGAGACAGACAGACAGAGACAGACAGACAGAGACAGACAGACAGAGACAGACAGACAGAGACAGACAGACAGAGACAGACAGACAGAGACAGACAGACAGAGACAGACAGACAGAGACAGACAGACAGAGACAGACAGACAGAGACAGACAGACAGAGACAGACAGACAGAGACAGACAGACAGAGACAGACAGACAGAGACAGACAGACAGAGACAGACAGACAGAGACAGACAGACAGAGACAGACAGACAGAGACAGACAGACAGAGACAGACAGACAGAGACAGACAGACAGAGACAGACAGACAGAGACAGACAGACAGAGACAGACAGACAGAGACAGACAGACAGAGACAGACAGACAGAGACAGACAGACAGAGACAGACAGACAGAGACAGACAGACAGAGACAGACAGACAGAGACAGACAGACAGAGACAGACAGACAGAGACAGACAGACAGAGACAGACAGACAGAGACAGACAGACAGAGACAGACAGACAGAGACAGACAGACAGAGACAGACAGACAGAGACAGACAGACAGAGACAGACAGACAGAGACAGACAGACAGAGACAGACAGACAGAGACAGACAGACAGAGACAGACAGACAGAGACAGACAGACAGAGACAGACAGACAGAGACAGACAGACAGAGACAGACAGACAGAGACAGACAGACAGAGACAGACAGACAGAGACAGACAGACAGAGACAGACAGACAGAGACAGACAGACAGAGACAGACAGACAGAGACAGACAGACAGAGACAGACAGACAGAGACAGACAGACAGAGACAGACAGACAGAGACAGACAGACAGAGACAGACAGACAGAGACAGACAGACAGAGACAGACAGACAGAGACAGACAGACAGAGACAGACAGACAGAGACAGACAGACAGAGACAGACAGACAGAGACAGACAGACAGAGACAGACAGACAGAGACAGACAGACAGAGACAGACAGACAGAGACAGACAGACAGAGACAGACAGACAGAGACAGACAGACAGAGACAGACAGACAGAGACAGACAGACAGAGACAGACAGACAGAGACAGACAGACAGAGACAGACAGACAGAGACAGACAGACAGAGACAGACAGACAGAGACAGACAGACAGAGACAGACAGACAGAGACAGACAGACAGAGACAGACAGACAGAGACAGACAGACAGAGACAGACAGACAGAGACAGACAGACAGAGACAGACAGACAGAGACAGACAGACAGAGACAGACAGACAGAGACAGACAGACAGAGACAGACAGACAGAGACAGACAGACAGAGACAGACAGACAGAGACAGACAGACAGAGACAGACAGACAGAGACAGACAGACAGAGACAGACAGACAGAGACAGACAGACAGAGACAGACAGACAGAGACAGACAGACAGAGACAGACAGACAGAGACAGACAGACAGAGACAGACAGACAGAGACAGACAGACAGAGACAGACAGACAGAGACAGACAGACAGAGACAGACAGACAGAGACAGACAGACAGAGACAGACAGACAGAGACAGACAGACAGAGACAGACAGACAGAGACAGACAGACAGAGACAGACAGACAGAGACAGACAGACAGAGACAGACAGACAGAGACAGACAGACAGAGACAGACAGACAGAGACAGACAGACAGAGACAGACAGACAGAGACAGACAGACAGAGACAGACAGACAGAGACAGACAGACAGAGACAGACAGACAGAGACAGACAGACAGAGACAGACAGACAGAGACAGACAGACAGAGACAGACAGAGACAGACAGACAGAGACAGACAGACAGAGACAGACAGACAGAGACAGACAGACAGAGACAGACAGACAGAGACAGACAGACAGAGACAGACAGACAGAGACAGACAGACAGAGACAGACAGACAGAGACAGACAGACAGAGACAGACAGACAGAGACAGACAGACAGAGACAGACAGACAGAGACAGACAGACAGAGACAGACAGACAGAGACAGACAGACAGAGACAGACAGACAGAGACAGACAGACAGAGACAGACAGACAGAGACAGACAGACAGAGACAGACAGACAGAGACAGACAGACAGAGACAGACAGACAGAGACAGACAGACAGAGACAGACAGACAGAGACAGACAGACAGAGACAGACAGACAGAGACAGACAGACAGAGACAGACAGACAGAGACAGACAGACAGAGACAGACAGACAGAGACAGACAGACAGAGACAGACAGACAGAGACAGACAGACAGAGACAGACAGACAGAGACAGACAGACAGAGACAGACAGACAGAGACAGACAGACAGAGACAGACAGACAGAGACAGACAGACAGAGACAGACAGACAGAGACAGACAGACAGAGACAGACAGACAGAGACAGACAGACAGAGACAGACAGACAGAGACAGACAGACAGAGACAGACAGACAGAGACAGACAGACAGAGACAGACAGACAGAGACAGACAGACAGAGACAGACAGACAGAGACAGACAGACAGAGACAGACAGACAGAGACAGACAGACAGAGACAGACAGACAGAGACAGACAGACAGAGACAGACAGACAGAGACAGACAGACAGAGACAGACAGACAGAGACAGACAGACAGAGACAGACAGACAGAGACAGACAGACAGAGACAGACAGACAGAGACAGACAGACAGACAGACAGAGACAGACAGACAGAGACAGACAGACAGAGACAGACAGACAGAGACAGACAGACAGAGACAGACAGACAGAGACAGACAGACAGAGACAGACAGACAGAGACAGACAGACAGAGACAGACAGACAGAGACAGACAGACAGAGACAGACAGACAGAGACAGACAGACAGAGACAGACAGAGACAGACAGACAGAGACAGACAGACAGAGACAGACAGACAGAGACAGACAGACAGACAGAGACAGACAGAGACAGACAGAAAACTTACTGAGAAAAACCCAAAACCGAGGGTGGGCGCCACCGAGCTTTTTTTCTAGGTGCCGATTGAAGGACTCGGTGACATTGTTGGTGCGGATCGCCGTGCCGTGCACCGAGGCGACAGAGGCGAGGGGGACCCACTGCCGCCGCAGATAGTGAGTGAATTGGAGAAGGCCCTCGTTTTCTCCAACGGCCAGCTGATCGGCTAGATCCATGATAACACGGCACCCCTCCTCGAACCGCTCAGCTGGGAGTAACGCCAGGACCCAACTCCAATACAATACTTGCCTCGGCGGATCTCGCAACCGCAGTCCTTCAAATTTCCGGGTGGTGGCCTATGTAAAAAATTATGGGATATTAGAAATTAAGATTCAAAGTTAAAAATATGCAAAATTTAAGAATACCTAAAAACTAACTCGGCAAAAATGAAACCAACAGCCGCGGATTCGGATCCGTGGGAACATCCCACGGATACTCGAAATCGCGGCTCTTTCGAAGTCGGTCCATACGCCTTTTAATGTTTGCCGCAGCCCCGGTGAAATCTCCAGGATACGCCGCCAAATGGCGTCGTACAACGCCTTCATCCACTTTTCGCACAAGACGAAGACGGCGGCGTATCCCTACAAATGCGTAAATGGATATATTAGATAAAAGAAAGAACATGAATTATGTAAATGTAAAATCATTCACAAACCTTGTCGCCCTCTCTTATGAAAATTATCCATAACTGCATCGCTTTTGGACGGTGTGGAACAACCTATACATAAATAAATATAAACAATAATTCGAAGCATGCTAAGTTGTAGAATATACACTAAATATAAGAGATGATATACTCACGGAAAACGTCCCGTCGATATGGAGATGCTGGGCCCGCCCCAACTCCTCCATCATTTCCGGACTTGCAAAAATGGTTGCGGAAGCACCACCAGCGCGAACTGTGCTCTGGTAGGCGGTGCTCGCCGGAGCATAACCCTCGATGAGGGGGCCTAGATCTTCGAGGGAATGCGGAATGCGTGGACGCAATTCCGCCTGAATGCGTTTGATATAGCTTGTCAGGCCCGCCACCGAACACCTTCTTGCAGCCTCAGGATGTCTACATGATGCATGCATTATGATTAACAAATAAAGACATACAGACAGAGACAGACGGACAGAAACACACGCATATACAGGCAGACAGACAGACAGACAAATGCAGACCGATAGAGACAGTCAAGAAAAAGAAGACAAACAGAAACAGGCAGACAGAGATAGACAGGCGGAAGCAGCCAAACAGACCGACAGAAACAGACAAAGACAGGAATAGGCAGCCAGGCACAAGCAGTCAGAAACCGACAGAAATAAACAGTAACAGAAAGATGCAGACAAAAACAGGCAGAGACAGACAAAGATATTCAGAGACGGTCAGCCAAAGGCAATCAAAGACAGCCAGAGGCCGACAGACAGCATTCAAAGACAGGCAGAGACAGACAGCCAGAGGCCGACAGACAAAAGCATTCGAAGACAAGCAGAGACAGATAGTCAAACAGAAACAGACAGACGGAGACAGATAGTCAGATGCAGCCAGGCAATCAGAGAAAAACAGACAAATACAAATAGAGGCAAGCAAGAAGAAGCAGCCAAACTGAAGCAGCTAGACAAAGACAGACAGAGACAGACAGAGACAGACAAAAATAGATAAGCAGACAGAGGCAGCCAGGTAGACGGAGAGACACAGACAAAGACAGGCAGAGGCAACGAGGCAGACAGAGGATCAGACAAAGAAAGATACAGGCAACCAAGAAGAGGCAGCCAAACTGAGACAGCAAGACAGAGACAGGCAGACAGATAGCCAGAGGCAGACAAGACAAGCAAATATAGGGGGCATTCCATACCCAATCGACCAGGCCGTGACCCTCAACCTCGCGGAAATAGTTCATAATTTTTTTAATTATTCTTCTGACTCAAAAAAACAGTTATGATTATTTTTTAAAAATTTTAACCAAATTTGAGTACGCTATAATTTGTTTTAAAAAATGTTGAGAGTCGTAATTTAAAAATCTGAAAAAATTCTCAAAAATCCAACAAAAAAATGAAAATTTTTGGAAAATGTTTCTGTGTATGTGAAACATACACAGAAAGACAGAGACATATACAGTCAGACATACACAGTCAGACAGAGGCAACCGGGCAGACAGAGAGAAATAGAGACAGTCTGGGGCAGACAGACAGTTAGACACAAATAGGCAAAGACAGGCAGAGACAGACAGTCAGACACAGGCAACCAGGCAGGCAGAGAGAAATAGACAGAGACAACCAGGCAAACAGAGCGAAATAGACAGAGACAGTCAGGGGCAGACAGACAGTCAGACAGAAATAGGCAAGGAAAGGCAGAGACAGATAGTCAGATGCAGCCAGGCAGACAGAGAGAAACAGACAAAGACTGATAGAGGCAACCAAGAGGAGCCAGCAAGACTGAAGCAGCTAAACAAAGACAGTCAGAGAACGATAGGCAGAGACAGACAGACGGAGACATACAGACAAGCACATGCAGATAGAAAGAGACGGACAGACGGAGACAGACATGCATAGGCAGATAGACAGATACAGACAGACGGAGACAAACAGAGACCGACATGCAGGCAGATAGACAGACAGACATGCACAGACAGACAGACAGACAGAGATAAGCAAAAACAGGCAGAGACAGACAGTCAGACAGAGATAAGCAAAAACAGGCAGAGACAGACAGTCAGACAGAGGGAACCAGGCAGGCAGAGAGACATAGACAGAGGCAACCAGGCAGACAGAGCGAAATAGACAGAGACAGTCAGGGGCAGACAGACAGTCAGACAGAAATAGGCAAGGAAAGGTAGAGACAGATAGTCAGATGCAGCCAGACAGACAGAGAGAAACAGACAAAGACAGATAGAGGCAACCAAGAAGAGGCAGCAAGACTGAGGCAGCTAAACAAAGAAAGTCAGAGACAGACAGGCAGAGATAGATAGACATGCACATGCAGATAGAAAGAGACAGACAGACGGAGACAGACAGAGACAGACATGCATAGGCAGATAGACAGATACAGACAGACGGAGACAAACAGAGACAGACATGCATAGGCAGATAGACAGAGACAGACATGCATAGGCAGATAGACAGAGACAGACATGCACAGACAGACAGACAGACAGAGGCGGTAAATTCTTAATTGCAGACTTACTGCCGACTTCCGCGACGGATGACCTTCGCCGTCTCAAGCATGATATCGGCAGCTACATCACGCAAACTGAGTCTGAAGCGGAGGTCATCACGCAATTGATGATCGACTGCGTGGTTGTGTTGACCAATTTTCTCAATGTTCCCCTTTTCGGCCTCAAAAATGGAAACACCATACGGTGGCTCTGAATTGCGACAGACGCAACGATAATATTTGTCGCGCTTATTCTTGTAACGACCATCCAGGGGATACGGTTCATTTTCCCAAAAAAACACCGATGACCTGCCGTGGCGTTGGCCGGGTAATTCCTCCATCTAAAAAAAGTTTTTATTCAAAGTCAGGAAAGCCAAAAAAACGCTGGAGCAGGGATCGCACCCGCAAAAAGGATCGCTGCCGCACGGATCGCTGCCGCACGGATCGCTGCCGCACGGATCGCTGCCGCACGGATCGCTGCCGCACGGATCGCTGCCGCAGCATCACGGATCGCTTCCGCAGCCGTACGGATTGCTGCTGCAGCAGCACGGATCGCTTCCGCAGCCGTACGGATTGCTGCTGCAGCAGCACGGATCGCTGCCCCAGCAGCACGAATCGCTGCCGCAGCACCACGTATCGCTGCCGCAGCAGCACGGATCGCTGTCGCAGCAGCACGGATCGCTGTCGCACGGCTCGCATCCGCAGCAGCACGGATCGCTGTCGCAGCAGCACGGATCGCTGCCCCAGCAGCACGAATCGCTGCCGCAGCACCACGTATCGCTGCTGCAGCAGCACGGATCGCTGTCGCAGCAGCACGGATCGCTGCCGCAGCAGCACGAATCCCTGCCGCAGCACCACGGATCGGTACCGCAGCAGCACGAACCGCTACCGCAGCAGTTACAACAGCAGCACGAGCTGCCACCCGATATCTTGTTGCCGTGGCCGAAAACACATGAGGATGTCTTGACGATGCTTCGGGATTTGACATATTTACGTTCTATGGTCCATCGCCAAGACATCCTCTTGGAAGACCAGCGAAACACGATCGAAGAGCTGCAGAGACGGTTCTGGACGCAGTCGGAGGCGACCGAACCGTCTCTGCAGCCTACTTCGGGCGTGGCCTGGTGGCAACGTCGGAAAAACGCGCAGCAGCGGCCGCAGCAACGGCCACAGCAGCGGCCACAGCAGCAGCAGCAGCAGCCCCGACCGCAAAAGCAGCCCCGGCCACAGAACCAGCCCCGTCAGCAGCAGCAGCCGCAACAGCAACAGCAACAGCAGCCACCCGCAAAAAAATTTAAAGTTTCGATTCAGGAGGTAAGTTCACACTTAGACAGCATTTTCATAGTTTTGTATCCATTTTTTTACAAGATACGGGCAGTAGATTCTAAAATTAAAGATTACAGGGTTGTAGAGCAACATCTCAAGAACATCTTCTGAAAATTTGAGCGGAAATTATTAATGTCTACGCCGTTGACAACTAATCTCCGGAGATGCCGACAAAAAAAGTGGTTTTGCCGTGACCGTCATAACTGGTCACTCGATTATCCGAATTCAAAAAATCAAGTTCATTTCATTAGTTTATGAGTTTTCTCAGGTAACGCTGTCGAGTTTTTATTTATTTTATTTTTTTAGATTTTTGGTAACGCTTGAAAGTAAAAAACGCGATTTTCGCCGAAAAAATCAGCCAATTTGTTATTGTAAAAGAAAAATAAGAACAAATTTTAGAAAAATTCGACAGCGTTACCTGACGAATTATACTGAGAAAGAGTGTACCAAGTTTCAAAAGGAACTGTGCAATAGATTTTACGGTACGACTGTCACCAACTTAAAACATGAAGTGTGGGAAAATTGCTTTGGGAATGCTTATATACGAAATGACACAGAGCCTCGGATGGTTAAAATTTCATATCTCCGTCAGTTTTTCTCTGATTGTTCTAAAAATTTGATGCAATATTCTTGAGATGTTGAGCATTAATAAAGAAATGAAAAAATAAAACGACAAAAAATTTCAAGACCCTACCCCACTTTCCCTTAAAAGACGGATAAATATAAAGAACCGATTTATTTTATTTGTTTCAGCAAATAACGCAAGCGGTTGACGCCGCCATCCAACGGCACGGCAGCCACGCGCCGGCGGCCACTCCCGCGCCCGCTACGGTGGCCCCAATCTATTTGGCGCCGATGGCACCGCAAGGGTATCCCCAGGCGATGCCATCGGTGCCATATTGGAGGCCACCGTACATGTAAATTACTGCATGTACTTTTTTTTAATTCGTATCTTTTTTGTTTTTCTTTTTCATTTTTCAATACTTCTTTTCGTTTCCGTTATCATTTTTTTTTGTTCGGTTTCTTTTTTATTTTTTTTTTTATTTTTCTGATTTTCGCAGCATTTCGCAAGCTGATTTCGCAGCATTTTATTTTTCTGATTTTCGCAGATTTTCGCAGCGGTACATGCAAAGAAATATGCGCATCCAGTCGACATGACGCAAAGTTTGTACGGGCATTTACGATTTGATTGTAATAAAAAATAAATATGAACCCGATATATTTCTTACACGTCGGTGTATCCCTCTTTTAAAAAGTTCATGAGTAACGGAAAGCATTGTTAGCAAACTATTAGAGCTGTGATTGGTTGCCAGGAAAGTCCGTGATAAACAAAATCAGTTTGGTGTCAAATTTGAAAAATTTCATAGGAGGACTGGCGGGGCAGCACCCGTAACCTGAGCTTTATAAGAGCGCAGCAGCGCAAAATTGATTAATCTATTATAGGTGATGTTTTGAAATAAAAATTTCCGAGGTCGATTTTGACGAGTTTCGGTCTGGAGCCGGATCTACGATTTCTGACAGAAAAAATATTTTTTTCGTCGCCAAAAAAATATTTTTTTCAAAATCGATTAAAAAAGGTTAATAACCAGTGTTTTCAGGGGTAGACTGTGCGACTTAAGAACGATGGTATAGGTTAAAAGACGATATTTTGAAAAGAAAAAAAATTGGGATCGATTTTGGCGATTTTCGGCCCGGAGCCGGATCTACGATTTCTGACAGAAAAAAAAAATTTTCGTTGCCAAAAAAATATTTTTTTCAAAATCGATTAAAAAGTGTTAATAACCAGTGTTTTCAGGGGTACATATGCGACTTGAGAACGATGGTATAGTTTAAAAGTCGATATTTTGAAAAGGAAAAAAATTGTGGTCGATTTTGGCAAGTTTTTCAGGCACGCGCGCCAGCGCGTGTGATTAGCCTAGTCCTCTATTAAAAAGTGCATGGGCCACCATTGTTAGCGATATAACTCGGCCTCTGATTGGTCGAGGGCCGTGACGACCAGCAGTCGTTGTGTAATAGCGCGAAATTTGACAGTTTGTTGCAATTTGACATAAGCGCTGCAGCGCGGCCAACCTTTCCGCGCGCGTGAGCGCGCGTTATTGTTCCCCTAGTTTTTTTTACATATCATAAATTTCAAGCATCGTCGTCTTGTTTGACGATCCGAGCGCTCGGGGACACTGTGGACTCTGATAAGAAGATATCCTACGGAAATTTGATCCGTGTCGGTTCTTTCCTTGTCCAAACTTTCCTTGTCCGTGTCGGTTCTTTCCTTGTCTTTCCTTGTGTTGAGAAGCGTCACGAGCTCCAGGAGCCTCTGCCGCTCGGCTTCCGCGGCGATGCTCAACGTTACGTACTCGTTGGGCTCCTTGAAGATTCGCGGCGTCTCCGGACGAGATTCGGCCGGGCTGAAGGGCTGCGAAACCCTCGGAAGCTGCGAAGAGAGTGTTTTCCTCGAAACGGCCGAAAGCGTGCCGAAAACAGCACGTTTTCGGCCGCTCCGTTCCTTAATTTCCGAACCGATTCGCATTAACTACAATCCCAAACTGTATTCCATTGTAGCCTACTCGCGGGCCAAATTTGAAGCTTCAAAATTATCGAGATTTTTATATTAGGACACTTCAAAAGGTCCAAAACATCGTGAAAAGTGGTTTGTTCGAAATGTCTGTGTGCGTGCGTGCGTGCGTGCGCGCGTGCGTGCGTGAACATCCATCGTAATTGTCGATGGGTGTTCTTCAAATTTGCCACGCGAGTAGGCTATTATAGAATAACGTTTGGGATTGTAGTTGACGCAAACCGGTTTGGAAATTCAGATTTCACAGCATTTTGAAAATCGAAAAAAAATCGTTTTTACGCTATAACTTCCGCATATTGAGCGATATCGAGCTGCAATTTTTTCCGTAAATGGCCTACCATCAAACCATATTCTGTACCAAATTTGGCGAAAATCGGTAAAGCGGTTCTAATGTTATTGCAATTTCAATTTTTTTATAATGTCTGCAAGTACTTCAGCTCCTGTAAATTCTGAACCATCCGACTGCAATTTTCTACGTGTCATTACGTTTATTGATTATCCGAGATGAATTAGCCGTGACGAAAAAAATTGAAGATTTTTTTACAGATTTATCTTAAATTTTGTTCACATAGGACAACCATGGGCCAAGGTTTCAGTACAAATTTGACGCAAATCTATCCAGCCGTTCAAAATGTATGGCATTTAAAAATTGTTAAAAAATCTCGTTCTCGCGCTGGCTTGTGCAAATCACAAGATTCCTCGATTATGTAATGTCGCCACATCGACTGCCATGAAACAAGGCTTGAGTAAAAATTTGACGCAAATCGGTGGTGCGGTTCAAATTTCATGAAGATAGGAATATTTTCCGGAACGGACTTCGGACGTGGTTATCTTTTGTGTTATCTACAAGTAACCTTGTTTTTCGTAGAAAGAATGTCCAAAAAAGATGCAAAGCAGAACTTTGCACATTGCGCCCTCCTAAATATTCGTTTTTCACAAAGCTTCCTACGAGGAAACCAAAATTAATAAACAATTTTCATTGCATTCGAACGATGCAAAGTCCAACATCACGGCGATGTTGCTACTTCAGTAAGAGGCAATTTGCTATCTTTATGAACTACCTGACCCGAAGACCCTGGAAGGAGTAAAAACAGACTGTGCCGGTTCAGATGAACAAGTACTTACCTATTTGCTACTTTCCTTGTAAAGGCTTGGCCTTAGCTAACTAAAAATGGTGACAATGGATACCATCAAGAGACGCGGTAGCGTCTCGACGCCAAGTATTAAAAGAAATCTATAATGCCGCCTCACGAGACTCTCACGACGAGACGCTAGCGCTACTCTTACTTTACAGCACGTTCGTCCTTTTTCGTCTGCTACGAAATTCTAACTGGAATTATCTGAGTCAACACGTCGCGAGCGCCAAATGTGTCAGGTTCAATATTTTTTATTTTTTTTTTCTTTCCAATGAACCCTATTTCAATCAAATCGGTGACCGCAACGCTAATATCTGGCCACTTACGATTTCGATTCTGTCAAAAACTTTTCGTCCGCACTCACACAACATCGATGCGAATTTGTCCGATCCGTATACGTGCATGGCGTGTACCAGCACACTCTCACTTCGTCTGTAACTCTCATTATCTCAGGCAATACATCGCGGGCGCTAAATGTGTCAGCGCCAATATTTTTTATCTTTTTCCGCCTTATTAATGAGACCTATTTCGATATAATCGGTTCCCGAAGTGCTGATATCTGGCAAAATGTCACTTTTGTCTGAACTCACACATCGCCGAGACAGATTTGTCCGATTGCATATACGAGTGCATCCGTGTAAACGAACAACGCACACATAACATAACAAATGGCGCCCGCAGCGGTGGCCTGAAGAAGTTGCGGCAACGATCGTCTATCGACCAGCTCGCTCTCGTCGTCTGACATAATCGTCGTCTGACAGTAAAAAAGTGACAGGGTTGTACACTCTACTGTAGTGTAATGAGGACTCTAGTGTAATGGTTTGTCTATCATATCAATAAAAATAATTGATGTGAAGGAAAGACGCGCACACAGGAGCGACGGCCCCAAAGTCATGAGATCGCGATGATCGTGAATCGCCTGAGCGGACCGGCTGCTCCCGACGTGTGACAAAAAGTGAGAAGATCGTGCGTGATTATTACTTTAACATTTACTATCGAGTGTAATGATTTAATAATAATCTCGCGTCTTAACGCAAAAGTGTCTTTTCAAAGCAACAAAAATCATCATGTGGAGGATACTTTATCCTGTCCATGAAAGATCGATTTTTTGAGGTTATATTTTGGGTTAATTTGGACTAATTGTCATGTTGGAATAATTTATTGTAGTATTTTTAGACGTTTCCATTACTTATCCGTGATAGAGCACTAACTATTTGGTGTCTTGTAGACATAAAGAATGCAGAGGATAGACGTGGTGAAAATGGTTTGTCCACTGGCGGAGCATAACAGTGAACAACGTCAATTGCAAGAAGGGCGATCTGACCATACGCCCAATGAGCCCTGTCGTTGCATGCATGTATTGCAGATGGTTTTCAAAAAGATGTGAAATAAACCAAAAAATGTTTCTTCAAAACAAAAATTGTACGCCAAGTATTAAAAGAGTAGCCGTCTCTCACAAAAAAACTCTCCCAAAAAAAAATCTCTCACAAAAAAAAACTCTCCCAAAAAAACTCTCTCACCAAAAAAAACTCTCCCAAAAAAACTCTCTCACCAAAAAAAACTCCCAAAAAATATCTTACAAAAATATTAACGAATCAATATATTAGCCAAGTAAAACTCCTCGGTAAAAAAAAAAAAAAAAACTTGGTGTACCAGCGTTTTGCTTCCGCACATAGTTCATTGAAATAAGGACGAGAAGTAAAATTCTCGTACTAAGAGATTTCTAATACTCTAAAACGTGTACAGCGTTTTCAGAAACGCCAAGGAAACACCCACCCTCGCTTACCCGCTCACACAAATGTATGAGCACGTTTCCTTCACGGTCTGGCATTAAACCCATCTGGTATGCAATGACGAATAGTCTAAAACGTGTACAGCGTTTTCAGAAACGCCAAGGAAACACCCACCCTCGCTTGCCCACTCACACAAATGTATGAGCACGTTTCCTTCACGGTCTGGCATTAAACCCATCTGGTATACAATGACAAATAGTCTAAAACGTGTACAGCGTTTTCAGAAACGCGAAGGAAACACCCACCCTCGCTTGCCCACTCACACGAATGTATGAGCACGTTTCCGTCACGTTCTGGTATGCAGTAACAAATATTCCAAAACGTGTTCAGCGTTTTTAGAAACGCGAAGGAAACGCCCACCCTCTCTTACCCACTCATACATTTGCATGAGCACGTTTCCGTCACGTTCTGGCAGAATCCCAGTAAACCAGACAGCACGAAACGGACGCAGAAGGCTTCGTGCTGTCTGGTTTACGGGGATGTTTTTGACAACAATTGTCTTTTATCTCTTCGTAACAAATTAGAAACCCTTTTGCAGGGTATTCTAACGTACAATGTGAACATGCGCTTACACCGTTGGGAATGCAGACAATTGCCGTGTCGCAATAATTGTTACTAAAAGCGCTCTCATTTTCTGTGCATCGCGCGAGTACACTAGTTGCGCAGGGTCGTCCCCTAAAGTTATAGAAGTTGCGAATGCTGCGGCATAGATACCGCATGCGTACTCATCAGGTTGTCTGGTAACAGGCTGAATAATGATATCGTCAACTGGAATGTGAGGATAACGTTTGCACCTTTTCTCCTCCTCGTGCAAAAGATCGTACTCAGGCCTGCCCAAACTGTCATAAATCATAACCTTGGAACCATCGTAATGCACACAACACCAATGTCTGGTAGCATTACCACCGATAATGTGCATATCGTTATCAGACCTGCATGGTTTGATAAATGTATGATAGGCAAAGTAACTGGTAGGGTGAAAGCAGAAATCTGAATTTTCTTGCACGATTGTTTGAAACAAATCAATGCTTGTGTCATTGAGCAAGTTTGTGGGCGGTAGTATGTCATCTATAACTTCTTGTGCAGTTATGTTTTGACGTACTACCTCCAGCACGCCTCTATCTTCTTCTGACGGTTCCAATTCGCCATTTACATCAATTGTTACCCAGCCGGGCGCAAGGCGTGCTCTTTTCGTATTAAACACCTCTACATCTTGAGAGACTTGCATTGTCGGGCTCGCGACCGCTTCGACCGGTTCACGTCCCTGCGTGCGCTTGTTCGTTCTGTCCTTTGAGTTTGCACTTGCTTTTGCGCGTAAAATATACTCGGGCTCCTTAATCGGCATATTTCTATTCCGCCGACTATCCACGATTTCAGGTAGTAAACACTCCATGTAAAACCGCGATAGAAGCGGTTCCATTTTTGAACCCCAAAACGAGTCATCTCTAACAACCTTAACGTACTTGACGTCCACCGAAGTCCAAATCGCGAAGATGCAATAGTCTCTTCTGGTGACGTGAAGCTGACCCTGCACTTGATAATAATATACATGATTCTGATTCATGAATTCCTTGCTCCTTTTATCGAAGATCGACCGCAGATGCGAAATCTGCTGTATGGCCGCTTCCGGAGTAATGTCTTTGGCTGAAAGCGGACATTTGATCTCAACGATACCATCGCCATCAATGAGACTATCCGGCGATGCTGCCAAGAAAGGGATTTCGGGATCGATGAACAGTCCGCAAGCTGAGATTTGCTTGTTCAGTTTCTCCTCAAGGGTTTTTAAAGCCTGCTGTTCGTTAATAAGCCCAAATTGGACAGCCGCTGTGTCAAGAACTTTCGGGTAACGAATGCTCGTGACCATTTTCGAACACGAAGTTGACAGTTGCATGCGGCATATCGATCCAAATTTAGATGCTGTAATCATATCTGTCCGCAGTTGATGCCAAAGTTCGCAATTACTTTGCGATACAGTGTCGCGCTCGATTTGTACGCGGTTGTTTTGACGTTCTTTTAAGTTCTCGAAATGAACTTGAACGCAAATACTGTACGTATCCTCATCTAAATCTGGTTTTTTAGCCGACGGACCGTAGTCTTTGTCGGTGCCATGCCATTTCCTGCACCTGGGTTTCTGTTCGCCCTGTATGTGCCTGTTCGTCGCAGTTTGATCTTGCAGTTCTTTTTCTAGTTTTGTCACCGTAGTCGGCACTTCCATTCCAGCGGACAATAGAACCTTTGAGACTAGTTGTTGCGTGTTGTGATGAACGACCCCGCCGATACATCTCATTTGAAATGAATTCCTGGCACAATGATTAATACGTTTCGCCGAATTCAATTTATTCATTATTGAATTAGCCGACTCTACGGCATTATTCGTAACGTTTTCCAACAAACTATCCGCCTGACAACTCAAATATCGAACCGCCTCGTACACACTGCCGTACACTCCAGTTTTATGAAGCTGAGGCATCAAATTTATTTCTTCACCGTCAGGCGTACACTCAATCGGTAAGGCATCACACTGAGCATGATCACCGAAAACGTGACGCAGGATAATAAAAATATCTTTCTGTAGTTGCGCTGCTTTCTCCGCTTTCGAGTTGGTCGATGCGTTGCGAATGTCACGTACCTTTGTAATAAGTGTGCGCATTCGCAAAGCGCAAGCCGTGATATATGACTGCAGTTGTCCTTTGTTAATGACGCCTTTGTCCGGGTGAGATGTCATTTTGGACTTTGCCGCATCTGTTATCTTTCTACACAAATTACGGTACAAATGATTACTGCACTCGATTTTATTAACCATAACGCCGTGATCAGCGTATGGGTTTGCGTCTCGAATAGATTGAAACGTACTTGCGTCGCCATCAGCAATTAAAGTTTTATATATCAGGCCGCGTGTTTCGACACTCTGCTTGAAACCTTCGACTATTATGTCAGCTTCCATAGCAGTTGAACTCTGATCGCGTCCCCAATTTTTATAGCAATTATGCTGGCTAGGATTCTTGTTCAGCTTCTCAGCCATAGAACAAACTGCGCAATATTTATTACGCACACCTACGTATAATACTTTGTTAGTTTTGGCGCCCAAGATAACCGCCGTACCAGACAGCGAATCATGCTTGCCACCGCGGTATGATCGCTTCGCCCAATACCCGTCGGCGATGACACTGATGTATGGAATACCGTTTACAACGTGTCCGTTTTTTATGGCAATGTCTCGTTCTTCTGCCGCGACCTTTTTCATATCTTCTTCCGAGCATGCAACAAACTTTTCATACAGTTTATCCCTGTATTTTCTGTATGTAACGTGGGACATGCACGGAACGGCCATGGTCGAAAATAATTCTTGCAGCGAGCTAAATCCTGTACCGGTGCTGATTGTAGCGCAAACAGCACCTTCGTTTATTCCCATCGCACCGGCATGGTCGCGATCAGTCCAGGTACTGCTGGTATAATCACAATTGCTACATTTAAAGAACAATTGTGTTCTCAAACCGCGATCCACGGACTTATGTAATTTCAACGACGTGAAGGGACACTTGCAAGAGCTTTCATGCTTACTGCTCAGCTCACGAAGTTGTTGAAGTAAGTAATTAAGATCGACTATACGTCGACCGTTTATATTAAGATCGTCAAGGTTTTCTTCGCTTGCAGAGACCTCATTGCACGACTCTACATGTGGCGAATCTAGATGCAAATCGTCGCGTGAATGTAGCGATTCCAGATTCACATCGTCGCATGAATATTGCGAGTCGAGATGTACATCGTCGCAAAAGTCGCAGAATACTGCAGGATTTTCTCCAGAACAATGTACTTCTCGAGTAGATCCCGCCTCCGAAGAGTCAGTGATCGATTGAGTTTCCACTTGGCCCTGTGTTCCTGCAGTACTGTCACTTACACCTATATCTATATCTACTACATCTGCGATTTCCTTACCTGTACTTACGTCGCCATTTGGATTTCTTCGCTTGATCCTGTATACACAAATATTCTTACAAATCTGTTTATCAGACAGATTAACGATAGATATTCACACATGGAGGCCGGCATTTGACAAAAAGTAACTGTACTTGGCTAAACCGTACTTATTCCGGTAAACACATTGCCGGACGTCATTTGTTCGTAATTTGACTCGTAATGTTTTTTTTTCTATTTCGTAAAAGAAATGTTGCAAGGCGAAATGCGGTATCATGATTTTTCAATTTTCTACAGAATATAAAAGTTGGACGCTCAAAAATCACATTTTTTTCGAGTTGAAAGGGGGGGGGGGTCGTTACGTACAGTCTGAAAATCCTGTCGGACGGTCAATTTTCCGCTGAATCCGAGAAGCACCGCTATTTAACCGAAAAATAGAATATTCGATGAGAAAAACGCAATGGTAATTTTTTTCTGACAATCTGCCAATTTTCGCGATATTATACAACGAAATGCCGGTTTCTCAATGACAAATTAGAGGCCGAATAAATCGACAATGTTTTCCGACCGCCCGGCAATTTGGTTTCCTCGGAAAAGGGGATTCGGCCGAATTCTTTTGTTACCTACCGGTCGCCCATCCACTTTCCTCGATGATGTATGCGGTTGCCGCGATTCTTGTTTTTGGTGTTCCCCATCACTCCACTATCACTGCACTATCACTGCACTATCACTGCACTATCACTGCACTAATAACCGCGATAAATGTTCGTCACTTGATTACGTACAATAATGGACAGAAATGTACTTTTGTTGTCGTTCCGCCTGTATCACTTCACTGCTCGGGAGACGGTGCTGAGCTTTACGTCGAACCGAAAGTCACTGCCGAAACGAATAATATTATTTTTTTTTCTCCTTCTCGCTCCGTTCCCGCAATGCTGATATATCGTAAATATTAGTCTCGAAACAATCAGAATGCTTTGGCTAAATTTTGCCGCACTCATACATCGCTGTGATTGGACCGAAGACCGGCTCGCTTCCGGTCCGAAATGGCGCTGGTGTAGTCGCGCCGCGAGGGCGCGTACGTCGACGAATACAAACTCGGCTGCTACTGCCGCCGGCAGTCGGTAACAGCTGTCGTTGCTTTCACAACAAGTGCGCGCAGTTTGTGATAAAACCATGTTGGATATTTTTCAGCCCGTGTTTTTCAAGATTTAGTCGGCTTCCCATAAACGGGGGCAAGTTAAAGAAATATTTTTGTAGTTAGATTGAAAAAACGATTCTCACTTGACAGTTTTCTGGTGTCACCGATAACCTGACGGAGCCTGTAGATAGCTGCTGCAGCCAGTCGGTGGTTGCAGGAAAGTGTCAAGTGAGAATGATTTGTCGGAAGAAACATTCAAACACAGAAAAAGATTTGCACGGAGCGCTTTCTGCAGTAGACAACTGTTGTGGCGGAGCTGTCGTGGTGGAGCTGTGGTGTGCAAAACCTTTCCTGCGGAGTTTCAACATTTCTTTCGACAAATGGTTCTCGCTTGTCACTTTCTTGGAGCCACCAACCCGCTGCAGCAACTATTCACAGGCTCTGCCAGGTTATCGGTGACACCAGGAAACTGTGGAGCGAGACAAGTTTGTGAATGTTATTAATTTTGTCTTGGTTAATTATTTTCTGCTGTCGCAGATAAGGTGACCACGACTTTGCACTCGCTTGCATCGTTCAAAAGTCCAACGACGCCTGGTCATAACTTCATCGCTGCGATGTACCATCCAAATTCCAACGGTACGCACAGAAAAACCAAAAATCATGGATTCGACGGGTCAGCATTTTCCCCACGGTGCCATCAGTGCGGAATGCTGGGAGGTCATCTCCGCCTTGATGCATCCGAAGCAAAAGCACCAGCCAACAATTCTGTGCGCAGGACAACGAATGTTCCTCGGACAGTTCTGCAGTTCTCTCATTTTCACCACATTGAGACCAGGAAATTGAGTAGTCGTTCTCTAACATTAGACACAAAAAAAAATGTTAATCGCTCTGGCTATTTTTTTCACAGGCAATGGACGAGTTTCTTAGCAGCCGCGTCGACGTCCGACTACGTATACGTTTACTGCTTTTACTACTTTTTTTTCAAGACTAAGTGAGTTTCGGATTCAAATAGAAACAAATTAAATTTTTTGTCTCTGGATGTTTTTTTACAGATTATTAAATCCTTTTTTTAATTTACAGAATGTACGGCCTCTTCCAAACTGCATTCTACTTCGGTTACATAGCGCTCTTCAGTCTGGCCCTGGGCATTATGTGCGGCACGGTCGGCTACATCGGGACGAACGCGTTCGTACGAAAGATCTACTCCACCGTGAAGATCGACTGAGTCGTCGGCGACCGCGACGTGTGTGTGTGTGTGTGTGTGTGCGTGCGTGCATGCGTGCGTGCGTGCGTGCGTGCGTGCGTGCGTGCGTGCGTGCGTGCGTGCGTGCGTGCGTGCGTGCGTGCGTGCGTGCGTGCGTGCGTGCGTGCGTGCGTGCGTGCGTGCGTGCGTGCGTGCGTGCGTGCGTGCGTGCGTGCGTGCGTGCGTGCGTGCGTGCGTGCGTGCGTGCGTGCGTGCGTGCGTGCGTGCGTGCGTGCGTGCGTGCGTGCGTGCGTGCGTGCGTGCGTGCGTGCGTGCGTGCGTGCGTGCGTGCGTGCGTGCGTGCGTGCGTGCGTGCGTGCGTGCGTGCGTGCGTGCGTGCGTGCGTGCGTGCGTGCGTGCGTGCGTGCGTGCGTGCGTGCGTGCGTGCGTGCGTGCGTGCGTGCGTGCGTGCGTGCGTGCGTGCGTGCGTGCGTGCGTGCGTGCGTGCGTGCGTGCGTGCGTGCGTGCGTGCGTGCGTGCGTGCGTGCGTGCGTGAGAGAGAGAGAGAGAGAGAGAGAGAGAGAGAGAGAGAGAGAGAGAGAGAGAGAGAAGCAATCTCAACAATATTTCGTTATTGTTGTTTCCGCTTTCTTATAGTCAACTTATTCAATGTTTATTTTTTGCGTTTACACTAAACCGTTATTTTTTATTGACCGTATTTTATTTATTTGACGTGCGATTGTTATACTCTTTATTTTCTGTTGGCTGTTTTTGTAGTTTGTATCTTAGTTTTATTTTTATCTTATAGTATTGTGCGACGGATTGTGTGTGAATGATATGGATTGTATGGGCTGAAGTGTGTATTGTGTGGATGTGTGAGGAATTTTTGTTTGTTAGATCGAAGGCGGCGTTTCTTTTTATTTTTATTTTGCATTTTTTCCTGTATTGCTGCACGGTACTCTTAGGGGGCCCTGGCCCCAGGGTACGGAATAAACATCTCTCTCTCTCTCTAAAACTGCCGACGCACTCGTTCGTGTTTCACGTAATATAATAATCTGTGTTTTTTTATATCTGGGTTCATCGAATTTTGTATTTTATTAAAAATCGATTAAATAATAAAGACAAAACAATGAGTTTCGAGAACGCTGGTTCTTTTTTTGTTGTTATTGTTGTTGATTTTTTTTCTTCCCCCTCGTCGAGCGTCACACTTGTCCGCAGCAAAATATTAGACGGATCGCGAGGCCGATCGAACAACTTTTTAATTGTGTTTTTTTTCCTTCCTTTTTTTTAAATATCGTTTGTCGAGTGATTTCGACTCGATCACTCGACGTCTCAGTGGATCGGGATCGGGATCGTTTGTTACGTGCAGTGTCAATTATATACGTTTGTCGATCGTCGTTACTAAACTATAATACTAATAATAATACTAATAATACTAATAAAAATCATCGCAAGACGCGCAAAATCAAATGTTGCGGCGCCTATGGACTCCACGCGCGGGCTCGCGAGAGAAGAGGAATACGCCATCAGCGACCTCTAGCGAGACGGGAGAGAACTAAAAACTTCGCGAAATTACCAACAATTTTTTCAGGAGTAACTTTCACTAATTTATTATTCCCAAATCGTAAACGGAACGCACGTATCGTGCGTAACTTTTTATTATCTAGGGCATGAATTAGTCGCTTTTCTCAATTTGTGCCGAAAAATAATTAAAAAATCGAATTTTTCATTACAGGAATCTGCTCTGTAAATTTTTTTTTCGAAAATCAAAATTCGGACTAATTCATTCCCTCGGTGCACATTACTGGCGTCTGTATTTCAATTTTCACGTCGATCCGTTCATAATTCGCGTCAGAATCTACTCCCGAAATTTTGAGGTGCGCGACCGAGTGTTTCACATGCCCTTAAATACGTTTTTTGTTCCATTGTTAATTTGTTCCTCCGTGAATGTAGATTTTGTTCGCTGCGTTAACAAATAAATTCAAGGAAATTTTTCCGCGTGTTTAGACTGGTCTTGGTGTCTGATCGAAGATGAATTCTCAATAATACAATGAGGTCACTATGATTTTTACGACAGAGGTTTTACAGATTCTGACTCTCGTACGTTGAAGACTCATCCTGGTACATTATTTCCGATGAGGATTACTGTTGCTTTTATATATTTTTTCAAATCCCTATTTTGCGCAATGCATGTCCGTTTCCCTTAATTTTTCCCAAGATTTATATAACGTTGCTATATTGTTTAAACGTCAAAACTGTATTTTATAGTTAATTAATTCCTTCACCTTTCTATGTTAATAAAGTATCCTTGCGAATTCTACAATTCTTAGGCTTATTTTGTTATTTCATACATTTTCTTGTATGTTTCGATAATATATATATATATTTCTCTGTTTAATATTTTATTTTGTGGGACGGACGTCTTTTGAATTCCAAAGTTTATCTTGAATTGTTGGTTACTTTAGTTCGTTTCCCTTCTTTTGTTCATTATTTATTGTTTTCATTTATATTTTCGAGAAAGGCGGGAAAAATACTATAATCCACTCATCAAATTATTATTTGTTAGAATGGAACTCGTAGTCGTTTTGATGCGAGAAAGACAGAGTGTCGGCTTCGGTGGGACGGAGAGCGTCTTCACGGTCCCCCAGCAATTTTGTACTCTCAAGAACTAGTAGATTTCTTTTATTTTTACTGACACCTGGTGGTTTTCGGCTGTAACGGGCGATCGAGCATCGATCGGAGGCGAGGTGTCGAGCGGGCCTTGGACTGACGGTCGATAACCGTTGCGCTCGCTTGACACTAGTTTTGTCTATCGCCGCTCACTCGAGTGGCGTCAGCGACATTTCTAGAAAGGCCTGAGATTTGGGAAATCGAGCACTGTTGTACCATCTTCCGCACTCTTTTACCTCAACTGACCCACCGGTATCTGTGTCTAGATATAGTAACTGCGGGATCTACTAAGATCGTTTCCTCCGTCTCCACTAGTCGGGAAATTTTCTCTGCCTAAGATTTCAACAGGTCTACAGTCAAATTATTGACTCGATCGGTCAAAATAAAATGAAGTTACGGCCTGACGTAACAATATCTGCATATTTTAATTTTTCACAACATTTTAAAGTCGGACTCGAAAACCTAAAATTTTAGACACCACTAAAATCGAGATTGCATTTTTTTGGCTTTTCCGAATTTGGATTTTCTACTTTCGTTCGAAAGGAAATTCAATAAGGAAGAGAATGCCGTAAGGCGGAACGCGATATCTTCATTTTCTCAAATGTTCACAACATTTTAAATTCGGTCTTAAAAATCGGAATTTTAGACACAACTAAAATCGAGATTGCATTTTTTTAGCTTTTCCGCATTTGGATTTTCTTACCTGGTTCGAAAGGAAACTCAATAACGAAGAGAATGCCGTAAGGCACAACGCGATATTTTCATTTATGCATTTTTCACAACATTTTAAAGTCTGACTGGAAAACCTTAAACTTTAGATACCACTAAAATCGAGATTGCATTTTTTTGGCTTTTCCTAATTTGGGTTTTCTTACCTGGTTCGAAAGGAAACTCAATAACGAAGAGAATGCTGTAAAGCGTAACGCGATATATTCATTTTTGAAATTTTCACAACATTTTAAAGTCGGACTCGATAACCTGAAACTTTAGATACGACTAAAATCGAGATTGCATTTTTTCAGCTTTTCCGAATTTGGATTTTCTTCTTTCGTTCGAAAGGAAACTCAGTAACGAAGAGAATGCCTTAAGGCGTAACGCAATATCTTCATTTTTGAATTTTTCACAACATTTCAAAGTCGGACCCTCGAAAATCGGAAATTTGAAAACCCTATCCGATGGTTCATTTCCCGCTCACTTCGAAAAACTCCGTTGTTTCATCGGAGAATAAAAAAATGACGAGAAAAACACGGCAAATGATGTTTCACTTAAATGGGAATTTTAGTCACTTCGCTAAAATCGAGGCTACATTTTCTTGGCTTTTCAGAATTTGGATTTTCTTGCTTGGTTCGAAAGGAAACTCAATAACGAAGAGAATGCTGTAAGGCATAACACGATATCTTCATTTTTGAAATGTTCACAACATTTCAAAGTCGGACCCTCGAAAATCTAAAATTTGTCCAATCCTTGCGATTTCGCAAGACGAACGTTTCGGTTTCGTGAAGCTCGAAAACCCTATCTGATGGCAAATTCCCCGCTTATTCCGAAAAGCGCCGTTGTTTCATCGGAGAATAAAACAAAATAACGAGAAAAACGCTGTAAATAATGTTCCACTGAAATCGGAATTTTAGTCACTTCGCTAAAATCGAGATTGCATTTTTTTGGCTTTTCCGAATTTGGATTTTCTTACCTGGTTCGAAAGGATACTCAATAACGAAGAGAATGCCGTAAGGCACAACGCGATATTTTCATTTATGCATTTTTCACAACATTTTAAAGTCTGACTTGAAAACCTTCAACTTTAGATACCACTAAAATCGAGATTGCATTTTTTTGGTTTTTCCGAATTTGGATTTTCTTCTTTCCTTCGAAAGGAAACTCAGTAACGAAGAGAATGCCTTAAGGCGTAACGCAATATCTTCATTTTTGAATTTTTCACAACATTTCAAAGTCAGACCCTCGAAAATCGGTAATTTTTCCAATCCTTGCTATTTTTGCAAAAACAAGTTTCGATTTCGTAAAGTTTGAAAACCCTATCCGATGGTTCATTTCCCGCTCACTCCGAAAAATACCGTTGTTTCATCGGAGAATAAAAAAATGACGAGAAAAACGCGGCAAATGATGTTTCACTTAAATGGGAATTTTAGTCACTTCGCTAAAAATCGAGGCTACATTTTCTTGGCTTTTCAGAATGTAGATTTTCTTGCTTGGTTCGAAAGGAAACTCAATAACGAAGAGAATGCTGTAAGTCATAACGCGATATCTTCATTTTTGAAATTTTCACAACATTTCAAAGTCGGACCCCCGAAAATCTGAAATTTGTCCAATCCTTGAGAAATTTGAAATTTCAAAGGCAATTTCAAAAATTGCCTTTTTTTGGCTTTTCCGAATTTGGATGTTCTTACCTGGTTCGAAAGGAAACTCAGTAACGAAGAGAATGCCTTAAGGCGTAACGCGATATCGTCATTTTTTTAATTTTCACAACATTTTAAAGTCGGACTCGAAAACCTGAAACTTTAGATACCACTAAAACCGAGATTGAATTTTTTCAGCTTTTCCGAATTTGGATTTTCTTGTTTGGTTCGAAAGGAAACTCAATTACGAAGAGAATGCCTTAAGGCGTAACGCGATATATACATTTTTTTAATTTTACCAACATTTTAAAGTTGGACTCGAAAACCTGAAATTTTAGGCACCACTAAAATCGTGATTGCATTTTTTTGGCTTTTCCGAATTTGGATTTTCTTACCTGGTTCGAAAGGAAACTCAGTAACGAAGAGAATGCATTAAGGCGTAACGCGATATCTTCATTTTATACATTTTCACAAAATTTTAAATCCGGTCTTAAAAATCGGAATTTTAGACACAACTAAAATCGAGAATCCATTTTTTCAGTTTTTCCGAATTTGGATTTTCTTACCTGGTTCGAAAGGAAACTCAGTAACGAAGAGAATGCCTTAAGGGGCTGCTGGAGGCGATTTTCGAAACTGACGTGACCCCAGCGCCACCAAGTACGAACTAAAAAGTTTTAAACTACTTTACCGACCGACGCGAGTCGCGTTCGGAACTCGACGGTAGCGCGCTCGCTGCGCAGCACGCCGCACTGATATGCGGCCGGCTGCACACAGAGCGCGCTGTCGTCGCGTCGGTAGTCGCAACGCGCACTATCGGCCGGCCACACTACAAATGTAGCGCTTCACAAGAGAACTAAAACGCGGTCAAACGCAATCGAAGTAACCTCAAAACACAATTCTTTTGAATCATTGTTTGTCGGAGATGCTTCAATTGCGTATTATGCATAATGTGTCCACAGACAGCTAGCAGCGTGCCAGTTTGAGTGCGTTCCACGAACAGTGGCGGGCCCACAACTTCGGTGCCCTCCACGGGCTTCTGGCTGCGGCACATATTTTGCGCATTCTAGCCGAACTAAGACGCCACTACAATTTCCCATGCATGCAATACTCCTATTTATTGTAGCCCGTAAATCTTACTACAATCTAGGAATATAATACACGAGGCATTCTCTGCACGATGAGTGATATTCTATTCAACCTGCTCAGTTCTGACCCATATTTCGTCATTACTTTGTGGTTTATGTAATGTCCCACTGATTTTTTAATTTTTACGAAACGCTTCATTTTCTGACTAAACCTTGTAGTTTTCTATCACACGACAATCGAAGTTGTATTGATTGTAACGTTGACATTTCGCCAAGAAAAGTAAACACTTGCATTTTTGCAATAGACGCACAGAAAGCTCTCTTTTCGCGTCTGAAGAGCGTGAACGTAGCATTGTCCTCGTGAGTCATGAGACAAAACTACCGCATATGTGAAAATCACACCAGCTGCTTTTTTTGCACGCTTTTACTACGTTGTGTTGTAAAATGTAGTATGCAATGCCTGTACGGAAAAGTAGTTCACAAAAATGCACTGTCGACGGCAGCTCTGAAGTAAGCAGCATGTACTATCGACTCGTACGGCCAACCGTCACAGCTTTCGTTGGGGACCACTTTTCCGTGCGAGTGCCATATTTTATTTCTGATAACAAATCTGCCCATCCCCGAAAGTACTGAGTTCTGAGTGTTGTACCATGAAAATCTCGAAAATAAAATTGTTCATGAAAACAATTCTTTCTTTATGAGGAAGCAAAAGGAGCTAGATGTAAAAACGAGTATTTTGTAGTAACTAGTGTGATTTGACTCATTCGCAGCTCGGCATAGTCTTTTGTTCTCATTCCAAATTTAGAAATCACCATCTCCATCACGCTGAACAGGTACGAAAAGGTGGAATTTGTGTGCATGACATACAAAAATGTACTTGAGAGTTCCAAGTCTTGTCACTTTGCTTGGATTTGTTTCCCCCGGAACATCAGTCAGTACCATTGAGTTGGAAAACTAACACGCAATGTTATATGAAAGTGACTTCTTTCGAAAATACTAGGACTGTTTTTCAAGGGTTACTACATCGGAAGCATCTTATAGGGTACAACTGAGCGAGCTGGAAAATTGGCTCATTTGACCAAGAATGCCCTATCTAGGGAAATATTAGAGATTTCGTGAACTTTCGCTTTTGAAGTAAAAGACGCTGCAGGTCTTCCGTGCACTCCTTCACGTATAGCCCTGCGATAATATCCCAGGGCTCAAGAATGACGTCTCCATAACTTTCAACATTTCGGTGATATACCTTTTAGGAAAACGAGAGCAACATCAGTGTGACATTGCACCTGGTTTCTACCTGAGATCAGACCTTTGGGTCAGACCGATTGGGTCCGCAATATTGTATATGGTAGACCTCTATTCACTCATTTTTTATTTTGATTTTTTTCCACGTTTTTAATAATCTGCTAATGTTAAAAACAAATTACCGAACGATCCATTTTTTTATATGAAAAAATGCTGGAAAACCTTTTTCCGAAAATAAAAATGTTTTATAACCGAGTTGAAATTGTCCAGTGAATCGATCTATTTTCGGGCTTCTTTCAACCAAAAGAAATATGAAATATGAGAAAAATAGTGACATTACAATGGCCAGCAGCAAGACGATTTTTGTTTACAACACATGATTTTTGGAATTTTTCCTGATTTTTTCTAATCTATATATATTAGCATAAAATGAACAAATTCTAAAACATTGATAAAAAATAAATAAAGCATAAATGTCAGTGCTTTTTACAGTTTTGTAAATCACAGGAAAAAACCACGTGGAATATCTCATATTTACTAGTGAGGGTATGAGAGACCTATCATAAATGCCACGCAGACTTGAAAATATGGGCTATTTTAGACAGCACAAGGTCTACATCGAAATCAACGCAAAGTATGAATACGCCATTCTACGTGAACAGACACCTACATACAAACGAAAAAACAATATCCAGCTTTCAAGTGAAATATTTGTATCATGAATCGCGAGATTCAAGACTTTGCGACGACAAACTCGCCTGTGCCATTCAAGACAAGAACAAATTTTTCAATATCGAATAAAATGACAGTCCAGCTGAGAAACTCCGAGATTTTATTCATGCTCTCCAATTTTTTGGTCTTGTCTCTAGTCGCCTCGCCGTAACAATTATCACAAAAGGAAAGTTCAGGATACCTTAAAAAAAAAAAAAAATCTCGGCAAGCTCCAATTTGTATAACAGCGAGCCATTGTTTTATTTGTTTTTTTTTTAACAAGCATTGCTTTTGACGTGACGGTCTGTCACAACTGCTCGTAAAATAATGAACATCTCGTTAGAAGACTCTGTTTTCGACTCGCTACTCGTCACAATCAATCCACGTTTCATATGTCGATTGTGGCTTTGACTTGTTGCTCGTCGATGTCAGCACACTTCTATTGAGATACCTATCCTTATTAGATAGCACTTACGATTATTTTGGTAAGTTGAATTATGGAGTCAATCGGAAACTTCAATACCACATATAACTATTGCACTTGCAATGATTTTGGTGGTTCAAAAATGTTCAACGATAAATGCTCGTACTTCGCCTGTACTAACAACGTCAATGTCTTCGGATGACTCTGTTCGACCAGCTGCTTGCAGAATCATCACTCATTTTGACAGAGCGTAGTGCCTCATTCATGAAGACCTCAACTGAAAACAGACCCAACTTGGTACATACGACTGTAAACGGAAAAACTTATTTTATCACAAATTCACCACGGCTAAATTCTACGAATTGCCACGACAACTGGTACGGGGAAATGAGCCATGTCAAGTTACGGTATCTATATTCAGTTGAGTATTCCAGAAAAATAACACTACGCCACAAGACGATTGCGACTCTGACTTGCGGCTTATCAAGATCAGCACACTTCCGTTGACATAAACAATGAAAAAATTCGAAAAATCGCAAGGTACAGGACATTTTCGAAAGTTCGAAGCAATCAGGTGAACGTCGTGGCTTACACCCGACGCTTTACTGAACACATTTTAGGGATCGACTTTTCTTGTTTTGCCGACCGTCGTTCCCTGTTCCTTACCACAGTATCTGCGGTGGTTTGACACTGCGTGGCGAGATTTAAAATCACGACTGCAATCAGCGCACGTGAATTTCACGCACGTTTTCTCGTGTGTAACGAGGTCGTGCCGAGTAAAATTCGCCTTGCACCCTGAGCATTCCACAACCGTCTGGTGTGTTTCTCTGCTGTGGCGTGCGATATCTTCCACTCGCTTCGTGCAGACAGCACACTGGGTACATTGCGTATTGTTTTCGTCGCCGGTAGAATGAATCGATCGTTTGTGTCGATTCAGACTTTGCAAATGTTGGAATTGCTTATCGCAAATTCCACACACATGCTTCGCACTGTGGTAATCTTTTCGGTGTTTGTCCAACAAGTGCTTCGTTCCGAAGATTCCGTCACATATGGTGCATTGGTGTTTCCGTGCTTTAGGCTTGCCGACCTTCACGCACATGTCCACGTCCGCATTCGTTGCCGCATGTGCCAACTGACACGCATCGCACGGACAGAGGGCTTTGAATTCGTTGCTGAAGTTCCAACCATCGCTTCCGACGTTTATAGCTTCAGCAACATTCACGCCAACATTGACGACTTGGTGGAGGATTCCGTATCGAACATACAGTAGGTCGCCAGGTTTTTGCACCACGAATTCATACCGTATTTTATGCTGCTTTATATTTTTGTGCTGCAGCGGCAGCAGACAAATGTCTGACTTCTCTCTATCATCACCGTCATGGCCGCCACGTTGAGAAGCTTTTAACTTCTGTGCAACGATGTCATTGGTGCGCGCGTAGTCTTCCCGGTCAACGATCATCCAGATTTTTTCCTTGCCGGCGTGAAGAAGGTTCACGCTGTCAGCGAGGCTGTCTTCCACATGCAATTCTGTGAAACTTCCTGCGCTGCCAACGTAGAACATGCTGGTATTAATTCCAGCCATCTCTTCGACTCTAGAATTTTTTTCTGGATCCAAATGACCGCTGATGCCGTTCAAACAGCTTATTATGCCCTGCGGCGGCACTTCGTAATTGTACACGTACTAAAACGTCGAATTTGCCTGCAACGCATGCACAAAGAAACGTTCCATAAACGATACTACAGACCGTCGATCAACTCCAAGGCTGCGTTCGGCTTCGGCTTCATTTCTGAAGCCATCCGTTTCGTTCAGACCTTGAAATATTTGACGGCCGATTGCGTTATGTTGCTTACGCTTTTGTTGTCCACCTCGATGTTGACCTTGTACGGAAATCTTACACTTCCCGTACAGTCGACAGTCGTCGATGGATTCCAGCGACAGCTCCAGCGCATCGTTGAAAAATGTAGCAACGTGCTCACGGGTCCATTGCGGTATTTCGATACGCGGTTCGATGACGGTCCGAAACTGTAATAAAAAGTTGCAAAGTAGAACTTTGCACATTGCTTCCTCATTCATTTTCGTTTTTCACAAAGCCACCTCTATGAAGAAGCTTGTTTATTTAACATTTTGGCTTCCTCATAGAGGAAGCTTTGTGAAAAACGAAAATGAATGTGGAAGCAATGTGCAAAGTTCTACTTTGCAACTTTTTTTAATTTGAACAAAAGAAAACTCCGTCACAAACACTGTTACATCTCATTTTCATTAGATACAAAGTTTTGGCCTACTTTCTTAACTTTTGCGGAAGTTATCGCGAAAATCTAAATTTTTTGAAAAATTCAAAATGGTATAAAATCCGGACGACTTTACCGATCATCACCAAATTTCGTACGTAGCAGGCCTGTATGTTGTTTTTCCACTATACAACAATTCGGTTCATTTGTTAAAATACGACGTGATTTAGAGCAAAATATT
This sequence comes from Pimpla rufipes, assembly GCA_963932165.1. Taxonomy (NCBI): domain Eukaryota; kingdom Metazoa; phylum Arthropoda; class Insecta; order Hymenoptera; family Ichneumonidae; genus Pimpla; species Pimpla rufipes. The sequence continues at coordinate 6,061,595 of OZ010634.1, forward strand.
TTTTTTTCCGAAAAATTCAAAATTCTATAAAATCTGAACCGCTTTACCGATTTTGTCGAAATTCAATACCATACAACATTAAACGTATCTTCCATTATGAAGAACTATTTAGCCAAATCGTCGAACTTTTACGAAAGTTAGACCGACCACGCCCTTTTTTCAACAAATTAAAAACTACATAAAATCTTAATGACTGTATATATGTTATCAAAAATCTCGCCATTGGAAGAGGGGCAACTACTCTACTTGCGTGCCAAATTTGAGCCAGATCGCTCGAACGGTTTCTGAGTGAGAGGCGATTGAATTTTCGAGGCCCAGCACACACACACACACACACATACAGTGCTATTCAGATATGCCTGCAATGACAGATCTCGGCTTCTATGTGTGTGTGAGCTATGTTCAGCTGTTGAAGTTTGGTGAAGTCCGCGCGAGTTTCAAGTCGATCAGCTGTCACCTCAGCTGATCGCGAATTTGACATAACCCGCTCAGTGCAGCAATGCGATGTAAGCGGTCAGACGGCCACTAATCAAAAGTGGAAAGTGCGGTTGGAAGTGATTTGGAAGGATTACAGCCACGATCTCCAGTCTCCAACCTCGGTAAGTTGTTATATAAAATCAGTAAATTTCATCCTATTTATGGTAATAAAATATATAACTACGTCGAGTTAATGACGCAAAGTCATTAACTCGACGTAGTTATATATTTTTTACGGATTTTAATCGGATTTAGATATACCGACGTCAAACTTGACAGATCTATAAAAGAATAAAAAAAGCCAATTTCAAATATCAAGATGACCGGTATGACAAATCCCTATTTAGAAAGTAAGCTGAGAGCGAGTAATTATTTTTTTTACTAACGATCTTCTGTCTCGTCTACGACGTGTCGAAGGATTACAGCCACGATCTCTAGTCTCCAAACTCGGTAGGTTGTTATATAAAATCAGTAAATTTCATCCTATTTATGGTAATAAAATATATAACTACGTCGAGTTAATGACGCAAAGTCATTAACTCGACGTAGTTATATATTTTTTATGCATTTTAATCGGATTTAGATATACCGACGTCAAACTTGACAGATCTATAAAAGGATAAAAAAGCCAATTTCAAATATCGCAGCAAGATGACCGGTATGACAAATCCCTATTTAGAAAGTAAGCTGAGAGTGAGTAATTATCTTTTTTACTTCCGTAGGAAGGATTTTAATATACCGAAGGCGAGTCTAGCAGATCTATTCAACACTGCAAATCACAGATTTTATCAGTGAAACAGTTTAATCGGTTTGACTAAACGAAATATTATTAAAACATCCAGATTCAACGGCGTGATCGCATCACTCGGGTTTTCCCGCAGCGTTATTAAATAAACATATCGAATTTGAAATTATATTTTTTCGCCATCAATGGTTAAATTGTATTTCCAGAGACGAATTCGATACGATGCGGGGAATTGGCACCGGTTCGCGCCGCTATAAGTAATATTTTTTTTTTTGCTTCTGTAAGTAGATTTTTAATATACCGAAGACTGGACTGACAGATTCATTGAAAATTGCAAATTACAATTGAGAAGTGCGAACCAGTTTGATCGGTTTGACAAAACGCAACGTGTGAATGAACGTAGAGCAAGGTGAGAGCAAGGTGAGAGCAGAGTGTGGGCAAGGTTATCACTAAATTAACTAAGATCCGCTGAATGCGCGCATAACGATGCATCGTTAATTAATTATGGCTATTACAACATGCATTTTTTCCCGCTAAATGGCGAATTTACTGATCCAGATGCGAGTGCGGTACGGTTTGGGAAAGTGGCACTCGATTGCACCGTCTCCGTAATTATTTATTTTACTTGCGTAGGAAGGATTTTAATATACCGAAGGCGAGTCTAGCAGATCTACAGGGTGTAACACGAGGTATTGAGAATAATGTATGGGTGTGTAGAGCTCGACGAAACAAACATTTTTTTATTGGGGCTCAATGAGCTACGACGAAAATTGGCGTCGGTATTAACGTTTAAAGATGACCAATCACAGCCGCTGTATAACGGAAAGGCTCACTACCACATTCGAGTCACACGCACAGGCGATGAGCTATAGCTCGCGCCAGGCGCGCCGCCCGCTGCAGCTGTAGCTTAGCTATAGGCGCACCGGTATAACAGCACGCCTCGCGCGCGACTGTCTGTCGCGTGCGTGTGTGGCAAAAAATTGATTGACAACAATATGTTAATATTTTTTTTATTTTTTAATAATAATTAAAAAAATTGTTTGTCAACAATTTTTTTATATTTTTTTTAACGTTTAAATAATAATTACTCGGATGTTGCCTAACCCTCGTAATGGGGGGCGGGCAACTCGGTTGAGCTGCCAACCGAGCGCGTCTCCGGGTGGTGGATAGGAGGGACCATGCTCGGGGAGCTCTGCGGTCGCGTGGACTGGGGCGTCGTAAGGCGACCAGGACACAAGACGGGAGTCCTTCTGGGCATGGCCTGCGGGTGCTATACGGGAACCCGGCGGGATAAAATCCGTTCTGGGGGACCATAAGGCCCTGCCGCGGACCACCTCCCCAATCCCACGGTGTAAGCCATCGTGCCAACGGGATGCATGGCACTAGGGAGTAGTGTCGCGTACGATGCCCTTTGGGTACCAGGCGCCCCCCAAAGGTATTTAGCCTTACCCCCCTAAGCAGGCTCTGGGGGGGTGGACAGTTTTTCCTAGCCACTCGTGGGACTGAATGGCGAATTTTAGTCACGAAAAGCCCATGGAGGTGGTAGGGGACCCGGAAGGGGACTCTGCACCCTCAAACCACGCAGACGTCACGACTGTGGGGGACTACTGGGGCGAAGGAATTACAGTTCCTTTGGGCCAGGAGGACGACCGCAGCGTGGCGGATGACATTTTGGAGGAGAAAGAGGGATCAGCGAAAGCCGGTCACACGGACTCCTCAGATAAGAGGCAGAAGAAGGGACGCAGCGGGGCGGCGAGGAGGAGGGCACGCAAAGCCAAACTGGTGATGCTGGACCCGTCCTCGGAGCAGACCGGCAGCGACACCACGGAAGCCTCTGCGCTCGCCGCTGGATCGGGGGAACTGGTTCCCGGGAACCCTGACAGTGGAGCGCGCGAAAACACGGGCGGGGGCGCGACCATGGGAAGGGTCTCGAAAAGACCCAGACCAGCGGACTATACCCCGCCGGAAGCCCTAAAGGACCTCAAGAAGGCTAGGGTCATACCACGACCGATTGGTTATGGGGACGCGGTTACTGCGGATAGAAAGATGGCCATTGTACCATCTGGCTATCCCAGTGCGGTCCTCAGCCAGAAGGAGAGCGAGCTGGTCGTAGCGGCGCTACTCGGAGTGCTGGACTCGGCCCCTATCGGGGACGAGGTACCGCGCTTCGATGGCTACCGCTATGACCAGGGAGCCCTGTGGGTGACCTGCGCCGACGAGGGGGCCAGGTTGTGGCTGGGGAGAGTGACCCCAGATTTGAAGCCTTGGGACGGAGCCACCCTCCTCGCACTGGGGAGGGAGGCACTGCCGAGGCTGACAAAGATGACGGCCGCTCTCCACGACGCAACGGGGAAGTCGACGGAGGAAATCCTCCAACGACTACAGCGCCAGAACCCTGGACTGCGCACTCCCATGTGGAGAGTGTGGGACAGGAGGACGGCAAATGACGTGGTCCATCTCGTGATGGGCGTGGACGCCTCCTCACTAGAGGTGTTGGAGGGCGTCGGCCTCAGCCCCCACTTTGGGCTGGCGCGGGCTCGTTTTTATCGGGTCGGCGCCGGATCCGGTGGGGGTAGAGGTGGTGGAGGACGGGCGGATTCGACGGCTGCGGGGACGCAAACGGTCGCGGGACCCTCGACAGAGACCTCGCAGGCACCCAGGGCTCCGGTTAAAGGGGCACAGGGTGCAGGCAGGTCCAGGCCGGGGGCGCCCGTGAAGCGCAGCGACCCACCGCCGGGCGACCGCGCGGACTCGCGGGCAGTCCGAGGACGCGGGGCACCCATCCTGCGGCCCTCGGTGCGGCCGGCTCCAAGGGGAGCGCACGGGGGGTCAGGACGTGCGGGGCATGTGGCGCCAGCAAAGGCGAACATGCCCAGCGCCTCCAGGCACCCCAAGGAGTACTGGCTGAAGGGAAGGGCTCCTGCGACCGGGACTGGGGTGGACAAAACCACCAGGTCCCGTGGACGCGGGGGACCACCGGCAAGCCGGGGCTCCAAAGCGCCAAGGGGCAGACCCAGCGCTGCGCAGACGGTGGCGAGGGAGGGCGCTGAGGGGACAAGGGTGGGCACTCAAAGAGTGCTGGCCCTGGCCCCTCAGGGCCAGCCCCCGTCGCCCAGCTCGGCGACAGGGACTCCTGCCACCTTGGCAAATAGGGGGGAAGGGACCGGCTAAGCTATGGCTTGCCAGGCCCACCTCCCTAACCCAAACCCCAACCCCAACCCCATACTTCCTTTATATCCTTTCCCCCCACCCCACCCTCAACTAAACGCGAACAGGGGGACGCCTGCAGTTTCTACGACTGCAGGACGAACCAAGGTTTCGCAGATTAACCTGCAGCACTGCAAAGCGGCCACAGCTCTTCTGAGCCGGGACCTAGCAAGGCTGCAGACGGACATATCCCTGATACAGGAACCCTGGATATGCAGGGGGCTAGTAAAAGGGATAAGTACAGACTTAGGATCATTGATCTACGATAGCGCAGAACCGGGTCCGAGGGCCTGTCTCTTCATCAATAAGAGACATGATGCCCTCAAGTTGAACCGATTCTGCACCAGAGACCTTGCAGCAGCTACCATCAGGATTCGAGTGGGAGGAGTAATGACCGAGATGGCAATAGCCTCGGCGTACCTCCCGTACGACTCTGAGGACCCTCCCCCTACGAGGGAACTCAGAGAACTGGTGGACTACTGTAAAAATAAGGGGCTGAACTTAGTGGTGGGTTGCGATGCTAACTCGCACCACACTATATGGGGCAGCTCCAACACAAATGAGAGGGGTACTGCTCTTTTAGAGTATCTCTCTACAACGGATCTTGAGATTCTGAACAGGGGATCCAAGCCCACCTTTGTCACCTCACGTAGACAGGAGGTGATAGACATAACGTTGGGCTCACCAAGAGTGGCCCAAACGATAACAAACTGGCAGGTTAGTGAAGAGGACACTCTTTCGGACCACCGGATGATAACCTTCGAATTGGCAGGGAGTGATAGCCAGATTCCGACGGAGACCTACAGGAACCCTAGGACCGCGGACTGGCCCAGCTTCCAAGCAGGGCTAAGAAGCAGGCTTGGGGACACCGGTGGGTGGCCGCGGACGGAGGGCGCGATCGAGCGGGAGGCAGATATACTGCAGACCGCCCTGGTCGGGTCCTTCGAGGCTGCATGCCCGCTGAGGAGAAAGAAAACAAGTAAAAAGGTGGCCTGGTGGAGCGGTGAGCTGAACCAGTTCCGCTCCCGCTCCCGTAGGCTGCTAAACAGAGCCCTGAGGACAAAAACGGACAACGACTGGGACGCCTACAGGAAGGCCCAGAGAGAGTATAAGAAGCTCGTGAAGAAGTCCAAAGAAGCAGCCTGGAAGAGATTCTGCGGGGAGATCGAGGCCCTACCTTTAGTGGCTAGACTCCGCAAAGTGTTTGCATCAGGCCCGCAAAACAAACTCGAGGGACTCACACTGCCTGATGGCGGGACAACTGAGAACCACGAGGAAGTACTGGCGCACCTTTTTGAGGTACATTTCCCGGGCTCGGAACTTACGGACCGGGGATAGCCTCAAGGGGAGGCGCCCTCAATCAAAAAACCGGGTGATTGGGTGACGGCAGCCAAGGTTGTCACACCAAGCAGGATAGACTGGGCGATTAAGACTTTTGACCGGTACAAAAGTCCAGGGGTGGATGGGATTTTCCCCGCCCTCCTACAAGAGGGAGGGGAGCCTCTCATCAAGCGCCTGAACCGTATCTTTCGGTCCTGTTTGGCACTAAGATACGTGCCTAAAGCTTGGCGTGAGGTCAGGGTAGTTTTTATCCCAAAGCCGGGTAAAAGCAGCTATGACCAGGCCAAGTCATTCAGACCGATCAGCCTGACGTCTTTCCTCCTTAAAACGCTGGAGAGACTGGTTGATAGGTACATTAGAGAGGGAGCACTGGTTGAGAGACCGGTGCAAACCTCACAGCACGCCTACCAGGCCGGCAAGTCTGTCGAGACCGCCCTCCACTGTATTGTTAAAGAGAGAGGACGCTCGGCAGGAAGGAGTCGGCCCTATGCGTGTTCTTGGACGTCGAGGGAGCGTTTGACAACACCTCCTTCGACGCCATATGCGAGGCTGCAAGGGAATTCAGGGCAGATGAGTCTATCATCGAATGGATACACCTAATGCTTCGCACAAGAACGGTTACCGCAGGGCTCAGAGGGTCAACCGCGAGGGCGCACGTTAAGCGGGGCTGTCCGCAGGGGGGGGTACTATCCCCCCTCCTGTGGACAATGGTCGTTGACGGGCTACTGGCGGCGCTCGATGGGCTCAGGGTAAACGTGGTGGGTTATGCTGATGACATTATGATAATGGTCAGAGGCTCCCACTCAGCAGAGATGACGTGGAGAATGCAGCGCGCACTCCACCTCATGCAAGAATGGTGCACCTCCAAGTCGCTGAGGGTTAACCCGAGCAAGACGGAGATGATGCTATTTACACGGAGGAGAGGTTTTCAACCAAAACCCCCCTACATATTTGGAACTGAGCTGCAATACTCCTCGGAGGTACGCTACCTGGGCGTCACCCTGGATAGCAAGCTCAGCTGGAAAAGCCACATCGCCAGACAGGCTACGAAAGCCACTGCCACTTTCTGGGCCTGTAGGCGAATGTTTGGACAAACATGGGGCTTAAAACCAGAAATGGTCAAGTGGATATACACGGCCATCCTGGTTCCCCAAATAACGTACGCTTCCCTGGTTTGGTGGCCCGCTTTGCAGAAGGCCACCAACAGGAAGACACTGGATAAAATTTATAGATTAGTGGGCCTTGGAATCACGGGGGCGATGAGAACGACCCCGACCTTGGCCATGGGGGCCCTTTTGAACATGGCGCCCCCTCACATCTTAGTCGAGGCTAACGCCAAAAATGCTGCGTTACGCCTACACTTCAGTGGTAAGTGGAAGAGGGCAGAGGCGGGCCACGCGTCACTACTGCAGCGCGATGGGGACCTTGAAGGGATCCTAGCGCGAGGAGGGGATTGCTGTGACCGCTTCCACCAATTCGACCACAATTACCAAGTCCTCTATCCCAGCAGGCAGGAATGGATGGAGGAACAAGACAAACTCCTGTCTCCTGGTGGGCTCGTCTGGTACACAGATGGATCCAAAACAGGAACAGGATCAGGAGCGGGAATATGGAGCAGTGGACCCAGAACAAGGATATCCTTGGCGCTGGGAGACACTGCCTCGGTGCTCCAAGCAGAGGTGTACGCCATCTGGACCTGTGCCAGGCTCATCCTGGACAAGGGATACAGTGGCAAGCACATATATATATGCAGTGACAGTCGGGCGGCGATCGGGGCACTCCACCATGTGGTGAAGAAGTCCGGATTGGTGCTTGACTGCAATGCGCTGTTGTCGCAGGTTGCCTGCAGCAACAAGGTAAAAGTTCTATGGGTGCCTGGACACGTGGGCATCCAGGGAAACGAAGAGGCGAATATTCTTGCCAGGGCCGGGGCTACGGTTACTGATCCGGCAAGGATTTGCCATGTCCCAATTGCCATGGATCTTATTAAGACCCTGTCGAAACAGTGGGTGGAGGGACGTTTTGCGGACCTCTGGCTACGGACAGAAGGCATGGGACACTCGAGGGCCTTGTTTAAAGGTCCCTCGGGCAAGCTAGGCTCGGTATTAATTGGCCTAGACAGATATCAGCTCAAAGCTGTAGTGGGCCTTGTCACTGGACATTGGCACACAGGGAAGCATCTAAGACGACTGGGGCTAAGTGAAGAACCATTCTGTCCGAGATGTACGGAGGAGGAAGAAACACCTCTCCACGTGATTACGAGATGCAGGGCGCTGGAGGACATTCGCAGGAATGTACTTGGGGCGCCCGTACTCGAATCTCTGGACCTTGAGGAGGTTGGGGTGCACGCCCTCCTGCACTTTGCAAAGGAGGCTCGCCTAACCGACTATCCTACATAATCGGATACCCTCCCGTGAATGGGCACGAGCACAATGGTCCGTATAGGACTGAGCGCTCGGAAATCCTACATTACATACATACAAATAATAATTAAAAAAATGGTTTGTTAACAATTTTTTAATAATAATTTAAAAAATTATTTGTCAACAATTTTTTAAAAATAATTTAAAAAATTGTTTGTCAGCAATTTTTTAATAATAATTTAAAAAATTGTTTGTCAACATTTTTTTATAATAATTTAAAAAAATTGTTTGTCAACAATTTTTTAATAATAATTTAAAAAATTGTTTGTCAACAATTTTTTTATAATTTTAAATATTGTTGGTCAACCATTTTTTAATAAAAATTTAAAAAATAGTTTGTCAACAATTTTTTAATAATTTTTTAAATAATTTTTTATAACAATTAAAAACATGTTTGTCAACTAATTTTTAATAATTTTTTTATAATGTTTTAATGATAATTAAAGAAATTGATTTTCAAATTTGATTTAAAATAAAAAAACGTATCAAATATTGTTTGATGACAATTTGTTAACAACCACAACGTTATTAAAAAAAATTGTTTGTTAACAATTTTTGTAAACTCACCTTCACTCACTCACCTTGTTTGGAGACTCACCTTGTTGTCACCCTGTTCTCACCTTGCTCTCACCTTCCTCTCACCTTGTTCTCACCCTGTTCTCACCTTGCTCTCACCTTCCTCTCACCTTACTCTCACCTTGTTCTCACCTTGTTCTCACCCTGTTGTTACCTTGCTCTCCCTTGCTCACGTTGCTCTCACCTTGTTCTCACCCTGTTCTCACTTTGCTCTCACCTTGTTCCCACCTTGCTTTCACCTTGTTCTCACTTTCTTATCACCTTGTTCCTACCGTTTCCTCACTACAGTCGAGTCGAAGGCCAACATTTTACATGTTTGCCATATTTCTGCGTATTTATCATTGCTTAAACTGCGCCACCGAGCGAGCAAGAAATACAAAACAGCTTGCATTCGGCGGAGCTGACTTTTCTCCGGAGTACGTTTTTTGCGGAACTCCGCGAGACGTCTCCTTCCTTTTCTTTCATTTTTACAAGCCCACAACCCAATATTTAACGAAATCATTTTTCTAGGGTTTTTCCTTGATCATCATATTGCGTGAAGTTCGCCACTGAACGAGCTAGAAATACGAAACCACTTTAATTCGACCGAGCTAAATAATTACATTTTTGGGTTCTGTTACACCAAAAATATTGATTGGGTTCTGTTACACCAAAAATAGAAGATTGGGATTTCGAGATTATATCATCTCCGAGAGTTCGCCCGTCCATCGTAACCTGTTTTAACGCGGTGGTTCTCGAAGCCTTTCTTCGGCATCGATTTTTAACTGATTTATCGCAAGTTCCGGCTCCAAAAGCTGATACCTCCGAAGCTGTCGGCGCTGTTCGTTTCGGATTTCGGTATTATATCATCTCCGAGAGGTCACCCGTCCGTCGTGATCAAAATCAAATTGGTCAAAAATCGATGCCGAAGAAAGGCTACGAGAACCACCGCGTTAAAACAGGCCACGATGGACGGGCGAACTCTCGGAGATGATATAATCCCGAAATCCAAAACGAATAGCTCCGATAGCTTCGGAGGTATCAGCTTTTAGAGCCGGAACTTGCGATAAATCGGTCAAAAATCGATGCCGAAGAAAGGCTACGAGAACCACCGCGTTAAAATAGGTCACGATGGACGGGCGAACTCTCGGAGATGATATAATCCCGAAATCCAAATCGTCTAGCTCCGATAGCTTCGGAGATACCGGCCTCTGATAACTTGGTGAAATCAATATTTTTGGTGTAACAGAACCCAAAAATGTAATTATTTAGCTCGGTCGAATTAAAGTGGTTTTGTATTTCTAGCTCGCTCAGTGGCGAACTTTACGCAATGCGATGATCAAGGAAAAACCCGAGAAAAATTATTTCGTTAAATATTGGATTATGGGGTTGTGAAAATGGAAGAAAAGGAAGGAGACGTCTCGCGGAGTTCCGCAAAAAACGTACTCCAGAGAAAAGTCAGCTCCGCCGAATGCAAGCTGTTTTGTATTTCTTGCTCGCTCGGTGGCGAAGTTTAAGTCGCCTCGAGCGCGATTTTTCAGTAATCAACCCTATGTCTTTACCCCATGGGAATGAAGAAAAGTGTCATTGCAGACTACGCTAGAAATCCGTTTCAGAGTATATTAAAAATCTACTTACAGAAGCAAAAAAAAAAAAAATATTACTTATAGCGGCGCGAACCGGTGCCAATTCCCCGCATCGTATCGAATTCGTCTCTGGAAATACAATTTAACCATTGATGGCGAAAAAAATTAATTTCAAATTCGATATGTTTATTTAATAACGCTGCGGGAAAAACCGAGTGATGCGATCACGCCGTTGAATCTGGATCTTTTAATAATATTTCGTTTAGTCAAACCGATTAAACTGTTTCACTGATAAAATCTGTGATTTGCAGTGTTGAATAGATCTGCTAGACTCGTGTAACGGCCCGTCTTCATATAAGAAGACGATTCGAATGAGAGAAAAGTATAGGTGACATTAGCGCAGTGGTTAGCGCTCTGACTAAGGAATGAACATTCCGGGTTCGAGTCCCGGAGATCACCATATCTTTTCTCTCTTCGAAACTTCGCCAATTCATCCGCACGACCATCCTACACACATCCCCGAATTCTCGGCCCAGCCGTTACATGGTGTCAGAAGTTTTCGGGCCCACGATCCCCAATTGCGCCTTTGTATCGACGGAGGCGTACAGATGACCCCGGCCTGGCACTGAAGAGCTGCACCGCGGGACTCAACACGGCCGAGGGAAGAGGTCCGACGATGGAGATAGGCTTCGCGAGATCTACGACGCTCCACTGCAATCGCGTAACAGGCTACCTGCTCTGCGCCTTGTACCGATGGAGCGCAGCGTCTCCCCTGCAATCGCGTAATCGGACACCCGCTCTGCCCAGTCGACGAGGACGTCGAGTTCACTAAGGGGGAGTGTGTAACGGCCCGTCTTCATATAAGAAGACGATTCGAATGAGAGAAAAGTATAGGTGACATTAGCGCAGTGGTTAGCGCTCTGACTAAGGAATGAACATTCCGGGTTCGAGTCCCGGAGATCACCATATCTTTTCTCTCTTCGAAACTTCGCCAATTCATCCGCACGACCATCCTACACACATCCCCGAATTCTCGGCCCAGCCGTTACACTCGCCTTCGGTATATTAAAATCCTTCCTACGCAAGTAAAATAAATAATTACGGAGACGGTGCAATCGAGTGCCACTTTCCCAAACCGTACCGCACTCGCATCTGGATCAGTAAATTCGCCATTTAGCGGGAAAAAATGCATGTTGTAATAGCCATAATTAATTAACGATGCATCGTTATGCGCGCATTCAGCGGATCTTAGTTAATTTAGTGATAACCTTGCCCACACTCTGCTCTCACCTTGCTCTCACCTTGCTCTACGTTCATTCACACGTTGCGTTTTGTCAAACCGATCAAACTGGTTCGCACTTCTCAATTGTAATTTGCAATTTTCAATGAATCTGTCAGTCCAGTCTTCGGTATATTAAAAATCTACTTACAGAAGCAAAAAAAAAAAATATTACTTATAGCGGCGCGAACCGGTGCCAATTCCCCGCATCGTATCGAATTCGTCTCTGGAAATACAATTTAACCATTGATGGCGAAAAAAATTAATTTCAAATTCGATATGTTTATTTAATAACGCTGCGGGAAAAACCGAGTGATGCGATCACGCCGTTGAATCTGGATGTTTTAATAATATTTCGTTTAGTCAAACCGATTAAACTGTTTCACTGATAAAATCTGTGATTTGCAGTGTTGTATAGATCTGCTAGACTCGCCTTCGGTATATTAAAATCCCCTTCCTCTCACCTTACTCTCACCTTGTTCTCACCTTGTTCTCACCCTGTTGTTACCTTGCTCTCCCTTGCTCACCTTGCTCTCACCTTGTTCTCACCCTGTTCTCACTTTGCTCTCACCTTGTTCCCACCTTGCTTTCACCTTGTTCTCACTTTCTTATCACCTTGTTCCTACCGTTTCCTCACTACAGTCGAGTCGAAGGCCAACATTTTACATGTTTGCCATATTTCTGCGTATTTATCATTGCTTAAACTGCGCCACCGAGCGAGCAAGAAATACAAAACAGCTTGCATTCGGCGGAGCTGACTTTTCTCCGGAGTACGTTTTTTGCGGAACTCCGCGAGACGTCTCCTTCCTTTTCTTCCATTTTTACAAGCCCACAACCCAATATTTAACGAAATCATTTTTCTAGGGTTTTTCCTTGATCATCATATTGCGTGAAGTTCGCCACTGAACGAGCTAGAAATACGAAACCACTTTAATTCGACCGAGCTAAATAATTACATTTTTGGGTTCTGTTACACCAAAAATATTGATTGGGTTCTGTTACACCAAAAATAGAAGATTGGGATTTCGAGATTATATCATCTCCGAGAGTTCGCCCGTCCATCGTAACCTGTTTTAACGCGGTGGTTCTCGAAGCCTTTCTTCGGCATCGATTTTTAACTGATTTATCGCAAGTTCCGGCTCCAAAAGCTGATACCTCCGAAGCTGTCGGCGCTGTTCGTTTCGGATTTCGGTATTATATCATCTCCGAGAGGTCACCCGTCCGTCGTGATCAAAATCAAATTGGTCAAAAATCGATGCCGAAGAAAGGCTACGAGAACCACCGCGTTAAAACAGGCCACGATGGACGGGCGAACTCTCGGAGATGATATAATCCCGAAATCCAAAACGAATAGCTCCGATAGCTTCGGAGGTATCAGCTTTTAGAGCCGGAACTTGCGATAAATCGGTCAAAAATCGATGCCGAAGAAAGGCTACGAGAACCACCGCGTTAAAATAGGTCACGATGGACGGGCGAACTCTCGGAGATGATATAATCCCGAAATCCAAATCGTCTAGCTCCGATAGCTTCGGAGATACCGGCCTCTGATAACTTGGTGAAATCAATATTTTTGGTGTAACAGAACCCAAAAATGTAATTATTTAGCTCGGTCGAATTAAAGTGGTTTTGTATTTCTAGCTCGCTCAGTGGCGAACTTTACGCAATGCGATGATCAAGGAAAAACCCGAGAAAAATTATTTCGTTAAATATTGGATTATGGGGTTGTAAAAATGGAAGAAAAGGAAGGAGACGTCTCGCGGAGTTCCGCAAAAAACGTACTCCAGAGAAAAGTCAGCTCCGCCGAATGCAAGCTGTTTTGTATTTCTTGCTCGCTCGGTGGCGAAGTTTAAGTCGCCTCGAGCGCGATTTTTCAGTAATCAACCCTATGTCTTTACCCCATGGGAATGAAGAAAAGTGCCATTGCAGACTACGCTAGAAATCCGTTTCAGAGTATATTAAAAATCTACTTACAGAAGCAAAAAAAAAAAAATATTACTTATAGCGGCGCGAACCGGTGCCAATTCCCCGCATCGTATCGAATTCGTCTCTGGAAATACAATTTAACCATTGATGGCGAAAAAAATTAATTTCAAATTCGATATGTTTATTTAATAACGCTGCGGGAAAACCCGAGTGATGCGATCACGCCGTTGAATCTGGATGTTTTAATAATATTTCGTTTAGTCAAACCGATTAAACTGTTTCACTGATAAAATCTGTGATTTGCAGTGTTGAATAGATCTGCTAGACTCGCCTTCGGTATATTAAAATCCTTCCTACGGAAGTAAAAAAAATAATTACTCACTCTCAGCTTACTTTCTAAATAGGGATTTGTCATACCGGTCATCTTGCTGCGATATTTGAAATTGGCTTTTTTATCCTTTTATAGATCTGTCAAGTTTGACGTCGGTATATCTAAATCCGATTAAAATGCATAAAAAATATATAACTACGTCGAGTTAATGACTTTGCGTCATTAACTCGACGTAGTTATATATTTTATTACCATAAATAGGATGAAATTTACTGATTTTATATAACAACCTACCGAGTTTGGAGACTAGAGATCGTGGCTGTAATCCTTCGACACGTCGTAGACGAGACAGAAGATCGTTAGTAAAAAAAATAATTACTCGCTCTCAGCTTACTTTCTAAATAGGGATTTGTCATACCGGTCATCTTGATATTTGAAATTGGCTTTTTTTATTCTTTTATAGATCTGTCAAGTTTGACGTCGGTATATCTAAATCCGATTAAAATCCGTAAAAAATATATAACTACGTCGAGTTAATGACTTTGCGTAATTAACTCGACGTAGTTATATATTTTATTACCATAAATAGGATGAAATTTACTGATTTTATATAACAACTTACCGAGGTTGGAGACTGGAGATCGTGGCTGTAATCCTTCCAAATCACTTCCAACCGCACTTTCCACTTTTGATTAGTGGCCGTCTGACCGCTTACATCGCATTGCTGCACTGAGCGGGTTATGTCAAATTCGCGATCAGCTGAGGTGACAGCTGATCGACTTGAAACTCGCGCGGACTTCACCAAACTTCAACAGCTGAACATAGCTCACACACACATAGAAGCCGAGATCTGTCATTGCAGGCATATCTGAATAGCACTGTACATACGGACATTTTTTCTAAACCACTTTTCTCGACATTTTAGGTGATTCTAAGCATACTGGCATGAAAATCTCGAAAAAAAATTTTTTCATCAAAACAAAGCTTCCTCTATGAGGAAGCAAAAACGGATCATGAATATTGCTTCCTCATAGAGGAAGCTTTGTTTTCATGAAAAAATTTTTTTTCGAGATTTTCATGCCAGTATGCTTAGAAGCACCTAAAATGTCGAGAAAAGTGGTTTAGAAAAAATGTCCGTATGTATGTGTGTGTGTGTGTGTGTGTGTGTGTGTGCTGGGCCTCGAAAATTCAATCGCCTCTCACTCAGAAACCGTTCGAGCGATCTGGCTCAAATTTGGCACGCAAGTAGAGTAGTTGCCCCTCTTCCAATGGCGAGATTTTTGATAACATATATACAGTCATTAAGATTTTATGTAGTTTTTAATTTTTTGAAAAAAGGGCGTGGTCGCTCTAACTTTCGTAAAAGTTCGACGATTTGGCTAAATAGTTCTTCATAATGGAAGATACGTTCAATGTTGTATGGTATTGAATTTCGACAAAATCGGTAAAGCGATTCAGATTTTATACAATTTTGAAATTTTCGAAAAAAAAAAATTTAGCTCTAAATCACGTCGAATTTTAACAAATGATCCGAATTGTTGAATAGTGGAAAAACAACATACAGCCCTGCTACATACGAAATTTGGTGATGATCGGTAAAGTCGTTCGGATTTTACACCATTTTTAATTTTTCAAAAAATTTAGATTTTCGCGATAACTTCCGCAAAAGTTAAGAAAGTAAGATAAAACTTTGTATCTAATGAAAATGAGATGTAACGGTGTTTGTGACGGATTTTTCTTTTGTTCAAATAAAAAAAAGTTGCAAAGTAGAACTTTGCACATTGCTTCCGCATTAATTTTCGTTTTTCACAAAGCTTCCTCTATGAGGAAGCCAAAATGTTAAATAAACAAGCTTTTATAAAAATAATTTGATACTGCTAAAAATCGCTGTTACCTTCATGGCCCTGAACATATATGCATTGCAGAAATATAATTTTCGGCAAACTGTAACTCTTTCAAGTAAATAATTGTGCAACAAATTACCATAACAACATAACATAACTTTTGTTGTTTTGAAAATGATTTGCTTATTTTTCTGAATTCGTGTGAATTTTTTCAGAATTTTTGAGCCGAATTTTTATCGGCTAGGCGCCGTTTCGTTGGACGGGCGAACCATTCAACGTGCTCGCGCCGAGGCTCGAGTTGCGGCGAGCACGTCGAATGGCTCTGAATGACTTTTTTTAAATGAAATTATGCAGATAAAAATCTGAAAAAAATCAAGCATGTGTAAGGTGCTGAACTGATTTTTCTTAAAAAAAATCATTCGTAAATGTTATTAACAAATTACATAAATAAATAATTGTGCAACACATTACCCGGCATCTTAATTTTTTTTGTTCTAAAAATAAATTGTATATTTTTCATAATACGTACTAATTTTTTCAGAATTTTTTAGCTGAATTTTTATCGGCTGGGCGCTGCTTCGTTGCCCGGGCGAGCCATTCAACGTGCTCGCGCCGAGGGTCGAGTTGCGGTGAGCACGTTGAATGGCTCTGAATGCCTTTTTTTAATTGCAATTATGCAGATAAAAATCGGAAAAAAATCAAGCATGTATAAGGTGCTGAAATGATTATTTTGGCATAAAAATAATGTATAAATGTTATTAACAAATTACATAAATAAATAAATGTGCAACAAATTACACGGCAACTTAATTTTTTGTTATAAGAATGATTTATTTATTTTTCTGAGTTGTGAATTGAAAATGGCGGTTTTTTAAAAATAAAATTGGGAATCAGGAAAAAATTCGGAACAATAAACAAGTCATTTTCATAATAATCAAATTAAGTTGCCGGGTAATTTGTAATTTGTTACAATTATTTATTTATGTAATTTGTTAATAACATTTATGAATTATTTTTTGCCAAAATAAACATTTCAGCACCTTATACATATTTGATTTTTTTCAGATTTTTATATGCATAATTTAATTTACAAAAAAGGCATTCAGAGCCATTCGACGTGCTCACCGCAACTCGAGTCTCGACGCGAGCACGTTGAATGCCTCGCCCGGGCCACGAAGCGGCGCCCAGCCGATAGAAATTCGGCTCAAAAATTCTGAAAAAATGCATACGTATTCAGAAAAATAAGCAAATCATTTTCAAAACAAAAAAAGTTATGTTGCCGGGTAATTTGTTGCACAATTATTTATTTATGTAATTTGTTAATAACATTTATGAATTATTTTGTTGCCAAAATCATCTTATCCGTACCTTTTACAAGCTTGATTTTTTAATGATTTTTATCTGTACGATTTCAATTTAAAAAAACGGCATTCAGAGTCATTCGACGTGCTCGCCGCAACTCGAGCCTCGGCGCGAGCACGTTGAATGGCTCGCCCGGGCACTGAAACATCGTCTAGCCGATAAACATTAGGCTCAAAAATTCTGCAAAAAATTCATACGTATTCTGAAAAATTAACAATTCATTTTTAAAAAAAGAAAAATTAAGTTACCGCGTAATTTGTTGCACAATTATTTATTAATGTAATTTGTTAATAACATTTATAAATTATTGTTATGCGACAATAATATTTTCAGCACTTTATACATGCTTGATTTTTTTCAGATTTTTATCTGTAAGATGTCAATTATAACAAAGGCATTCAGAGCCATTCGACGTGCTCGCCGAAACTTGAACCGCGGCGCAAGCACGTTGAATGGCTCTCAATGCCTTTTATCAGATTTTGTTTCTGATTTTCATTTTTATTGTTAAAAAAAGGACATTTTCAATTTATAATTCAATACACAAAATTCTGAAAAAATGCATACATATACAGAAAAAGGAATCTACAGCGTACCCAATTTTTAAAAATATTTTCTTATATTTATTGAAAATGAGATCGATTAAAAGATTGCAATAATTCTCGCCTCTAGAGATTTTCAAGACGGAAAAAATCCATTCGTGGCGATCCTTGTTCAATAACAATTGTAGGAGTTATGGCGTAATGAAAATGTGATTTCTAGAATGCAGATACATGCAGGGGGGCATGCAGGGCCGGCGGGCGGCGAGTCGCAACCTGTCTAACCGCCGCAGCGACCTAGCGCGGCGGCACGATGTAAACACTACATTGTAAACAAACAGAAGGCTTCCTCGATACGCGAATGGATTTCCTTCGATATACATAATTTCGGGTTTATGTATTCTCGCTTGTGTGTGTGTGTGTGTGTGCGTGCGTGCGTGCGTGCGTGCGTGCGTGCGTGCGTGCGTGCGTGCGTGCGTGCGTGCGTGCGTGCGTGCGTGCGTGCGTGCGTGCGTGCGTGCGTGCGTGCGTGCGTGCGTGCGTGCGTGCGTGCGTGCGTGCGTGCGTGCGTGCGTGCGTGCGTGCGTGCGTGCGTGCGTGCGTGCGTGCGTGCGTGCGTGCGTGCGTGCGTGCGTGCGTGCGTGCGTGCGTGCGTGCGTGCGTGCGTGCGTGCGTGCGTGCGTGCGTGCGTGCGTGCGTGCGTGCGTGCGTGCGTGCGTGCGTGCGTGCGTGCGTGCGTGCGTGCGTGCGTGCGTGCGTGCGTGCGTGCGTGCGTGCGTGCGTGCGTGCGTGCGTGCGTGCGTGCGTGCGTGCGTGCGTGCGTGCGTGCGTGCGTGCGTGCGTGCGTAATGTGTGTGTGTGTGTGTGTTTGTGTGTGTGAATTTGTCTTGTGAAAAATCAATGGCACTTACCACGTGAACGGCGTACGGATGGTCTGACATGGGTAGATTCGCTATCCTCGATTTCGCCTTCCGGAGATCGCACTTCCCATGATCTTTCACTAACCCATACTGGATTCCAAACAAAGTGGTCGTAAATGATGCCATTGTCTTTGGACCACATTCACTATTTCCACTTATTTTCCCTATTATCCTTACTACACAAGTTCACTGACTATTACACGAACGGAGAACACACGATATATCCGCTGGAATAAACGTGATAGTAATCACGATTCACCAAACACTAGACACTCGCAAAGCGAACTGCCTCTCGCGTTGTTGACAGTCGAATAGTTATTGTTTTCGCTGCCGCCTTCTGCTCGCCAAGAGCGTCGAGGGGCTGAGCTGTTCGGTCGGTATGGTAGGAGCGCTGCGGTCGGTGCGCGCGCCGCGTTCGGTGGGGAATTTCGTATATTCAAAGACTATCAATATTGACTACGTTACTAATGTTGTAATAGTGCATATTAGAAGTTTTTTTGTATAACGCGCCAGGTAAAAAGGAAAATTAGTTATTTCCAAGTCGACTCTTCGCCGAGGTTTGCGAAGAGTCGAATCGATTTCTTAAAATTAAAGTCGTTCAGATGAAAATCTGAAAAAATTCAAGCTTGTACAAGGTAGTGTAAAGATTATTTTGGCTTAAAAATAATGTATAAATGTTATTAACAAATTACATAAATAAATAATTGTGCAACAAATTACACGGCAACTTCATTTTTCTTTTTCTAAAAATGAATTGGTTATTTTTCAGAATACGTATGAATTTTTTCAGAATTTTTGAGCCGAATTTTTATCGGCTGGGCGCCGCTTCGTTGCCCGGGCGAGCCATTCAACGTGCTCGCGCCGAGGCTCGAGTTGCGGTGAGCCCGTCGAATGGCTCTGAATGCCTTTTTTAGGATTGAAATCATACAGATAAAAATCTGAAAAAAATCAAGCTTGTTCAAGGTACCGAAAAGATTATTTTGGCTTAAAAATCATTTATAAATGTTCTTAAATAATTACATAAATAAATAATTGTGCAACAAATTACACGGCAAATTAATTTTTCTTTTTCTAAAAATGAATTGGTTATTTTTCAGAGTACGTATGAATTTTTCCAGAATTTTTGACCCGCATTTGTATCGGCTAGACGCCGTTTCGTTGCCCGGGCGAGCCATTCAACGTGCTCGCGCCAAGGTACGAGTTGCGGCGAGCACGTCTAATGGCTCTGAATGCCTTTATTTGAATTGGAATTGTTCGAATAAAAATCGGAAAAAAATCAAGCTTGTACAAGATAGTGAAAAGATTATTTTGGCTTAAAAATAATGTATAAATGTTATTAACAAATTACATAAATAAATAATTGTGCAACAAATTACACGGCAAAAACTTTTTTTTGTTTTGTAAATGAAAATGAAAATGTTGCCGTGTAATTTGTTGCATAATTATTTATTTATGTAATTTGTTAATAACATTTACAAATTATTTTTATGCCAAAATTATCTATTCAGTACCTTGTACAAGCTTGATTTTTTAAAGATTTTGGTCTGTACGATTGCAATTTTAAAAAAGGCATTTAGAGCCATTCGACGTGCTCGCCGCAATTCGAGCCTCGGCGCGAGCACGTTGAGTGGCTCGCCCGGGCAACGAAACGGCGTCCAGCCGATGAAAATTCAGTCCAAAGATTCTGGAAAAATGCATACGTACTCTGAAAAATAGCCAATTCATTTTTAGAACAAAAAAATTTAAGTTGCCGAGTGAAGTGTTGCACAATTATTTATTTACGTAATTTGTTAATAACATTTATAAATTATTTTTATGCCAAAATAATCTTTTCAGTACCTTGTGCAAGCTTGATTTTTTTCCGATTTTTATCTGTACGATTTCAATTCTAAAAAAGGCATTCAGAGCCATTCGACGTGCTCGCCGCAACTCGAGCCTCGGCGCGAGCACGTTGAATGGCTCGCCCGTTCAACGAAACGGCGTCTAGCCGATACAAATTCGGCTAAAAAATTCTGGAAAAATTCATACGTATTCTGAAAAATAGACAATTCATTTTTAGAACAAAAAAAAATTAAGTTGCCGGGTAATGTGTTGCACAATTATTTATTTGCTATTTGTTAATAATATTTATCGGTTATTATTACGCCAAAATAATCTCTTCAGCACCTTCAACATGCTTTATTTTTTCCGATTTTGATGTGGCAAATTTCATTTAAAAAAAAGGTATTCACAGCCATTGGACGTGCTCGCTGCAAGCCGCGCCACGGCGCGAGCATGTCAAATGGGTCGTACGATCATTCATGCTGTTCTTTATTGGCTGAAAGTCTAACAAAAAGCAAGAAGTCGCACTTCTCGCACTCGTTACGTAAGAGTATCGTAAACAATTTTACATCAGAAGGCGCGAAAATGGGATTTCACGCACGCGCGGCGTATGCGAAACCAAGTTTCTCGCACCGAGTGAAATAATGTGTTATACGAACCTCATGTGAGAAACTTTTTCTCAACTCGTGTGATTGCAAAACTCGTTTTCGGCTCGTGTTGCAAAGTCACACTCGCCAAAAAATGTTAATCGCACTCGTATCGTTATATACTATTACCCGCGCACTCCTTTCTTTCATAACTATAATAAAGGAGTGTCCAATGTGTTTAGAATTGAAAATATATTACACGCGAAGGGATCGGGTGCGTTGCGCTGGTTTTCACGGTCTACGACCAATCAAAAACCGAATACAAGAGTTATGTTTTTTACGTATTTTTTATTAAAACTAAAATAATATCTATTACAAAAGCTATGAAAATGAAAGAAAAAATATATGAAATGAAAGAAAAATATGACCTTGAAATTTTCTGCATCTGTAAAAAAATTATTTTAGCAAGGTGTAGTGCCTAAACTACTGACTGGAGAAAAAAAGTCTAAGGACTTTTCTTTTCCTTTTTCATTTATCTTCCAACGGATTTTTTCAAACATTTTATTAGACTGTTTTTCGAAAAAGTAGAGTCAATTTTTTGCTTTGACACGCTGTTACATCTTAGGTATTGCTCGAAAAAAAAAAACATTGTATAAGACTTTTTTGTTTCTTTTTCGATTACCTAACAACGGATTTTTCGCAAAAAATTTTTAGATTTCTTTTTTTTTTTTGCATTTTTAGTAGTTTAGGCGCTACGACTTGCAACAAAAAAATTCTAAAAAATTTTTGCGAAAAATCCGCTCAAGTTCAGCAGTTCGTGCAGCAGTGTCTGTATTGGCGCCAGCGCTGGCTGCAGCAGCGTTGGCATCGGCGCCACCGTCTGGCTCTGCAACCGCCAGTACGGCGACGTTGTTGCCTGCTGGGCCGGCAACAATGACCACGTCGGCATCGGCGCGCTTATTATTGGCTGTCGTGCCT
The DNA here is from genome assembly GCA_963932165.1 of Pimpla rufipes. Lineage (NCBI taxonomy): Eukaryota > Metazoa > Arthropoda > Insecta > Hymenoptera > Ichneumonidae > Pimpla > Pimpla rufipes. The sequence continues at coordinate 6,083,510 of OZ010634.1, forward strand.
AGAAAATAAAAGGAAATTTTATTAACGAAAATACAAACAAATGATAGCAGTTTCGCGGAATAAAATAAAATACACTACCCCTGAGTAGCACCAGAGTGGCGGCTGGTGCAGCTGCGGCGATTGCGGGTAGTGCAGCGGCTGTTGCTGCAGAGGCTGATGCTGAAGCGGCAGCAGCAGCGGGTGATACTGCTGCTACTGTCGCTGCTGCTGCTGCTGCTGCTGCTGCTGCTGCTGCTGCTGCCGTCGCTGCTGCTGCTCCACCTCTTGCTGCTGCTGGTGCTGCTGCTGCTGCTGTTGCTGCTGCCGCTGCTCCTCCTCCTGCTGCTGTTGCAGCCGCCGCTGCTGCTCGTCCTCCTGCTGCTACCGCTGCTCCTCCTCCCGCTGCTGTTGCAGCCGCCGCTGCTGCTCCTCCTCCTGCTGCTGTTGCAGCCGCCGCTGCTGCTCCTCCTCCTGCTGCTGCTGTTGCAGCCGCCGCTGCTGCTGGTCCTCCTGCTGCTGCTGTTGCAGCCGCCGCTGCTGCTCCTCCTGCTGCTGCAGTTGCAACTGTTGAATTTGCGAGCGCATCCTCGCCATCTCCTTCAACAGCTCTTGCGATGACATGTCCTGTAATAAAAACCAAACGTTATTTTTTCCATGGGATTGATGAAATACAGAATTCACACTTTTCCAATTTTTTTGTTATGCAACAAAATAATTTTTATCATTTTTTCAGGTTTTTAGCAGACGATCATCGATTAGTTTTAAAAATTGGTAGATAGTTCAACATAAAACGAATATTCACAAATATTATTTTTGTGAATTTTCGTGCAAAAATTATAAATTGTGATGATAAATTAAAAAAAAATGATCAAGTCTACTTTTTTCCTGGACGATGAAACAATTTGAAACAATTATGTTCTTATACAATTGCAGCAAAGGATTTTTTTGTCACTGGACTCAACTGGTTCGGTCAAGCGCTTGCTGTAAAACCGGAAGTATAGGATTTTCACTCTGTGCGCAGTGGTGAGAAAACTAATCCTAGATTTGGCCTCTCCGCTGTGCACAGAGTGAAATCCCCACATTTCTGGTTTTGAAGCAATCGCTTGACAAAATGAGAAATATGGGGTTTTCACTCTGTGCGCAGTGGAGAGAAAACTAATCCTAGATTTGGCCTCTCCGCTGCGCACAGAGTGAAATCCCCACATTTCTGGTTTTGAAGCAATCCCTTGACAAAATGAGAAATATGGGGTTTTCACTCTGTGCGCAGTGGAGAGAAAACTAATCGTAGATTTGGCCTCTCCGCTGTGCACAGAGTGAAACCCCACATTTCTGGTTTTGAAGCAATCGCTTGACAAAATGAGAAATATGGGTTTTTCACTCTGTGCGCAGTGGAGAGAAAACTAATCCTAGATTTGGCCTCTCCGCTGCACACAGAGTGAAATCCCCACATTTCTGGTTTTGAAGCAATCGCTTGACAAAATGAGAAATATGGGGTTTTCATTCTGTGCGCAGTGGAGAGAAAACTAATCCTAGATTTGGCATCTCCGCTGCGCACAGAGTGAAAACCCCACATTTCTGGTTTTGAAGCGACTGCTTGACCCAATGAGAAATATGGGGTTTTCACTCTGCGCAGTGGAGAGAAAACTAATCCTAGATTTGGCCTCTCCGCTGTACACAGAGTGAAAACCCCACATTTCTGGTTTTGAAGCAACCGCTTCACCCAATGAGAAATATGGGGTTTTCACAGTGTGCGCTGTGGAGAGAAAACTAATCCAAGGATTGGCCTCTCAGCTACATCCAGAGTGAAAACCTCATGTTTCTAGTCACGAAGCAACCGCTTGACACAGCCTGTGAGCTCAGAAACAGTAAGTGAGTCGTTTCAACTATCGATGGCTTGTTGAAATTGTGTGGCCGCGTGACCGATACAAGTACGTTCGTGCGCGGTCACAAATGAAATGAATCTGAGCTAAGTATTGTTACATCCCAATCAATTCGGCGCCTAAAATAACGTAACCCTCCGACCACCGCTGCAACCCCGAAAAGGGCCCTGCAGTCGGTGGTCGATAAAAAGGGAAATAAACATTTTAGGGTAAAGGCGCACGGATGGGGCTAGTAGCGAAGGAGGGGTATGAGGCCCTCCGCTAGTCCCCCGCCGAAGGGATACCCCACGCAACGACAGGGTACTGGGAGACGGCGGAGACTAGCCAATGAGGAGCCCGGATCTCGCCCTCTTCCACCCCTAGTTTCTTCTTGCTAGCCTTAAACCATAGGAAAATCTTCGAGGAAGTGGGAGACGGGAGTTTTTCCGACCAATTAGGTACGAAGAAAACTGCCCTCTCCTAACCCTGCGTAACACCAGAAGCGCAAATCGATAGTATTTAAGAGCGCGATTTTTGTATTTTAATACAGTCGCAACATTTTTAAACCTCCGACAACATCTACTGAAACGAAGTAATAAACGAGTGGTAAGCTGAAAACTTATAAGTTTTCTGAAAGTCATTTGGATTTAGTCGAATGTGCGAGGTCAACCCCCGACATTTCTTCTAAGTTCCTTTTTCCAGTTAGAGTATGCGAGGTAAACCCCCGATACTTTAACATTCTACAAACTCCTGATCGAACAGAGTGTGCGAGGTCAACCCCCGACACTCTGACTCTTCCAATTCCTCTAAAGAGTGCGAGGTAAAATCAACGGAAACCTTAAAGATTTAATTCTGTGTACTTGAGACTTGGGCGAATGTGCGAGGTCAACCCCCGACATTTATTCTGAGTTTTCTCGTGCATTTGGTGTCCCGTAAAATAATCCACGACTCTTTCTTCCTTTAAATCCCCAAATACTCAAATGGGCAAAAACCGAAAAAATGGTGGTCGTAAGAACCAACTCCACAAACTCGCGAACATTTATCGTGGCGTTGTAAACACCGGAGAATATCATGGATATCTTACCACCGAATTTTGCGAAGACAGATAAATCAATTAAGAACCGGAAGTTCGATACAAACTCGGGAAATTGACGTATTTAATCAAGTTTCTTAAATCGAAACATATCCCCGAAACTGATCCGAGACACGCGTTTCATTCGAAATTAGAGACTTCAATAAATAATGATAATCAAATTGTTCAGCCCGCATCCCTGACTAGTTAGCATTAGCTGAGGTCAAAAACAGGGCAATTCCAGTTACTCTCGGACGTAACAGTATGTAGATATACGTTACCTCCGAGTTGCGAGAAGTAACGGCCAGAGGCGCCGGATGGCCAATGGGCAGCTTGGCAATGGGCAGGCACAGGCACAAATTCCAACAAAAATACAAATGTGTCAAAAAAATCGTACATAATGCAAAACCAAAATTCACAAATACAGTTATATACAAATTTTCTGGCAAAATCCGAACGGTCGAGGGTCAGATCCAGGTCTCTCTCTCTCTCTCTCTCTCAGACGTGACAGACGTGTTTCGGTGACGCTCCGTCTATGAGAGGATTATTCGGTGGAATAAAGTGCAGTAATAGTGATTAAACTATAACAATGTGATCGCGTTATCGTGGGGAACATTTTGAGATAACAAAAAAGCTGGCACCTAGTGAATTCATAGAGATATCGACGTTTTCGTTTGTCACCATTTTTTCACCTGGCAAACGAAGTGTGGGCGGCCATAATCGCTGCCACGAAGACACATTTAGTGGAACAAGTGAGTTCGACAAACTGCAGCAAGTGATATATATGACAGTCGGTATGCTCCGATATTTGCGTCGGTAAATTGCCCGCCTTTACGGATAGACCGAAACAATGGAAAGAGACAGTGAGTACGACGAGTATCGGTGCTCGGCGTGCAAAAAAGCGATCAAGAATTTGGTTACGCAATGTAAGACGTGCATTCCGAAGCTGTTTTACCACCCGAGCTGTGTGAGTAAGCATAAAGTGTACAATAAAAATCATGAGCTTGTAGCATGCGAAGGGCCGTTCAAGAATTTTACGGTAGAAGACGAAACGAAGAAACTATCGACACCTGTATCAGGGGCCGGTGGCAGCAGGGATCGACTGGGATCAGCCAGCGGAAGCAAGAGTACAAGTACATCGGTAAATTTCGAGGCGAAAATAGACTGGCTGGTGAAAACAGTGAAAGAAATGAAAGATGAATCAGCGGGTAAGAAGGAACTTAAAGCGATGATAAGAGAAATAGTCGAAGCTGAAATGCAACCTGTGCGACAAGATATGGAAAACTTGAGAGTGATGATACAAGACTTGCAGGGTATGCGTCAACCTGTCGAGAGCAAAGGAACCTACAGTGGAGCAGTCAAGGAGAAGAGGACGGAAAGGGTTATAATCGTTAAGCCAAAAGTACAGCAGGAGAGTGAGGCTACGAAAAAAACGATAAAGGAAAAGGTTGACATAAAGAGCATGGCAGTGGGAGTATCGAAGCTAAAGAAAGGCAGTAATGGAACCGTGATCTTGGGATGTGAAAGGGGAGAAGAGATAGAGACACTGAGGACAGCAGTTCAACAACAAATGGGCGAGGACTTCAAGGTTACTGAGCCGGCAAAAGCCAATCCAAAACTGAAGATAGTTAATATAGATGAAGAGGAATTCGCGTTATCCGACGACGACTTTTTGGTAACAATAAAAAAGCAGAACAGGATGGACGAAGTCGAAGGAAGAGCGATGAAAATCGTTAAAAGACTGACCAAGAAAGGAGATCAGGAACGAAATAACAGGGGAAGGGATGAAGGCACGGTGATAATAGAAGTGGACGAAGGAACGCACGAGGAACTACTGAGTAAGGGAAGACTCAGCGTCGGTTGGAAGAAATGTCCGGTTTACAATCACGTCAACGTAAAGCGATGCTTTAAATGCTGGGGCTACTACCACATAGCCAAAAACTGCAACAGAGAAGACACCTGCTACAAGTGCGCAGGGAAACACAAGGCAAGTGACTGTGGAGCGAAGAAATTCAAGTGTGTAAACTGTGCGTTTAAAAGCGAAACGTACAATCTGAAGATAAACACTGAGCATAGCGCAATAGATCGGGAGTGTCCAACGTATAAGAGGGCGGTGCAAGAGGAAAAAAAGAGAGCAGGATGGAGAGAGTAGCAACTACAGGAGGAAGAGACGATATGGTACACAAACGCACAAAGTTTGTTAGCGCATAAGGATGAGATACGACACCAGGTAGTGGACAGAATGAAACCAGCATTTATAGCGTTATCGGAAACTCGAGTGACTGATGAAATTGGAGACAGTGAAGGGTGGATGCCGGGTTACAGCATAGTGAGGTGCAACGCAGAGAATAGAAACACTGGAGGTGCGATGTTATACGTAAGAGACGGTATTAAATATGAATTACTAAGAAAGTGCAAAATCGAGTCGAATTGTTGGAGTGTGGCGATAGAAGTTAACGATAAGGTATATAAAGGAGTGATAATTGTACTGTACCATTCACCTAGCTCGTCGGATGCGGAATTTGTACGACATGTAGAAGATTTAGCTGAGGAATTAACGATGAAAGGCGATTGTTTAATAATAGGTGATTTTAACATAGACGTTACAGTTGAATCGTTTTACAAAAAGAAATTATTAGCAGAAATGATAAGTTTAGGGATGAAGCAATATGTCGATAAGCCAACGAGAATAACCCAAGACAGTCGGACAACGATTGATTTATTATTTGCAAATATGGACGTACAAATGCAGGTAAAACATGAGCCGAAGATAACGGATCATGCGTGGATAAAAGTATTATTAGGCAAGAAAAGCTCGGAAATGAAACGCAGGGAATTCAAGGCAAGAAACTATCATAAAATCAATGAGAGTGAATTTGTAAGATTGTTGGAAAGTAAGATGCAGAGAAGGGAAAATTTAGAGATAAATCAGAGGGCAAAAACGTTTATTGAGGACATTGTAGAAATATTAGATGCAGTTGCGCCAAGAAAGACAGTGAAGATTCCAAAAGCGTGGGAAGGAAAGAAATGGTATTGCGATGAAATAAGAATATCAGCGGACAATAGGGACGCGGCATACAGAGAGGCAGTTGACATAGGAACAGATCATTGTTGGCAGCAGTTTAAATCGGAGAGAAATGCAGTAGTTAAATTGTTGAGGGTAAAGAAAAAAGAATATTATGAAAATATGATAGACTGTAATAAAAATGATCCGACCAAAATGTGGAAAACATTGAAAGAGATAATCAAGGGCGAGCCAGTAGGTCCGAAAGAGATGGGGAAAATAGATTTTGAGATTCTGGACGAGACGGTGGAGGGTAGCACGGCAGACAAATTTAATATGTTTTATATCCAAAGTATTAGTGAGATCGTGACCTCAATACCGCAGGTTATCAACGGAAGCCCGAATAGAAGAAGAATTCTAATTGGACGGGGTTTGGAAAACGAAAGCGTTATGAATGACTTTGAAATGATTGAGTTGGAAGGGCTCGAGAAGTTAGTTAAAGGAC